>VFFE01006670.1:99300-138140 GCA_008921705.1 Burhinus oedicnemus
CCTCTCCTCTCCTCTCCTCTCCTCTCCTCTCCTCTCCTCTCTTTTTTTCTGTCTCTATTATCCTGAAGACAGTAAATAATTTCTTATCCTACTGCTATTTGTGCCTATAGCTTAGCAGATGACATTTTTGATTAGGCTCCTAAAGCTGCAGTGATTCCTTGGTTCATGAGTGGCTTATTTTCTCTCCACGGGTAGCTGCCCTACGTAAAGCTGCCTATGGATCACGCGTCGTCAATGCACTTGTGCCCAGAGCAGCCTGGCAGAGCAGGGGAGAAGGGAGATGTATGGACCAGGAAGGTTTTTGGGGCTGCCTGTGGCCATTTCCCCGCTCTCTCCTGAGATGATGGGGCTGATGTTGCTGCCTGCTGCTCTGCAGAGCTGCCTCCTTCATCCTGCAGCCCCGGCAGCTCTGGATGGGCTCTGCCAGGAGATGTCCTGGCTGGAGACTTCCCAGTGCAGAGTTAAATGGGACTGGTCAGAGGGGCCCTGAAGCTGGCAGCTGCATTCTCACGTGAAAAGGCAGGCGGCGGCAAAAAGCGTATTTGCAAACGTGGCACATTTATTAGTCTCCAGCACCAGGAAAGGGAGAGGAGTAAAGGATCCGATCCACTCAAAAGAGAGGCGATCCTTCGGGGTCTAAGTGCGTGGGAAGGACCTAACGAAGGAGCACGGCAGGGCTCGTGCCCTGCCTCCATGCAGGGCAGAGGGCAGCACTGGGGGCTGTGTCCTTGGACCAGCTCTCCAGGAGGTTCCAGGTCCTGGCCCTTACGGTGAAATACCCTGAAGGATCGTCTCCGTTAACAAATACAGCTAACATCAGTGCTGGATGCACAGGCAGAGAGGAGCCTTTGGAGGTTGGACTAGAGGACGTTCAGTGGTCTCTTCCAATCCCAGTTATCCTCTGAGCCTGTGAGATGGGGATTAGTCAGCTGGTGGGCAATCAGGCTCCCCGCGACTGTATCTCGAGAGTTTCTTCCCTGCGAGCCTCGCCGGCAGCTTTCCCCACTCACCCTCCTGCCTGAGCACAGCAAGAGCCGTCGCGGGCAGGGAGGGCTCTGGCCGTGCTGCCCTTCGAAGCTGCCAGTGAGCCAAGCAAAACTACTCATGTTGGAAAGCCTCCTTATTTCAGGAGAAATAAGCCCAAGTTTTGATTTTCCACTTGCAGTCCCAGCTCCTTTGCTCTTTGGGCTCAGCAGAGCTCTCTCTTTTGGGATCCGCCAGGTCACAGCACTGTTGCTGTCACCGTCAGCCACGTCTGATGGAGCAAATGTTCCCAGCTGTCATCTGTGCTAAAACCAACTTTTCTCTGTTCTGAACTTTCAGAGAAAAGGTGTTTTTTCAGCTTGAAATCTCAAGGCAAAATTGTCTCAGTTTTGACGGTCTTCTTTCCAGACTTCAGCCAGAAGTTGGCCCAGTAGGAGCAATCAGTCAACATGTAGGGGCCGTGCCTTCCCCAACGCATCACCAGGCCCCAGAGCTGAGCTGGTTTTTAGTTACATTGCTCAGCTCAACGTCACAGAGAGCTGTTTTGTTTCTGCCAGAAAGAAGCAACAAGGAGACTCATGAAGTTCAAGTAATGAGAGAGCAATCACCCGCAAGGGTGCGCTGGGGTTAAGTATGACATGCATAGAATAGCAGGTCATATATATGTGTGCATATATAAATACATGAACAAACAGATGTATATATGTATGCTTATATATATATATAGACATTACCTGTATCATTTGTGTTGCCACCTGTTCCTGTAATGCAGCTCCAGAGTTAGTAGCGCAGAGGATTTATCGGTGCACCACTAGAGGCCAGTGTGCACCTTAAATAAAGCGGGCAACGCACTAATTAATAACCGCCCGTTGGGAGGACAATGTTTCTTGCGGGATGAGGTCTTGTTGCACAGGGGATGCTGGCCAGGCCAGGGGAGGTGACTGCCCACTGCTGGCAGCCCGGTGGGATGGGTAAAACCTTCCAGCTACGGGCCCTGCGTAATCCTGGCAACTTCTTGCAAAATCCTGCTGCGCCGTGATGGTTTGAGGATGGTCCTAACTGGGACCTGCTCCGTAGCGCAGCCGTGGTGTCCTCCCCCGCAGCCCTGCGCAGCCAGGCAGTCACATCCACTGGGATCCAGCCCTGTCCTCTTTGGGGACGGCTGGGACAGAGTGGTGGCAGAGCAGGTCCCACAGCTTCCCCTCCCCATGGCACTGCCGCCCGGACGGCAGGCTGGCGCAGCAGCAGAGCTCCAGGTTGGAGATGGGCAAACAACCGCCTGCCTGCTTCAATGGCTGAGCTGCAAACAGGGAGTTTTGGACAGGCCTGAAAAGTAAAATCAATTTCGGAGAAAAAATGGAAGACCATTGCAACGCTTCGTTTAACTAAAGATGGAGTGTTTCATGTTGTTTCGCACAAGTTTTCACCTCGACTTCAGCAGCAAATTGAGACGCCTTTCTCCATACAGGATCATTTTGACACGATAACAGCAGAACCTTTGTTTAGTGAATGTCAAGATGGAACATGCAGGCTTTTAAAATTTGTTCTGAAATGGGTACATTTGAGCTCCGATTATTTGCCAGCCCCAGATCCGTCGGGGGTACCTCTTTAGCAGCGGGGAGATGAGGGGAGAGATGGGGGTCGAGCCGGGGGGGGTGGCGCTGGGGAGGGAAGCGGGGCTGGAAGGGCAGCGAGGAGGGAGCGCTCTGCTATGTGAGCTCCTCAATAATGCGGCTGTGTTTTGGGAACTTTTCATTTACAGCTGATGTTTTTGAAAACCTTGTTTATTGCTTGGCTGCTTTTATCTTTGGGAGACGGAGAATGAGACCAGACTGTTGCTCCTGTGTAACATCTTCTCTCCTTTGGGCAGTCTGGGGGAAAACAGTGAGGTTGAGAGTACAACTTCATGTCCTGTTAGAAGCCCAAAATCAAATCCTAAGTCCTTTTTTTTCCTTTTTTTTTTTCCCCCCTGTGGAGCAGAAATAAAGACAAGAAACAAAAGCAAAGTGATATTTTTCCAGAATCCTTCCAAAATCTTTTCTTTCTGCCTCTTAGGTATGTACTTGCACTCCCGTTCACAACCTGGAAGAGCTGAGATTTACCTCAACGTGACCTGAAACAGGTTAAGGTCCCAGGAATGGCCCCTCGGGTTGAGACCAAGGGTCCATTCCCGTGGTCACAGGCAGACACCAAAAATGCAAGAACGAAACAAGTGTACATGATATCCCATATCGACCTTCCATCTGTTTTCAGGTCAGGGGATTCTCCAGCTTGCTTAAAAATGAGCATTTTCACTTGCCCCATGCTCCAGAGCAGCTACTGGCAGAGAAGCCCAGGGATTCGGTGTAGCCCAGTGCCAGCACACCTCGCTCAGGATCGCCCCGAGTCACCCGGGATCAGAAGAACTGCTGAAAACCAGAAGAAACGCCACTCAGGAGGGCTGTCCCTTTGGGGTCCCCGGGAGGGAGCCCTCCCCTCGCTGTGTCCCTGGAGCACTCGCAGCCATTGCCAGAGAGGTGGCAGGCTCCGAGCTGGCTGCAACTTTGAGTTTTGTTGAAATCTGGTTTTGGTTGGAATAGGACAACCCCCGTGCCAGGCTGGGGGTCGCTGCTGCCTGCAGCTTTGCTGGCTGGAGACCCCACGGGACTGTTTGTTTAACCTGGGACACTTCAGCTGGGAAATGTCAGGCTGAATGAACTGCTGTTTCCTGCGGGACTTTGCTCCCTGTGGCTCCACTCCAGCGCAGCGAGAGGAGGGTCGAGGAGGGAGGAAAACCGTTGTCCTTTGCTCTGGGCAGCTTGCAGTGCACAGCATGGCCATCCCGGCATCCCCACGGCCGGGGTGCAGCATCCTCCCATCGCTTTCTGGAGCGGGGCACAGAGCTGCCCTGCCAGGATGGCTGTGTCTCTCAAGGAAGCTTTGCTGGGCACCATGCAGGGCTCCTTGTGCCGATAGGCACAGCTTTGGTGGAGATCCACTGGGTCCCAGGGAGATCTGCAGATCTGCCGCTCTGGCATACACCGTCTGAGGGCATCACTCTGGCAGCCTCAGCTGGCACAGTCTGCTGGACTGGCCTTGCCACCCTACTCTTCTCCTGGTGCAGAAAAGGCTGTTGCCCATACGTGGCAGTAGACTGGGACCCCGAGGAGAACGCTTCTCCCACCTTACTCAATGTCCATCCTCTTGCAGGACCTACCATGGTGATGCTTCTGTGAGTAAGGAGTTGCTGATCATCACGGTGTCCCATGGATGGAGCACAGAGCTGCGTTATCACAGGAGAACCAGCATAGCAATTGCCTCTTCTTCCCTCTCCGAAGACCTGCCAGGGAAAGATGCCCCATGACACCATGTGGGATTTACAGACCACCACGCTCCCAGTGATCCCTCCAGCCTGGGAGCACAGGAGCCCAATGGAGCTGTTAACCCCATATTGCTTTTTACAGAAAATCCACATGAGCAGAAGCCTCCCAGGGGGACACACAGGGTCACTGTGTCAGGGTCAGAACAAGCAGGGAGCAGCCCTCAGAAGAAATGACATTATTGGACCCACCTCGCTTTTCCCCTGAATCCTAAAGCACAGCTTCTTGCTGAGAGTGGTCTGATGGAGGGTGCTGGGGGCTGCGCCTTGGAGACACACATGTCCCAGATGTGTTTCACGGGCAGTGATGCTCCGGTCACCGACCCACATCCAGGGCTGTGCCAGTGCTGCGGGGCCCAGCTGGGTGTCCTGAAGGAGCGCAGCCACACAGGGGTTAACCGGGATCCTCTCTCCTGCCAGTCTGCTGAAATCCACTAACAGAATTAGCACTGGAAATTTGTGCACTGTACTATGTAAAAAAAAAAAAAAAAAAGAAAAGCATGAAATATATTTAATCTCTCATTTCAGAATCGCATTTGACATCTAAGTTAAATAAAATGTTCCTGAGGTCATTAAAAATCAGAAATAGTACAAGATTTGGGTTTACCATAGTTTCAGAATGAATCAGGTTTCTGAACTTGTTTTAATCTCTGTATAATTGCTTTTCTGTATACGGTAACCTTTAGAAAATGAGTTTAATAATTAGTCATCTCAGACTAGTTAAAGACAACATCCTGCCCTCAGTTCAGTTTTATTTTCAACAAAAAACCAATGCCAAAGTAAATTCTTCACTATAGCTGGAAACATAGATTCCGACTACATGTTCAGCAGGTGAAACAGCTTGTGTTAAGCCCCCTAAGAGTTTGAAAGTTCAGCAATGTTCATCTTGATGGCTTTCCACTCTCCCTCCGCAAGAAGAACTGGAAGAGAAGCGGAAAACATCAAGAAGCAGTGTCAGCCATGGCCGGTCCCTCGGCTCTCCCCCTCCCAGGCACAGAGCCCCAGACCAGTGCAAGGAGAGGGCTGGACTGGATGGTGAAACAAGGGACCTCATGCCTGGACCTCCTCTTTTCCCAGCATGGCAGGTCTGGGCAGAGTCCAGGCACAGCTTCCAAGTCCTTTGGGCCCATGCCTGGTGCCTGCATTGCCAGCCTGTAGATCACCACGGCTGGGGCGTGCTTATGGTCCTGGTCCTGCTCACACCACTGTCTGCCCAGCTCCCTCGGCACCTTGCTCATCTGTATTAAAATCTCATCTGCTTTCTCTCTCTCCATCACATTTCATGCCAGTGTGGATCTCTCCTGTGTTTATTAGTTGCCCAGTGCTCATATGTTATCCTGTCCGGTGGGTCCAGGTCAGCAGCTCGGCAGTGTTGGTGGCCCTTTGGCACCTTGCTGCTCCTGCAGCATGGGGTCCCTGCAGACTTTGGTACCTGGTCCTTGGCTCCTCACAGGGTGTGGGAGACCATCCCACACCTCCGGGACTGCGGTGAAGAAAGAGGCAAAGCCCAGTCTGCGCTGACAGCGTGTGCTGTGCCCGGGCACTGCAGGGACGGGGCACCCCATGTCCCCAGCTGCTGTGTCCCACAGGGCTGCCCTTGCCCTCGGGAGACAAAGTTGCATCCCAACACTGCCATCAGCCATCCGGCTCCTCTTCCCTCTTGACTTCTGGCAGTTTAGTGCAAATCCAAACTGCAGGTTTCCTTCACTGTTGCAGAAGGTGGTGGAGGGGGAATGTCCTTCTACAGGCTCTCTTTCTTCATCACACTGGAAAAGGCAGTACAAATGCATTCCTCTACATTGCCTTGTCCTTTATTTAGTTTAAATTTCTAAAGGGTCGGACCTGCTACCTTTTACCTGGAGGGATTATTCCACTATCTGATAGATCTCACTCTGGGAAATGCTTCCTGCTACTCACCTTACATTTTCCGTTTCTTAATTTCATCTCATTATTCTCAGCTCTAACCCCTTGGCTGGTAGCCATCACTTTCCTCCCTGCTGACAGAGCCTCTGGTTGGATTTGCAGGAGCTCTTGGCATTTACTGACTAGGTCATTCCCACTGAAGCCAATGGTTTCTTGCTGATGGCAAGTGTTCCTGGCTTGGAGAGACCTTCTTGGTCATCCCGTTCCCCTTGGAGGGACTGTGCTGCTGTCCTGTTCACTTGGTGTCTCCAGAAATGGGTTGACCCCACCCTCCAGGTTACTGATCCAGTTCCCAGGCCTGGAGCACCCGTTGAAGTCAGTGGAAAAGCCCGCAACAGGGTTGGGATGAAGCTGTAATCCCACAAATGTGCTAATCTTTGGATCAGGAGCACTCAGGGTTTGAATGTCTCTCGCAGATGGCTGAGTGTTTTGCTAAAGCAAACTGCAATTACATTTAGTATCTTCAATTTAGCTTGACATGTTGCCTCTAGAAAGAAGAGATGTCTCCCATTAAGGGCTCTGCAGCACAGACAGTATCTCTGACCCTCTCCTCTCTCCTCCTGCAGCCCCCCCCAAACCCTCTCCCAGGCTGCACGACCAGGCGAGCAGAGATGATGGCAGCAGGCAGTCCTGGCCAGCAGGAAGGAGCTGCTAATGCACAGCTATTTCTGTCACAGCAAGGAGCATCGTACACCACTGACCGAGGAAATGAAACCAGAGCCTGTGTGGAGACCAGAGCAAATCCAGGAGAAAAGGCCAGCAGGAACCAGCTACTTCACTACAGAAACCGGAGGAAGCAGCTCGCCAGAGCACAGCGATGGATAAAGGCAAGCACCGGCATGCTACGGCTCTGCACCGGCCAGCACATCTGGGGCAGTGGGGCGAGGGAGTTTTCCCCAAGCTGAGAGTCCACCTAGCAGTAGTAGAGATGGATTTTCTTTTCACTGTCTTCATGGAGTAAAGGTATAATTAACATATCCTCTGTATTTTCCATGTGCCATGCAAAGGTGAAGGTCTCCTCCCTCTCTGTCTTAGGGCAGAGCAACAGACTGGAGACAAGGTGGTGAACCAGATCCACCTTTGGCTGCTTTCTCCAGGAAGTTATTTTTGGTCCAGAAATGTTAGATGATCTGATAACTCCTTGTAAATGTAGCGGTCGAGTCCCCTGCCCAGTCCCATGCACTGACACTCATGGCGGCCTTTTTTGCACCACCTTCCCCTCTCTGTTTATTGTTACAGTTCTCTAACTTTTATGATATGTGAGGCTGTGAAGTTTCTCATTAGCCCACTGTTAAACTTGACTTTGGGAAGAGCCATGCCGTAAGTAAAGATCTCCTTGGGCTCATGGAGAGGAGCAGATTCCCTAACGGGCCAGCCAATAGTGTCCTAATATGACCTCATCGTGTCAATGCAGGTTACTTGCAGGAGTATTTCTATTGCCAAAAGTTTCTATGGTATTTTTCAAACCACTCATACCTTGGGTCAGTTTTTGACCACGCTCCTACTCCACGGTCCTCTTACACCACATCCACCACGTGTGGGATGCAGATGTGCAGCAGATCCTGTACCAGCTATTAAAACATTCTCACTGGAAGCCAAAGAGAAAACAGGGGTGTGCAAATAAAGTACCTTAAGACACATATTGAAGGTGCCTCAGGATGTCAAGAAGGGTGGGGGTCTCCCACAGGTCCCATCGCATCCATGATGAAGTCTCGGCTACCCCATGTCATTTCTGTGATGCAGCACATCTATGTTTAGACAGCCAGTCTCTCCCCACGTTTCTGGACCCCAGGACTCATCAGGAGCTGTAGTGCTGGGTGTTTGTATAGACCTCAAGGACAGAGCAGCTCTGAGTTTTTACAAAAAATTTAAGCAATGAGAATGCTGATATCTGGAAAAGCTGATGGTTGGCGGCAGGAGTTTTCTGGACTGCTTGGTGTGAAACATGCTTTCAAGTCCACAGTGAATGTTGAACATGAGGAAGAACAAAGCACCCACAGGAAGAGGCAAACACAGCACTTGGCAAGCATCTCCACAGCAGGGTGGCATCAGAGCGTGGCTGGCTCTGTCTCACACAACCCCTACTCTCCTGGAGAACATTGTGCAGGGGGAGGCAACTGCAGTGACAGTTGCCCAACAGCAGGCATGGGCTGGGGTTTCCCACAACTTAGGGATGAAAGCGCTCGCCTGTTGGTGCCCATGGAAGCTGAGCTCACACATGCGCTCAGGTGCTCGCTAGTGCGAGAGCCGCGTGTCTAACCAGTTTTGAAGGCTGCACATTTTGAGCCTGCTCCTCTTCTTAAGACCCGGTGGCACAGCTCCTGCTTGAAAGCATCAAATCTCACTGAAGTTGTCGGAGCTCCTGCTGGCAAAGCACCCTTCCGTCTCATCCCCAGTCTTTTACACCACTCTGCTCAGCAAGGCTCAAAGGCACTTAGATGTGGAGGGTCCATGTGTCCCACCTGGCTGTGACCGGGGGCTGCAGCAAAGCAGCTTGGTGGGGAAACCAATGTGGGTTTGGATGGCTTGTGTGACTGGTGGGAAAGGATGTACGGGATGAGGGAGGGAGAAGGAGGAATGCCGCTGTCCTTGGACTGTCGTCACTCTGTCATAATGGGCTGATATGTTTAAATATATGCTGACAGGCTCCAAAGCTGTGGCTGGGGTACGCCCAGAGGAATTCACCAAAGTCAGCATCTAAATAAGGAAATACTGGACTTGGAAAGCTGGTCCATGGTGTGTGTGTGAGTGGAAGCAGCGTCAGCAGAAGAAGGTCCCTTCCCCCTCCCTTCATTGCATGAGCGTTTGCTTTCATTTTACTACTGAACAAATGAAGACAACAGCTGTGTTATTTAACAGTGTGCGTTTCACTACCAACAAAGAACGGTCCTTTAAAACAGGAAAAATGCTGTGTGCCCTTCCAGTGAAAAGGAGTTGCAGGTTTGGACAGAATGACCTAAGCAATAAAAGTGCAGCTGGAGCATTAAAAACATAGTTGGCGGCAAGGATGGTTGGGTTTGGCCTGACTAATCGGGATGATGATCAAAAGGACAATTATGCTGCTTTAGGAGCAGAGCCATTTGCCACATGTTATTATAATGGCAAATCTTAAGGATTGGTGGATATTCAAAGAAATGATCCAAAGTAAAAAAACATATCCATGTTGCTACTATTTTTCTAAAGGTCATTCAGATATCATAGCAGTTGCTTCGCAATGAAAACCTTGGATGCAATAAATGAGCATAGGTTATCATGCCTGTGCTGAGTGAAGGAGATGAAAGCAGCTCTTGGGGCCAAATTTGAGCTGACCTGGAAACAGCCACTGTGGGTGCCAGAAGCGGTGAAACCATGGCAGTGCACAACTACCCAGGTGCTCGGTCAAAATATTTCCCCTGCTTTCAGCTTACTGCTTGCATTTACCTCCTTGAGTTGCCTTGACCCCAAAATTGTAGTGCATTGAGTCTGGGGAAAAAAGTAAGCTTGAATATTCATGCTGCGGTTGCAAGGAAAGTTGTGCAGAGAATAACTCTCTGACATGAATGACACAACACATCCAACATCTTGTCTGAAGCACTCAGAAATGAAGCTTGAGCGTGCAAGGCATTTTGAAACCTAAACGGGAATGTTTGTGTAAGCTCAGGTGACAGTCAAAGGAGATATGATGCATCTTTGGGGTTAGTTTGATGCAAATGGGCACTTGGAAAGAAATGTGATGGTTGGTTAGCCAAAGGCGAGCGGTAATGTGTGCTAAAAAAGCTATTGTATTGATTGAAATGCATCTAGAAAACATCAGTCTGATGTAAAACATGAGTAATCAGCAGAAGCTAAAGGCTATTTCATAGAGCTCACGAACATGTGTTTTTGAACACCCTTCATTAATAAATCAATGAAATGTTCATGTTGGCAGAGGGTTCAAAGCAGCCTTTGGTGAGCTGCTGGAGGAGGCGGCTGTATCTCAGGCTGCTGGAGGAGGTGGCTGTGCCTCCGAAGGCATGATGAGTGCCAGGGTGCTCAAGGACACCAAGGTCTCCCCTGGCAAGTGACTGGCAGTCACAGAGGACAGTGGTCCTGGGATCTGTCAGGGACAAGATGCCGCAGAGCACTGATTGCAGAGCGAGGGATCTGCCTCCAGCGCTGGGGCTTGCTCAGGACCAGCAGCCAGTTCCTGCTGTGCTGTTGGACCCCGGACTGGGAAATCCCTGCACCCTGTCAGTGCTGAAGAAGTTTGATTTCAAAGAAGTTTGATTTTACAATCCGTCACTCTCATCCTGTATCCATTGCAAAGGAGATCTCCAGTGGCCTCTGACAGAGGTCTCCAATCCTGGCAGCTGGGAGACAGTCAGAGAGATGATGTGGATCATGTGAGACAGAAATTTAGAAGATACACGCAGAGCTTGCATGCCAAAGAGACCTGTGGTGATGTGGCTGTTAAAAAGAGAATGTTTTCTGATAGATGACTGAACTTTCACTGCCTCCTGTTGGTGCCTCCATCCACTGGCCCCCTCAGCACTTCTGCTGCTGGTTACCTGATGGACTCTGGTTATGTCTACCGGAGCGTCTGTACACCCTGGGGACGAAGTGGGCTCCCTGAGTCCTGAAGGACAGGCAGGACCCCTTCCTCTCTCCCATGCTGGGACCGCACAGAACCCTGGGAGGTTTCAGGACAGAACTGACAAGCTGGGTCTGTCCCAAGTCACAGGTCGGGTGCTGACTCCCTGCCCTGGTGCAGACCCCACGTGAATTTTTTGCATAGGAAGTGCTCCTGCTGCAGCTATTCTGCATCTTTCATGGCCCTGGAGCTTGACTTTTGCTCTCCCCCAGCCCAGTGAGGTGCCCTCAGTGCTGGCCTGGAGGTCTGGTTTCCCCCCGCAGTCTCTTTCTTATTAAGCGATTTGTATAAAACCCAACATCTCCGTCTAGAGCTGGTTTTGGAAGGAGAGGCCACAAGTGAGTGATGGGACCGACTTCTTCCCCAGGGCATGGGGTACCAGTTCATGGATCTTTGCCTGCGTGAGCTGGAAGCAGGACCAGCCAAGGTCAGAAGTAAAGGTGTTTTCTGGCTGCCCTCCCCTCCACAGCACCCACCATTTGCAGAGCAAGGCAGAGGAACTCCTGTCCTGGCAGCAATTTAGCTACTGCATCCTTCCACTCCTGGGATTTTCAGCCTGTAAATATGAGTTAAAATATGCACCGGCGTGCACTGCAGCTGCCTGTTCCTGCACCTGCCTGCCTGCATCTCCTGGGTGCTCCACTCCAAGGGGGAACAAGGCTGGGAGCAGGCTGTGCTGGCTCGAGAGAGGTTGTGGTGCAACAGC
Organism: Burhinus oedicnemus; assembly: GCA_008921705.1. NCBI lineage: Eukaryota > Metazoa > Chordata > Aves > Charadriiformes > Burhinidae > Burhinus > Burhinus oedicnemus. Next base: position 110,881 of record VFFE01006670.1, read on the forward strand.
AAGGTAAATGGCTTTGGGATCTCGGGAAATGCTGCTTTCTCCATGCTGTTGGGTCATGTAGCATGAGCTGCACTCAGGCTTTCCCCCTCCTGATCATAATGCAGGCTGATGGCCCTGTCATGGCAAGAGGCTGTGACGCCGGCTGACTCTGACGCGGCCCTGGGGTGTAACAGTGCGGTGGGTGTGTGCTGCGGCAGGGGTGTCACTGCACCATGACAGTGATGCCATAGGACACGAGGTCATCATGGCAAGTCAGCGATGGGCTGTGACGGCTCCTTCGCAGGGACTGGCAGCAGTGACTGGAGAGCTCTGCAACATGACGCTGATGCGGGAGGAGCGTGATGGCACTGCGGTGCCAAGTGGTGCCCATCATATGTGGTGGGTGAAGAAATGGATGTAACAGGTGTATTGGGTTGTGAGGACCAGTCTCCTCCATCAGTGACCTGCCTGTGTGACCATGGGCACGGCTCCAATGTTCAGTAAATGGTGGGGCCATAGGACCACATCCATGTTGACCTTGCTTGAAGGAATTTGAGCCATCCACCAACCCCAGCTCTCCAGCACAAGGCATAGGATGCATGCCCTGCAGAACACTTACGGCTATGATCTCCCTGAGTTTGTAGTCTAAAGCTTGACTTTCCTGAGAATCCTAGAAATAAAAATTCAATTTGGTGCTCATGGCTTCGTGCCTCTGCAGTGAGCAAACCACGCACTAAGGACTCACATGTCTGGGCAGCACATCTTGGTGTGCCTCTTTGTCTATGGCTTCATCCAGGCACAAGCATCTGCAAGCTCGGTTGGTCTTGGCTCAGTGCCACAGCCCACCTTGGTTTCCTCGGCAGGGGGCTTCCCTCAAGAAGAAATGTCCATGTCCCCATTCCTAGCAAAGACCCACCACCAGCACCCTGGAGCACATGCTGTAAAGGGAAAGCTGAAAACAAAGTTGTCCTGAACAGCTGTGTCCCCTGGCCAGCTTATGTCTCGTTTTTACACTCCTTGCCCAGGACGGAACTGGAAGCCGATGGGAGCTCTGGGAGCGAGGTGCTGCCCATGCGCAAAACTCTGTTCTTCTGATCTTTCAGCCATAGAAAAATTTGGGAGGGTAGTTTTTGGAAAGAGTTGCAGTTCAGTTGCACACATAATGCAGAGACCACCAAAAGCAAGATACCAAAAAATGAAGCAACCTGACTATTCTTGGCCCTCTCCCTCCTTCTACCACCAATTTGTACAGTAAAATAGAGGTTTTACTTCAAGAACTGTGCATTTTAAATAGATTTTATTTACATAATTTTTCTGTCTAATAAGATGGGTTTTAAATGCAGTAACTGCAGCATAGTTCTCTCAGACCTTTTGAGAAAAGAAACTACAATATTCTTGTCTCCTAATGTTCTGGGTTTCAGGCAAAAATTATACTATAAGATAGGAATGCTTAAAAAAAACATAGTTCCACTGAACAAGAAAATCCAGTTAGAAAAAACTGTATTGGAAAACATCTATTTGCCCACAAAATAATGTAAAAATAATGAGTCCATATTCCTCTTTGATGTGTGTGGCACATGCTCCTTTAAGGAGAAATTCTGTATTTCAGAGATAGTGTGCATATCGTGGAATGAAACGGTTGTTATGGCAACAACTCTCAAAAGCAAGTACTTAACTGAGAAATGTGTTCCACATAGCCATAGAAAAATGAAAACATGAAAACAGAGACAGGAAGAATGGACAAACAGAAGCAGTATGAGACGGCAAAGCCATTTCTGATTTTCAAGCGCAGAGAGAAGCAGCACCGAACTAGCTTTTGGGATTTTCTTTTTTTTTTTTTTTTAATTTAAACCCAAAGTTTAAAGCTGCGTCTGTTCCTGGAAGGTTCAATATGTCTTTTATTTGATGATGGTGATCTAATAATTAAAAAGTGCCATATCATATTAGTCCACCCTTATTGTTGTGGACCAAAGGATGGGATGCAGTTGGGCTGGTGTTTGTTGCTGCTGTGTTCAGACAGCCAGCCGGGGGCACAGGGAGCCGGCACCCTGGGACGGCTGCATCTCCAGGATCCCTGGAATGGCCAGATCCAGTCTCCTATGGCTCAGAGTCTGTGGGGCTGGGATTCATGGCAGACAGGTCACCAGGGGTTGGTGTAACCATCTGTACTTAACCACCTCCACAGGGGCTTGTTGGGAGGCTGAACCCCAGACCCATGGGCCAAGCCCGATCCATGCAGCCCCTGGCCACCCCCCAGCAGAAGGTCAGTCTAAAGCAATGTGGAAGAAAGGTGGAGAAGTGCGAAGTATTGGCTACCCCTGATATTGCTGGTGTCTTCTGCCATCACATTCATATAGTCTGGAGACTGGACCATTTCCCAATGCCGCAGAGAACACATCTCTGGTCTGTGTCTACTTGGGAAAAAAGTCATTCCTGAGCCCAAATCTAGTCATGGGTTTAGTCCAGGACAAGCAAGTGAGGCAGAAGGTGTTGTAGCCAGTCCCTGTTTTATTTTGGTATCCATTTCAGCATTTCCAGTATGGAAATCTGGAGTCCCTCAGCACTGGCAATACCTTCTATCTTCATAATACCCCCCATTTCATAAGCACATGCCTAACTTTTGCATGAAGCCCCCAAGGCTGGTCCCTGAGCAGCTCCGTTCAGCACTGCTCTCTGGGCTGATAACTTCGTTTTGTACAGGCTTCCCTTTAACTGGATCCACATCCACTTTGTAACTCCTCTAACTCCTTCAATTGAAAGACTAATTTCCCATCAGGCTCTGTATGCAATATTTTGTTTAAACCTAGATAGATTAGCTCCTCTGCTCCTCTCTGTTTTCCTATTAAAATGATATTAAATTAGTCTAATGTGATCCACTTTTGATAAAACCTGCCTGGTTTTTTCCCTCTCATTTTGTATTTGCCTCCACATCCTCAGAGGTCCATGTCTCAGTAAGATTTTCTAGGACGAATGGAAGGGCCTGAAACCAGAAAGTGAAGCAGCACAGGAAAAAAAAATATTAAAAAAACCCTCTAGTATTTGAGGTAACCCAAACTGATCTTCCTGATTTCTTTAACTACCCGGTTACATACTGCTTATCAAAGCACCTATAGAAATGGCAGAGCCATGGGAACCGACTCAGTTGCCAAGTGAAACGTGTCCGTGCGTTAGGCCGAAGGTTTTTACTTTGCAGTCGAGGTGGGCTAAATGCACCAGCAGCAACCAGGTACGCTGCTGCAGCTCGGCTGCTTTCCCTGCACGTCCGTACCCATCCTTACTCCACCTGCACAACTGCCTCTCCCTGGCAAATGAAAAGGCGTGCCTGAAGCCTGACTTTCTGGGGGAAAACCTGAGTTTCTGGCCTGGATGACTTTGCCCAGCCGTGTTCTGTGTTTGCCCAGCCGCAGCTGGGTTTGGGTCTGATCTAGGAAGAGGATCTTGCTTGAGCAGTGTTGGCTGTGGCCGGTTGCTGCTGCGTACCCTGCCATGCATCACCACGCTGAAGCACCCAGGGAGAGCAAAGGGTCATCACTGGTGGTTGTCATCTTGTATTTAGTGACCCCACATGCATCCACGGCTGGTGGGACCGCACTAGACCCATCTCTGGGAGGAAGACTAGCAAAGACTAGGACAAGTGGGGACAGCATCACCCGGTGCCACCACTCTTACCCCTCGCTGATCTCCTCAGACCAAATTTCTGAAGGTGCTGGTGACGCTCAGGTTCACATCTAGGCCAGGGTGCATCTCACCCAAGCTCTCTCACTACGAAGCCTTTCCTCTGAGCTATTTGTCCCTCTGCGTCTGCGGTCGATGGGGAGCGGAGGTGTCTCCAGAGCACAGGCATCCTAAGACGGTGTGTAAACCAGGAGGCTGACACCCCTCCAGAGCATCCATTCCTCTCCACTGACTTTTCTGGAGCTCATTACTAACCTCAAACTTCATTTGAGAGACAGATATAGACTGGCTGGATGAGGATTTATCCAGTGTTGTGTGTGATGAGCGAAGGGAAGGATTTCTCAATCTAACCCAGGTCTGCCGAATCCTCCTTTACAAATAAGTCACTTACGTGTCCCAAAGGCAAAGCAAGAATTTGTAAATGAAAACTTTTTCAAATAAATCTTTTGTAGGATTTACAAACCTTCTGATCGGATTTGTAACTCCAGACACAGATTTGTATACGTGCTGCGAGATTTGAAGGATTTAAAAATCCATCTCTTGACTTGTGAAACAATCTAACATTTTAGAAACCAGGTAGCTAAACCTAAGACTAAAAGCACACAGCACTTGGGCCTGAAGGTTTAGTGACAGGATTTATACATTAGAACGGGGAGATAATGTAACTCAGGTGTATTAAATCCTGATTTATTAACAAACTCAGAAGTAATAGCCTTACAAATAACTCCCAAGACATTTAAAAGAGCTTAACCCTTAGAGTACTAGCATTTGTCAGACTGCCACCTCCGTGAATGCCAAGCAATATGTTTAAATATACCGGGGAAAATGCACTGTTCTGCAGACAAGTCCTGCAACCCCTCTCCCTACTGTTACCCTCTCCCGCAGGAGCCGGGAGCAATTCCTGAAGGCCTGGGGAGGGGCTTCCCTGGGTGCTGCAGACACCACCGGCATGTTTCTGGGGTGGTTTTTGGCCCTGTCGTGCTCAGACACTCGTGGTGGCTGCACATCTCTGCCCGCTCGGTGGGATGGGGCCCCGTCGCATCGCTCTCCTGACATGCACCAGCACCACCGTGGTGTCTCTGCCTTTAGGGAGGTGATGGTTGGGCTCCGAAACCTCTACCAGGGAGGGCGCTTTGGTGGGCTGAGACTGGTGGGGAGAGGGCTGGGAGCCCCTGGGGACCGGGGAAAGCTGTCTTAAATATTGAGGGCTCTGTGAAAAAAAACCTCTTTCTGGGGATGCTCTCCCTGCATCTTCTCTTTCTCCCCTCCAGCAGTCTCTTTTCTTTTTTCCAGTTACCTCCTGTCTAGGCTACATGACTTTGAGCTCCTCAGGGGGTGGAGATGGGGGACCTCCACTTTGGGATGATGAGGCAGGATTTTATCCAGCTCTTCAAGCGGTTTGTGCGCTCTCGTATCTTTACATCTCCTGGGTTCTGAAATAACCAGAAGCTGATTTCTTCCTGGTCACAATCAATTCTGCAGTAATTTTACCTTTGACAAACCTGTTCAAAGATAAAGGTTTTCACTGCAGAACCAACTCTTCTCCATTCATGTTTATGCCAAATGCACCAGCATAATAAAATGGCATTTCCAGGACAGTTGTAATTTTTAGATAGAAAAACCATAATTACCTGGAGGAGTCTGAGAGGGCTGCTAATTCCCCTTTCCTCTTTCCTCTGGTGCCCTATTAGCTTTTGTTTAGCATAATTGAGTTCTCACGGCAGTGGCATGCCCCAGCGAGCAGCATGTTTCGGGATTGCCCTGGGCACTTGACAGGCTCCACGGGTATCCAAACCCTTGTAACGGGGAGAGAAGCCCAGGGTGTTTTCAGCTGGTGAAAGAAATCGGTGCTGTTTGTGTCCAAACTTGCTTGGAAACAAAATGACCATTCACAACAGCTTGCTCCGTTAATGGTATAAAGTGCACTAGAAAATGATTGTGAAAATAATAGCTACTTCTTAATGAGAGAGCCAAGAGCAGCAGGCGCAGGCTGGAGCCCCACGTGCAGGAGGAACTGGAATGGAAAAGGCACTTGACATCTCTTGTGGGTTCAGCTTGCATGAGCAATTAAACTTTTTTAAAACTTAACTCTTATTCCCGTTGGTGAGCTTTTCTCTCTTCCTTCTATTTGGCTCTTCCAGAAATGGCTGCTCATTATTTTCGGAATGTTTTTCTATCCTACTTTGATCAAGACTGATTATATATAGCATGGGAGCACCCAGAAACCAGCCACTGAGTAAATGTGGATGAAGCCTTCCCTCCTGCTGAGGGTGTGTGCCACTGCTCCGCCTGCAGTCACCGCAGCGTCTCTGAGAATCTCTCCTTGACCTTTCCATGTTTTTACAAATATATTTAAGATTTGAAGTACGTTAGGGATGAAATATCTGCTGCACTTCCCTTTATGTGTTTAGCTTCTGCATTTTTCACTTTAGGCACTGAAAGGCATCAGGAAAGGTTTTCACTTTCTCTCCTAAGTTGGCTTAGATTTGTGGTGGACCAAAGCCCTGATTCAATAAAGCATTCGGTCCCCTGCTGAATTTTAACCACATCCTTAAGCTCCACCTTATTCAGGAAAGCTCTTAAGCATGAGCTAAAATCCCAAGAGTTTTCAAGGATGTGGTAAATCTCAAGTGAGGGTTTGGGCTGCTCCTTTGTCCTGCCAAAATGCTCAGCGAAGCTCTCGCTGAAGGCAGGACTGGGGTTGGTGTCTCTCTGTGAGCGTGTTTTCCGTGGTGCTGGGCCAGGATGCAGTTCCCAAGGGCACCGCGATGGCTGGTGCCTCACAGTGAGAGGGCAAAGAGTCTGCCCATCCATCCGTCCATCCATCCTGAGCGATTCTGTGCTGAGTCCTCCCCTACACGGGCTTGAACACCACGGTTGCATGGGGCAAGCAGAGTGGTAGTACCTCTAAACATGGCAGCAGGTAGGGAAGAAGAAGAGGTGACGACGGCACTTATTAATTTAACCCAGAGCAGCCGAAGAGCCCTTGGGTCAGCCATGCACACCCAGCTCCATCTGGACCATCTCCCAGCAGAGACGGTGCAAACAGTTGGATGGATGCAGCGGCTCTGCTGGGCACTGCCTCCACTTCCATCATTTAGGTGACCAGAAGAAGGAAAAGGGTTAAAACCAGAGTAATTAATATAAGAAGACAGTTCATTACTATAAGACGTCTGTGTATCATTAAATTTCATTTGAGCTTTAATTAGAGGATTTTTTTTTTTTCATATGAAAGTCTTTGTTGTGTCAATTAGTTGATTGACTATCATCTGGTTTCTGGGTTAGTGAAACCTGATCCGTTGTGAATGAATTTGTTTATCAGGGAAAAAGGACCGGGGATGGAAAAAAAATTCAATTAAATGTCAATGTGTGGAGTGACAAGCAGCATTCGATAGGGCTTTTAGTTTAATTGCTTGTATTTCATTAAGAGATGTATTTATCAAGAGAATTCTTCATTTTCAAAAGATCTTGGATGTCTTCTTGTTCGCTTCTGGCTTTTTAGGTACTCTCGTAGTATTCAAAAACCAGAGAGAAATCTTTTTTTAATTAGAAAAAGTACTTTATTGTGACATGTCCCGAGACTGTTACATGCTGTGACAGCCTTTTGATGACATCCACATGCAAATCGCAGGGGACAAGGTGTACCCCTACATCATTTGAAAGGCTATCACCAAAGATCTGCCACTGCCTCTGCTGTTGCGCGGTCCGCGACCACACTGAAAATAGTGTGTTAATCCTGAAAGTTTGTGTGAGGAGGAAATCACTCAGCTGCCAGCCCTGGGAACATTTTGGAAGGTCTGTTTTAAATCTTTTAAAGGCTGTAAATCCCTTTGGGAGGAATGGTTTTCATTTGTGTTTTATTTGGATTCCAGCTCATCACTTGTGGTTGACAAATAAAAATGAAATAGCCTTTGGTAGGGGGCTGGCAGGCGCCCTCGTAATACAGCGTGTTTGGCCTGAGCTGGTGTAGTTACACAGAGGCATCGCCTGGAGTATTTACAGTCACACTGGAATAAGGTGCTGAGAGCACTGCAGTTTATTTTGATAGCTTTCTGTTTATTTCTAATCCAGCCTAAAAACTGTGAGCAGATAAGCGTGCAGCTGGGTTTGTTTGAGAGATGGCACCGGGATTCCAACAAAGCTTCCAAAATGTTAAATGAATGGTTATTTTCCTGTATGTCCAGGGAAACAGCAGGAGCAGGGAACCCCTGCAGGCAGGGCATGGTGATGGGGGCTCACCCCCAGCACGCTGCCACAGGAGCAGCGGTGGGAGGCCAATGCAATGGCACGTGCCGTGTTAGCGCAGGACCTCCAGCAACACAGCTCCAGGGGCGAGACATCAGAGCCCAGCTTTACTCTTGTAGGGCACTGGGGACTGGATGCATCGGCCAGCAGCTTTTGTGAAAAGGAATATCTTTTGGCCTGGATGTAGGAAAATACCTGGCCAAGTGATCAGTCTATTGGGTACGGAGGAGAACTGGAGCAAAGGAGCCCCTGTGACACCAAGTCCTGCCCTCCACTCATGCAGCAAACCCTGCTGGCTGTCACTTTGGTAAGGTGATCAAGCTCCACCTCAAAACTCGTTTAATTCCTTGCCCTTAGGAGATTTGCTTTTCAGATATTGAGGCTTGGGAGCAGGTAGGCTCTCTCCGTGGATTTGCTCAGTGCCCAGCAGAAATCCTGGCAGGGCCTCTGGGAGTGTCTGTATGATAAGTAGCTCTAATGAGTACTAATTACATCCAGCACATGGGTGATCAGGCTCTTTTCTGAAACAACACATCAGCACAGTTCAGCATTTTCTGCCATGTCTGTATTCTGTGCCCCCATTTGCTTGGAAAGTACAACCAGGACAGGGTCTGTTCTCAGAAACTCATTATTTCTCTCATTCTGTGATGAGAATTCACTTTCAAAGAGTTCAGATAAGATGTTGGGAGGCAGCGCATGAAGCAACTGGCAATTATATCCTCCCTGAACATCTTGTCTGCAATGCTACACCAGCATCACGACAACGACCGGGAAGCCCGGGCTTTTTCATGAGTGAAACAGAATGGCACGGCACGGAGGAACGCTCCAGGTTGTTCTCTCTGGGGCAAACTGTCACTCTACAAATATATTTGGACAGACCCAAGGTTTGGGCAGAGCACAGCTCACATGGGTGAAGAGTCTGGAGTCTACCTGAACCTACCGAGGAAGGAAAAATGAAAACGAGACCAGCCTTTCCAAGGAGGCTTCGTGGCAGCAGCAGCAGCAGAAGAAACAGCTGTACAGAGGGAGGCAATGCTGTGTGATGTTTGGGAATAATTATGAAGAATCCTGCTCTTCCAACACTGGGCAAGAGCTCTAGAAGAGCAATGGGAGCATGCTGTGAACATCAGTCACCTGCATCAGATACTCCTCCATGCTTCCAGCTGGGGTGGGCTTGGAAAACGTGGCTTCATTTTGAAGGCTGAAGGAGGCAGCCCAAGGTCTTGTTGTGCAGCCCAGGAAAACCCCCAAGGAGTTTCTCTGCTGGCTTTTTGGAGCCCATGGCCCTGCAAGCTCTTTCCCTGTGCCCACCAGGAGATGGATGTTCAGAGTCGGAGACCACAGGTTTTGATCCCTGGCTGGGCAAGCCATGATCCTTTTAGATATGCATGTCTTCATGGATGTCCAGACATGGACAGACTGTGCAAGTTTGGCCAGGGAAAGCAGAGGAGCTTGTTCTAATTTGTTTGTTGCTGCAAACTGAGTTTTCATCAAAAAGAAAGAGAAAGAAATCTTGAGAAAAATGTCCTAATTGAGAAACAAATACACAGGTACTCACCTGCCCTAGAGCAACACCTGCCTGGACATGCCCATACCATGTCCCTAGGAGAGGTCCCTAATCCAGGCAGGTGTCTCTGCAGTGTCACCCCCAGGCACCAGAACAGCCTCTTTCCTTGGCAGCATTAGTCAAGCTTGTGGGGTTAATACTGGGGTTTTTAGCTATCACTTTTTCCTGATAACGAAAAGTAGTCTGTTGGGAGAAGAAATGCTTTCCAGTCATGCCTTCTCAGTGTCCCCAGTGAGCTGCTTGTGTGCAGGAGATGGGACATTAATATTGCTCTGGGAATCCCCGGCTTGATGGAGAGCCTGATGGTGACCATGCAAGCTGACAGTCCCATGGCTTTGAACCAGGACCTCTGGCTCGTCAGACAGACGTCATTACCCTGGGGAGTGTCTGCACTTATCAGCCTTTGTGGCTACTCCATCCGTCTTGGCTCCCACGACAGTTCAGAGGTGTGGAAAGATTCCTGGTAAACTGTTCAGACCTGCCTCCCCCCATCAGTTTTTGGGGTTTGCCTGGCCAGGGGAAGGAGGGATCCATGTCCTACGCATCCCCTACCAGGTATCCTCACCCTGTCCTTTGCTCCACAGAAGCTCCTCCGCTGCAGAGCCCGCTGAGCTATCTCCTGAGGTCCTGGCGGTGGGCCCACGGTGGAGAGGACTGCTGGGAGGAGCCGTGGGAAGCCGGTTCAGCGTGCCGAGCAGATCCAGCCCCTCAGCCACAAGCGTTTTGTTTTCATCTCTAAGTAGCCGAAGAAGTGTGGGCCTATCAGTAAATCTCCATCATCCCAACTGCAGCGTGTTTCCTCAGATAAGGGTGCTGTGTAATGGCAATTATGTTTTCATTTGTTGTGAGAAAACTTAATACGCAGAGTGGCAGAAACGTTATTCATCCTCTGTTAATTATGAGCTAGTTACTGTAGAGAATCATGTGAAAACAAAAAAAAGTGTAATCAAATGAAATAAAGAGGAAGCAGCTTGTGCACTTGCCTTTATGCTGGGTGGAATTAGCTCCTGCCATGCTCGGCCACCAATTAGCGGTAATAATGCTGCACGGCCCCGTGCGTGACCTTGCCGCTCCCTGAGGCGGTGGGTGCAAGGGCCAGCCTGCGGGCAGATGCTTGGGGCTGCGATCCAGGGGTGCTTCATGGAGCAATACTCCCGTGGGACTCGACTTGCATGGACTCTGCTTGTCCCACCATGAGCTCTGAAATGGAGCTGCAGGAGAGTCCCAGCAGAGCCCCAGCTGGATCAAAGAGCTCGAGCCATTGCCTTTTTTACATCGCTATGTTTCATAGAAACATAGAATCATAGAATAACTTGGGTTGGAAGGCACCTTCGAGATCATCTAGTTCATCACAAAAGCTCCTCTGCTACGGAAGCCCCTCCAGGCTGTGGGAATGCACCAGGAAAGAGAAGGATGGGATCATACTGGGGATGGCTGTCGGTGGGTGAGCCCAGGAGCAGGACTAGCTGGCCCTGCAGGTCCAGAGCCAGGCAGATGGCAAAGACAGTCGTGGTCCCACATGGTCTAGCGGTCAGGATTCCTGGTTTTCACCCAGGCAGCCCGGGTTCGACTCCCGGTGTGGGAAACCAGTTGTATTTCATATTGTGCCTGTTTTGGGGCTCCCCAGGACAAGGATGATGCTGGCCTGCTGGAGCGGATCCAGTGCAGGCTGCCGAGGTGGCCAGGACTGGAGCATGGGACAGACAAAGGGAGGATGGAGCTGGGTCTGGATCTGTTTAGCTAGCCCAGAGAGAAGGTGAGAGGAAGATTTCATTGCTGCCTGGTGAGAAGGTGCATGGAAGATGGGGCCAGGTTCTTCCTGGAAGCACACAGTGGGAGAATGAGAGGCAATATCTGGAGCTACAGAAGTTCTCCTTAGTTATGAAGAATAACTTTATCATCACATGGTGGTGAAACACTGGAACTGGGGCTCAGGGAAACTGTGGGGTCTCTGTTCCTGGAGATATTCGGAACTCAACTGAGCAAGGCCCTGGAGAACTTGCTGCAGCTGGACCTACTGGAGCATAGGTGCTGGACTAGAGACCTTCAGAGCACACTTCTGACCTGTAAAGTTCATTCTTGGGAGGTGTTAGGATGGTTTTAGTTTCCCCAGGGACAGGATAGTTGGTGGTTCCTCATCCTAGTTAAGTCACCTGAGCTCTCTTCACCTCTCTGGTGACCCGGGGGTTGTCCCCATTGCGATGCTGGCTTACATTTGAAGTCAGTGAGACACAAAATCTGCCTCGGAAGGAGTGAGAATTGCACAAAAACATTTATTTGAGATGGCAAGGAACAGACTACTAAAGAAGCAAGGCTGGGACGCTGCTTCCCTGATGGAGCTGCTGCTTCCCTGATGGAGCTGCTGCTTCAGCAGTGCGCACCCTGCCCCTGCAGCTCGCACATCAGTGACACCAGGCCTGTGGAATACTCACGCATCGGTATAAATTTGTCCTGTGGGTAAGAAAAGAATGAAATAACCAGGGCGTGATCTGTACAACAGCTCAGCAACAGATGAGGATTGTCAGTAATGCATTTTTTGAGCGCTGTAAGCTTAACAGCCTGAGTGAGCGCTTTTTTTTCCCAGAAAATAATAAATAGCAACTGTATCTTCTTTAAGGGAAATTTCACCGCAAATTGATGCCATGAGAAACTTCCTTCTGAGCTCATAGCAGTAAGTATATAAGAGAAGGGACACTAGCTACATTTTGTATCCCCTGTAAGTAACTCTACATAAAGGGAGATGCTTTTACAGAGGTGTCCACCTAATACATCCTCATGGTGTTACAAGACTGGATTTTTCAGGGTTCAGTGCTACCACTGAATGACTTTGCCTTTGTCACATAAGTATTCCAGCTGAGTTCCTCGGACCACATCAGGGGACTCACCAGACCTAAAACCACATGAACATGTTCAAGCCTTGAAATGGACACAAGCTGCAAACAATGTTATTTGAGTCATTTGCATAACGACTAAATTCTTGATTACTTGGATCTTTCCAGGAATGACCAGGAACAAAAAAAGAAGTGAGATTCATCGTCTCAGCCCTCAGCTGTGAATTTTCTGCTCAGTTCTGCTGCTGATACCGAGAGAGCAGATGCTTCCTTACTCTGCAGAAACGCAGCGTGTGAAACAGTATTTTAACAGCTTTATCTGATATTTTATATCTCACTGTCAAACATAGCAATGATTCCACTTCTATTTGGGTAAGTAATCTGAAAAGAAGGCAGCAATAATCTCTCAGGAGAGCCAGGCACGGGACTAATTACTCTAGCTAGAGATTTGTAAAGACACATTTTCAGTGCTGGGATTTTATCATTCCACAGGGTAATTAAAAGACAACCCTGTCAAAGGAAGTTTTGCAGTCTTAAATATTCTTTTTGCTCTATGAAGAATAACCCTTTCCAAGCTCAGCATTGGGATGGTGATGAGTGAGGGCCACCATGGCACCTGCCTACCAGCCAGCTCCATGCCGTGCCGGGTGCCTGCGGTGGCTGGGCAGAGCAGCGGCTGTTTCTGTGTCACCGCTGAACGTCAGGTGTTGGGAAGGAGGGATGCTTTTGCAGAGGGTGAGATCCAGGAAGAAATTATCTGGTTACTGGAGATGTTTAAAGAGACATTTCTCTTGAGCACGTTGACCAGATTGTCAAATGCTGTAAGTTGAGTCGTGCATCAGCGACTGACCAGAGGCAGAATTTCTGCTTGAAATTTGTTTCTTCAGTGAAGCACTTGCTGAAATCAGAACAAGGAAACCTCCTCGTCGCAATGGGTTATGGTCCAGCCACCTCTTGAATGGGGGTCCATAGCCTGGGACTAGAAATAACATCCTTGGCTGCTTCAGAGGAGGGATCGTTGTGTGCTGATACGGACAGATGTTGCCCTTAGGTCATTCCCCTTACGCCTGGTGGGAAACAGCCCTCACGCAGGGTGAGCAACAGCCTTCATACGGGGTGAGAAAGGTGTTGCTGCTTCGATCCCCTTCTCGAAGTTTATACAGCACCGTCCTTTCTGCACCAGGCTGGATCAGTGTGGCCAGCAATGATCACAACAGGAATATAAAGCAGAGTTCAAAGGATGACTGATTGGCAGAAGTTATTTAGGCGCAGGTTTGCAAATGTCATGGAAGGACAAGTTACATTCAGAGTAAACTATTTGGTTAGCCAAGGCAGTTCAGATCTGCAGTCAAAGAGTCAAACTGCTTAATATCTACAATCTCCTCCAAGGCTCGTGCTGGGTTTTCCAAAAGGTATCACTGAGCCATTTACTCTTTTGGTAACTTGTGTAATTTGAAAATCCAAGTGTAGGCATCATCTCCAGGTCCCCGTGACTCCCTCATGGCAGTGGGGGTGCTTGCGCACAGTATGGCAATGGTACGGGATGGTCCATGCAGATGAAAGCACGAGAAGCACATCTGCGCTGCCTGCTCCATGGGATGCCAGGTCAGCCTGAGACCTCTGCTTCATGCCTGTGTCCCACGCAGCCCCTTTCTGCATCTTCCTGCTTAAACCTCCTTATTTTTTAAGATGGGTTTTACATCCAGTAAAGGATTTGGAAGTTAAGGAGTTAATTCTTAGAGAAACAAAAACTTCGGAGATGATTTTAGTGTCCTTGAGTGGAAAAGGGAAAACACTGGCCATAGTCTGAGAACAAGGCACTGCACCTGCACCTCATCTTGTTGTCAGCTCTTCCATCTCCTCTCCGTTAGTGCCTTTTAATGCATACGGGGACTGGGAATATGACAGGCCAGTGAGACTGATGTGACATGTGTAATGAGAAAGAAATAGTATAAAATGCAATGTATCACAAAATTAACATCACCCAACTGCCTGTTCCTTGGCATCCTGCCGGTTTCCATCTTTATCTGGGCATTGTTTAATTGCCTAATTATTATACTTAATTTATTTATTTTTAACTTGCCGTGAGCATGTAGAAATGTAAATTTAGCATTAGAAGATCACTTAACAAAGGATTCCTTTTCAGAGAGGTTGACTACTCATATTGCAGCTTGCAAGTTTTTTCCCCAGGATGTGAAAATTTTGGGTTTCAGCTGTGCCAGTTCCAGCCAGACCCTGGCAGATGGCAGTTAAAACCGTGCATCAAGACTGGCGATAGCAGAACGGATCCGGTGCACGGGGGTGTGCATCACCGAGCTCCCCATTTCCCTGCCACCAGCAGCACGCTTTGCTCAGGGTCCTCTCTCCCCCCTTCATGGATCATTTCTCCTGGAGACTTGCTGCAGATACAACAGCGGGAAAACCCGAGCGTCAAAGAGCTGTGCAGGCTGTGGAGGGGGTATTGTTTAACATCTTTGTGGGTGACATGGATGTTGGGATTGAGCGCGCCCTCGGCAAGTTTGCTGACGGCACCAAGCTCTGTGGTGTGGTCGACATGCTGGAGGGAAGGGATGTCATCTGGAGAGACCTCAACAGGCTTGAGAGGTGGGCCTGTGCCAACCTCATGCAGTACAATAAGGCCAAGCGCAAGGTCCTTGCATGTGGGTGACGGCAATCCCAGGCACAAATACAGGCTGGGTGGAGAGTGGATTGAGAGCAGCCCTGAGGAGAAGGACTTGGGGGTGTTGGTGGATGAGAAACTCAACATGATCTGGCAATGTGCACTGGCAGCCCAGAAGGCCAACTGTATCCTGGGCTGCATCAGAAGTATGGCCAGCAGGGCAAGGGACAGGATTCTGACCCTCTACTCCGTTCTGGTAAGACCCCACCTGGAATACTGTGTCCAGCTCTGGAGCCCCCAACACAAGAAGGATATGGACCTGTTGGAGTGGTCCAGAAGAGGCCACAAAGATGATGAGAGGGCTGGAGCACCTCTGCTGTGAGTACAAGCTGAGAGAGTTGGAGCTCTTCAGCCTGGAGAAGAGAAGGCTCCGGGGAGACCTTCTAGCAGCCTTCCACTGTCTGAAAGGGGCCTACAAGAAAGCTGGAGAGGGACCTTTTACAAGGGCATGTAGTGACAGGACGAGGGGTAATGGCTTCAAACTGGAAGTGAGTAGATTTAGATTAGATTTCAGGAAGAATTTATTCACTCTGAGTGTGGTGAGATGCTGGCCCAGGTTGCCCAGAGAAGCTGTGGAGGCCCCATCCCTGGAGGTGTTCAAGGCCAGGTTGGATGGGGCTTTGAGCAACCTGGTCTAGTGGGAGGTGTCCCCTTCCATGGCAAGGGGGTTGAACCACATGATCTTTAAGGTACCTTCCAACTCTGACCATTCTATGATTCAATAATTCTATGACTTGTTGGCAGGAGTTTGTTTAATTGGAAAAAACTGCAAAAAAGGATCCTTGAGGAACCTGGCAGTTGCTCGAGCTGAGTTCAGTGCTCACGAAATAGCAGTCTCTGACCTGGGAAACACACTTTGCCATCGGCCCTGGGGAGTGCGCATCCACGCTGCTCATGCCCCAGCAGTCTCCAGATTTCCAGTCTGATTTTAGGATCAGGTTAAGTGGAGGGTAAGTCAGAGCCTCTGGAGGAAGCGTAAAACAGCAAATTGAGATGAGAAAATTAGAGAGAGTTTCCCATTTACTCCATCCTAGTCAGGCCATGCACCCTTAATGCAAATGGCATTAATCTATGCAGCCATTTACTGGGGTTTTTTCCAAATCAGTATTTAGAAACTTTGTCATATTTCTATGAAGACAATTCCTTATCA
Source organism: Burhinus oedicnemus (assembly GCA_008921705.1). NCBI lineage: Eukaryota > Metazoa > Chordata > Aves > Charadriiformes > Burhinidae > Burhinus > Burhinus oedicnemus. The sequence continues at coordinate 127,008 of VFFE01006670.1, forward strand.
CCCTCTTTATCTGCTAGGGAGTGCTCTGATCAACCGGAACTCTATGCTAGGAATGGCCTAATTAAGCAAAATTAGCATTTTATCATATAATACTAAAATTTAATCCTATATTCATGCAGCCTGCTTTAAATATACTCCCTGCACATCCTTTCCTGTAAGTCTCTCATGCTATGCCAGCTCCACTCTGTTTTTATCTAGAAGGAATTGAGCTCGTACCTGTGACAGGTGCAGAGTGTGTTAAATCTTTTGATCATCACACAAAACACTCATCCTGAGGTCCTTTAATCTAAGCAATGCAAAGAAAATCCTATGCACTAGCTTTATGCTTCTTCCATCTCCCCGAGTTTAAACAGGAGGCTCCGCAGCTACAGATCAATGGACCTAAATTGTTTGTCTTTAACTTAGGTGGGTTTAAAGGAAAGCTGCTCAGCCCAGCTGTCTGGAAGTTCACAAGATGGGAAGGGCTGTGTGCTGTCTAGTGATGCGGGAATTTGAGTTACCTTTGAAACTTGGTTTAGTTTTTACAGCAGTCAAGTAATTAAACAGGAGAGAAGAATCACAGCAAATCACTTACTGCTACATTTTCCATATCTTTCTTGCTGTTATGCTGAAACTGATAGTGAAATTCTTTAGTTTATCAATTATTAAGAATTTCTGTAAATCACAAATGTCGTTGGGAATTCTCCTCCCTGCCTCTGGGGAATTATTCCTGAATAATTTGTGTAGAATAGCCAATATTCCAATATTGCTATTGGTCCACATGGGTGGCGTGAGCCATCTGTGCGTTCCTGCCTGGTTCTGGTACCCAGCCAGCGAGGCGTGAAGAGTGGGATGACGGAGGATCCCACTTAGTGTGCTAAAACACATCTCTGCTTGTGGTGAGGTGTCCGTTCTCACATTTTCTCTCCATTAAGTGACTGAGTGTTGCAGGAAAAGAGGATGGGGTCAGTGCCTGCATGTTCAAGTGAGGATCTGGGACCGGCCGTGGTGCTCACGTGCCTTGGATGCAATTCCTGTGAATCAGACATGTTTCACAGGGAAGGGAGACAACGGTTACAGCCTCGAGCACCAAAACATTGTCAGAAAAGCTTGAAGGGATCCCAAAAAAGAAGTGTGCAATCAGGTAACTCCATACAACCATCTTATTTCACCTACCCAAATAGATGTGCGTGGAGAGCAAGTCCCCAGGTTCTGTCCCTGACTGCTGAAAATGAGACCCTGTATTTTATCTTATAGTTAATTCAAAAGTTGATTTCAAATATAAATATACCTTTGTGAGTGGGAGAGAAAGTTTCTCACTACGAGACCAAAAATTCCTTATCTAGAAAAAATAGGTGCTGTTCCCTTTAATGCTGCCACCGGGAGGCTACAAGCAAAAAAAAAAAAAAAAGAAACCCAAACAGAAAAAGCCCTCCACGCTATGCAAAATATCACAGAAACCTTTTTTCCATTACGGTGGTCACAGGCCATTTTGCTCTTCACTGGTGACAGGGGACCATTAGAATACAATCCCTGATGCCTCCGTATCATAATGAAAATCATATTTCTTCCTGAACTGGTACATCAATTGTCTTTTTAGTAACCTGGGAAGTGCCGCTGTATGCAAACCAGGGAACGGTCCTTCACTCTTAATCTGTTCTCCTGCAAGATAAGTGATAACTTCTTAATGTAACTTTCCAGTCTGGTAAATAAGAAGTAGCTACAACACGATCCCGTGGTTTAAATAGAATCGTCTTCCTGAGGCTGAGTAGCTGCTTTCCATCCTCCTCTGGGCAGGAAAACTGACTTTGATAAAATCGGAGCGTTCCTCTCTGTCTCTCTCTGTCCTTCCCAGGCACCTGCCTGAAAATCTGCAGGCAAACCCATTTGCGTTTCTACAATCATGTGCTGCGGGGACTATTCCTAAAAAAGACCTAATGGTGGTGAGACTGTCCCAGCTCCTTGCTGCAGCGCTACGTGTCGGGGGGATGGATGGAGTGAGGAGTGTGGGGGTGGCAAGGGGGAGAAGGCCGATTGAAATGGTGGATGGGGGGATGAAGGAGCCACAAACCAACCTGGCAGCTCCCACGGGGTCCCCCACTGCCACCCCTGCCACCAGGCACCGGTGCCACCAGTCCATCCACATCAGGCGATTTCTTTACCTGTCACCTGTTTGCCTGCTAAACTCTGTGTGATCCCTGCATCCAACAAGTCACCAGCCGTAACTGATTGCGGGGCATCTGGCACATCCCAAATTGGAGGTGAGCACAGGTCAGGGCTGGGCAGTCCCCATGGGGACACGGGGCAGGCAGCAGGCACATCCTGACCCTCTTCCGAGAGCACCGACAGCCAGCCCGGGGGTGTTTGCAAGCGTCCAGCTCTTTGCATGGTCTGCAGGCTCAAGTGCTGCCTTTTACTTGTGTGGTACAAACGATTCGATCACTAGGAGTGGATTTCAAAGGGAATTTCTGGCAGCAGCGGATCCTGAGATGCCCTGCATGAAAATGGCCCCTCGTCCGATCTCTGCAGCATCTCCCGTGGGATGGGGACACCTGCCCGGCAGAGGGACAAGACCCTCTCTGTATGTGAGCCTCCAGGGGCAAAACTGAGAAACCAGGGGAAGAAATCTGAATGAAAAAACTGGAAACATTTTATTGCGAACAGCGTTGTAGCTGGCTTTGGAAAGGTTTTCCTCCTAGAAGTTTTATTTTTCATGGTTCTACTTTTTCACTGCCCCAAGCCTGCATTTTTTTTAACAGAAATGATAAGATATCTTTGTGCAAAAACTTGCTTGGCTCCAGACAGCAAGCCCTCGCGTCGTGCCAAGCCCTCCCGGGAGAAGGAGCCAGGAAAGGAGCAGAGCCAGCGCCGCGCACCCGCCCGGCTGCACCCGCTGCCGCTGCTGGCTCCCCGAGCACCCCCGCTTCTTTAAACCCCTTTTGCAGGCACCCCGGTCTGCAGCCAGCCGGGAGAGGAGGGGACTGATCCTGGCTCTGGTTTTGCCAGGGTGGGAGCGTGCTGCCCCGCAGCACTGGAGCAGGTCGTGGCTTTTCCTCTCTTCCCTTTTCCCCTCTTCATTACATGCGCAGGGAACCTCGAGGAACAAATAATTCAATCTGCTGCTGGATTGCCAAAGGCTTTAATGAAAGCGCTATTTATTTAGTGCCGTCTGATACCGCATCTACAGTGACAAGGCGGGGGACTGAGTAATAACAGGTCTGGAAGCAAAACGCGGAGCAGAGCGTGCCACCAGCTTAGGAGTGTTCCAAAAATATATGATTTCAGTTTCTGGTTTAATTAGAATTTATTTTAAGTGGGTTTGCATCAACTAATGAAACAACTGTCATTGATGAACTGCTGCTGGGCAGGCTCGAGTAGATTTTAATCTCTAACCAGCAGCTCGGGCAGCTAGCGTGAGGGGAGCCTGAGGAAAGTCTATTAGAGATAGACATCAATTTAAAATTACTCATCTTAAGGGAGTATCGATGCAGAGGGGAAACCATTACAGAACAGAGAATTATGTCATTAGATAGCTGATCCAAATTCAGGGCTCACCTTAAAAACTAGATGATATTGTAGACAGCTTGTTGCATTAACTGCCGAAAGAGGGGTGTTTCTTACCCGATCATCATGCCTCGAAAGTTCATGCTGTGCATGGGGAGGAGTTTTGCAGATTGATGGCAAATGGCCATCTGCAGGCCAGATGTGCAGCCCCAGGTTCCCCACAGCTGGTTTTGCAGACAGGCTAGGGAAGTGGTGCCCAAGGGAGGATTGAAAAATGCCATCCTGCTGATGGGGAAACTGAGGTGCAGCAAAGCTATGCAAATTCCTTGAGGTTAACCCATCTATGGAAGACAACAAGAATAAACCCAGCTGTGCTGAGGATTGCTCCTGCAGTCCGACACACGAGTTATCCTTCGCCCTTCAAGAACCTTAGGTATTCTACCCTGGTTATTTAGAAATAGCTGGATGCTCCCGGGCTTTGGAAAAGGCCCTGACGTTCAGTTTTCAGACCTGAAACCAGCAGTGCCTTGGGTGGGTGCTCACAATGGCCGATGCAGGGACATTCCCCGGGTCAGCAGCCCCAGCAGCTGCCTGGGGCAATTCAGCAAAGGTGTGAAATCACAGGGGACAAGTGTCAAAATCACTGTTGATCACTAAGCTGCTGTTTCCCATCGCCTTTCACCGAGGCGTGGGATGAAACTGTCCGTCAGTCAGTTCTCAAAGGTGCTGAGGGCTCCCCTGGGCTGGTCCTTGCTCTTGTGAGAAGATGTTGGTGCCAGACGTGGCTCCTGGAGGCATCTCTCCAGCAGCAGGTACCAGAAACAGGCCTGGTCTGCAGGATGGGCGCATGGGAGAGCGGTGCCCAGCTTCCCGGCGACGCACAGGGAGCATTTCCCACCTGCTTTTGTGGAGCTGTGCATGGTGCTTGCCAGGGGGGCTTTGCCCTGGGAAAGACCCAGGACTGTTACACAGCAGCTTCTGTGGCAGATGCAGACAGAATCAGGGCAGGAAGGGAAATCATCCAAAGGATGTTTGACACAGTAGAATTTGTTTTTACCTCTTTCCTTTAAAAAGCAAAGCAACGCAAAGCAAAACAAGCTAGGAAATTACATGCATGCTTTTGGAATGAGACAGTAGCTCAGGGTCATCTGTGTTTATTTCCAACATTTTATCTTGTTTCCGTGTGCACTTTTTCAAAACAAGGCTTTTGGGTTTTTCCTTTTCCCTTGCATTTAGTCTGCATGCCCAGCAGCCTGAGCTCTGAAAGGTAAGCTTAGCACTGAGCTGTCATAAACAACCCGAAATCACACGGCAAACACATTCCTCTTTCCCTGCGCCTGTCACTTTCCTCTCCTCTCCACTTTTCCTTTCACCATTTACGGACCTGGAGAAGAGCAAGGATGCAAAGACAGCTTGTATTATTTGGGAGCACCCTGACAGCCCCCAAATTTAGATGACGCTGTCTCTTCTTGTGATTGAAACCAGCATTGACCTGGACATTGCTGAAATGGGCTGGAGCACTGTGGCTGGGGGCAGCGGCAGCCCAGCTGGGGACCCAACACTGTGCTGGGGACCAGGGCTGGCGTTCTCCTCCCTGCATCCCAACATCATACTGGGGACCAGGGCTGGCATCCTCCTCCCTTCATCCCAATGCTGTGCTGGGGACCAGGGCTGGCATCCTCCTCCCTTCATCCCAGTGCTGTGCTGGGGACCAGGGCTGGCATCCTCCTCCCTTCATCCCAATGCTGTGCTGGGGACCAGGGCTGGCATCTTCCTCCCTTCATCCCAGTGCTGTGCTGGGGACCAGGGCTGGCATCCTCCTCCCTTCATCCCAACATCATACTGGGGACCAGGGCTGGCATCCTCCTCCCTTCATCCCAACATCATACTGGGGACCAGGGCTGGCATCCTCCTCCCTGCATCCCAACATCATAGCGGGGACCATGGCTGGCATCCTCCTCCCTTCAACCCAACATCATACTGGGGACCAGGGCTGGCATCCCCCTCCCTTCATCCCAATGCTGTGCTGGGGACCATGGCTGGCATCCTCCTCCCTGCATCCCAACATCATACTGGGGACCATGGCTGGCATCCTCCTCCCTTCATCCCAATGCTGTGATGGGGACCAGGGCTGGCATCCTCCTCCCTGCACCAGGCTCCGAATCTGAAGGAGATGCTTTCTCTAAGCCACCACACTAGGAGTCACCAGTCTAGCCCATACCTCCTCCAAACCAAGCAGCACATCTTAGGTGGGATCTGTAGCATCAGAGCTTAGAGAAAGCTTTGTTTTCCATCTAAGCTAGTGCCTGGCCTGGCTGGAGATTTCTCCTGCAGTCTCCGCTGTCCTGGCTCGCTCACCAAGAAGGCAGTTTGGAGGGGAAAAGAGTTGGGTGTTATTTAATTTTTTTTTTTTTTCAGCAGAAAGAGGGAAAATTTATGTTATATGTGGGTATTTTTTCTTTATTATTTTTTCTGGAATGAAATGGAGTTTTTTGATATATTGAATATATTTAATATTCAAATGCTGAGAATTTGCAGGATGGAGCAGACAGAGACTGCCTCTTGCGATAAGAGACATTATTACTGTTGTGAAGAATTCCTTTAAGATTCCATCTTAATCGTTCTGCTATTGAAATGGAAGAATAAAGTAATAAAATTAGATGTTTTGAAAAGACTTGATTAAAAAAGTAATTATCCTGCCAGCTCGCGGGTTCCCACATCCTGTCAGGTTCCTCCAGCTCAGCCCCTCTCCTCGCCGAGCCCCTCCCCAGCTCCCCATGGGGACGGCAGCCCCTTCGTGGCTGGGCATCTCCGATCTACATCCTCTTCTTCCCTCTTTCCTCTGGACATGCTTTGGGGCTGTTCTGGGGTACGACTTGCCTGCTGGTCCAGTCCCCCATCCTGGCCACCCCGAATGCCTTTCTCTCTCCCCAGCTGAGGTCTCCCACCCCCGGTGGCTGCTCCCAGCCAGCACCCTGGGGTCTCCACACACCGAGGCCAAGCAGCCCCATGCAACCCATCCTCCCTTTTCTGCTGGAGGCTCTGGAGCATGCTGCAGGTCTGGATACCCACTGGAAACCATGCACGGGAGCACAGAGCCCACAGGGCTGGGGCATGACTGCCTTGGAGTGTCCCACAGACCCTCCTCATGCAGGGCTGCTGCTGGGCACCGTGACAGTGCTGTGGTCTGGTTCTTGGCTCAGGCCATCACGCTGGAGGGAAAGGCACAGCTTCCTCCCAGCAGCCTCAAGGGGGTCCTATGTGCCCAGGTAGCCAAGAAGGCCAACGGCATCTTGGCCTGTATCAAGAACAGTGTGGCCAGCAGGAGTAGGGAAGTGATCGTGCCCCTGTACACAGCGCTGGTGAGGCCACATCTTGAGTACCATGTTCAGTTTTGGGTGCCACAGTCTAGGAGGGACATTGAGGTGCTGGAGCATGTCCAGAGAAGGGCAGCAAAGCTGGTGAGGGGTCTGGAGAACATGTCTTCTGAGGAGCAGCTGAAGAAATTAGGATTGTTTAGTCTGGAGAAAAGAAGGTTGAGGGGAGACCTTATTGCTCTCTGCAATTACCTGAAAGGAGGTTGTAGTGAGATGGGCGCTGGTCTCTTCTCCCAAGTAACCAGCGATAGGACAAGAGGAAACAGGTTCAAGTTGCGCCAGGGGAGGTTTAGGGTGGACATGAGGAAAAAAATTTTCACTGAAAGAGTTCTCAACCATTGGAACAGGCTGCTCAGGGAGGTGGTTGAGTCACCATCCCTAGATGTGTTTAAAAGTCGTGTAGATGTGGTGCTTAGAGACATGGTTTAGTGGCAGACCTGGTAGAGTAGGGTCAATGGTTGGACTAGATGGCCTTAAAGGTCTTTTCCAACGTAAACGATTCTATGATTCTATGATTCTATGATTCTACGCTTCTATGATTCTACGATTCTATGATTCGAATTGCTTTGTGGCTTCACCAGCCCATGTGAGAGTGCTCAACAACCCTCTGAGGGCACGCTGCGAGCACCCGCACATCTTCATTGAAAGTGCTTCATGTCAATGTGCATCGTTTCTGCCAGTAGCTTTGTGGGGTGCCAGCCTGGGGCTGGACTCCCCCTGCACCCTGGCACTGGGCTCCCCACAGTCTTCGGGAGGTCCTGGCCCTGCACGTCTCTGGCCAGGAGAGTCGGGGCTTGCAGGATGATGGCTCCTGCCTGGGAGCACCCTCCTTGTGCCTGGGGTGGGTGTGGGTGCCCAAGTACTGGCCCCAGCAGCAACTGGCCATGCTGGAGGGATAGACTTTCCCAGGGAGGAGAGGAGGGATGGCTGCATGCAGAGCTGTGCCAGGCCTCCCAGACCTTCACAGCTGTAATTGTGGAGCTCGTTCATTCTGCATTTCTAATGGGGAAACACAGATGGTGACAGCTGAGTGCAAAATGCATCTATTAAAATCTGCTGCTGATTGTTCCTCATAATGGGCTTTGGGTTTTTTGAAATATGCTGCAGAGAATACACATCCTCATTTGGGGATGTAGCAGGTTACAGGAGACTTGTGCCTGTGTTTATCTTTGTCTCTTGCCCATTGCTTGACATTTTCTGGCCATTATTTATTATTTCATAGAATCACAGAATGGTTTGGCTTGGAAGGACCTTAAAGATCACCTAGTTCCAACCCCCCCCACCATGGGCAAGGACACCTCCCACTAGACCTGGTTGCTCAAAGCCCCGTCCAACCTGGCCTTGAACACCTCCAGGGATGGGGCCTCCACAACTTCCCTGGGCAACCTGGGCCAGTGTCTCACCACCCTCAGAGTGAAAAATTTCATCCTAATACCTAACCTAAATCTTCCTTCTGCTTTTTATAGAATAACTGGGCTCTAGGCAGGTACCAAATGGGGGTTAGAGACAGTCTGGCTGAATAAGTTCTCCAACTGGAGACATGAGGCCACCTAAGGAGGATGACCTTCCCAAGAGAAAGGCTAGCTGTACTCCAAGGCTACCCTTTAAATGACTGGAGGCTCTGGAAGTGAGGCAATGGGGTAACGTGGAAGGAAGAGGAATTCAGCAGCAGAAGCTTGCTGTTTGAGAGCTACAGGTGCTGGGAAGCCAGCTCTGCCTTTGGAAAGCCTGTTGGAAAAGATAGATAGCATCAGGAGCTGTGATCTACCCCCACGTGCAATGAGCACTGCTGAGCGGGTCCACTCGGGCTGGCTGGTGAACACAAGGAGTTTGCACTGTCCCTCCACACCATGCAGACCAGGGTGTTGTGCACCACATGGTCATCCCACTGAAGTCTTCAAATACCTCAAGGAAGAGGAGTGAGATATGAATGCTCACTAGGCCTGAAAAATCAGGGTGAGGTCTTCTGCTGGACATCCTGAATGTGAGGCCATTTAGTTTAGTGGATACTCTTGAGAAGAGAAGCTTTGCCTGTCTCTGTGCATGAGCTTCCCGTTGGGGATGGATTTGTTTTCATGTGTGAAGCTGTTTGCCTGCAGCTACAAGGGCCTGATCTCCTCTTTAATCACTTCAGGACAGAAGTGAAAAGGTATTTGGTCGCAGAGAGATTTGAGGAAGCCAGAAGTGTCCATAAGACCAGCCTCACGTTACCCAAACCAAGGCTCCTTCTGCTGAGGATTAATGGACCTTCATGTTAATATTCACTGCTTTCTGCCTGGAGAACTCTGGTAGGTGGGGAGGAGGGACAGTGCCAGCAGGGCTCTGACTCCTGCTGAAGGCATGAAGGAAATGAGGTGCCTTCTAACCCAAGCCTGGGAAACCAGCTCAGCTATTTATCAGCGGTGCCCTTCCATCATCCACCACCTGCAGGTCAGAGGACCCATGAGGCCAGTGGTAACCAGAGGGGAAATCTCACAGATGTGGTGAAAATCTGATGCCAAGTGCAGACATCTCCACTTGTGCCCAGATCAGGGAGCACGCTGGACTCCCCGCTGCCAGACTGTGGCGACTCCACGGCCTGGACACGCTGCTTGCTCCAGCAGGCCCGCCCGGCACTGACGGCCATGTGACCCCATCCCAGGGCTTTGCTGACCCATGGAGCTCTGCCCACAGCCCTGCACTGCCTAGCTGCTCAGGACCTTCCTGCGGTGCTCACGCTCTGCTCTCTTGCCATGAAAAGCCACCGCTTTGCCAGAGGAAATTTCTGAGCTGGCAAGACTTCTTCTGAGTCGGAGACTCAGCGAAGCTCCCACCGCTCTGGCAGTGACCTTATAATTAAGCGGGGTAGAGGACACTGCTCCCAGCCGGCTCCCTGAGTGCTTATATTTCAGTTTGGGCTACATCCAGCTCTAGTAAATCCGTTAATTACACTTCATACAGTGGCATTTACTGACAAATAAAAGATTTCATTAAGTCCGCCTGCTTCCTAAAGCACAGTAAGACCTTGGACAAGCTCCCCTGAGCCCTGGCCCCAGTTATTTAAGTGGCAGTGCTGTGCCTCCTTGTTACACACACGCCTCACCTGTGGGGAGGAATTAGCCAAAGATCTTTTCTCTTGTCTTCCCTGTGCTGCTCGGTCTCAGGCAGGGGGAAGCGGGGCTGCGGAAGGCAGGACTGGCCCCATCCTCGCCGGCCGTGCAGCCTGGCTTTTGTTCTGTACAGGGACACAGGAGCCAGCTCACTTCCAGGGAAAGAGAGGAGATGCATTAAATTTTCATGAAAACAAGCCAGCGACAAAGGCAGAACATGAGCTCTTCCCACCGCGGCAGCTCAGGAGGACTCTCCAGGCACCAGCCTCGCAGCACAGGGACCAGACACTGATGCAAGGTAGGGCAGCCTCTTAAAGAGGCTCTGATCTGTGCTCCAGAGGATGTCCATATGCCCATGACACCTCCACATTTATTCTCTGAAATATTCCTTTGTCCCATCAGCGTGTGATTTTGACCTTCAGAATATATTGGGGCAGTCCAGAGATGAGATAGCTTGAAAGAATGGGAGCTCAGCTCCAGGGCAAGTTTGGGTGTAGACTCCTTAGCTCTTCAGAATTTCACTGGAGGATGTGACCTCCACAGTTAGGGAGGCTGGTGCTCTTTCCATTGGAGGATTCATATGGATTGTCTCTGCATTGTCTCCGGCAGCCCTTGGCTAATGCGAGCAGTGAGTGGGGCTGTTCTCACCCTTCACTTCTTACCTGGTGACCATGCTGTGCCCTGGGAGCCAAGCGGGCACTGAGCTGGAGGAGAGGAGACTAAAGTGAGATTTAGCAACTGCTTCTAACACAACTGTCTTCAAGCATCATTAATCTCCTGTATTCCTTCGATGTCAGGACTGGAGTTATCTCCCAAAGCAGGGCTGCTGCACTGCCTGGCCTTGAGAGACATGGGGTGAGCCACAATTGCACACTGTCACCACCCCACTGGCCATCACCCATTACAGGCTCAAACACTGATGAGTGGGAGAATGCATAGCAAAGGTTTATCTGTGAGTCCTTCTTTCAGGCCCTTGGTGTCTTCAGGAGGTCCATTTCAAGCTTTTCTCTGCAAGCAGAACGACTGTTCTGAAAACCACGCAGCTGGGACTAAAGCCCAGGAACCTTGGAAACTTGCTGGCATCACTCATTGCTCCAGCAGGCTCCTCCCCAGCTCCTCTCCTGATCATCCCTGAGATCGTGTTGAGAGCAGAGGAGCTGCATCCTCTCCTCCACCCAAACCCA
>VFFE01006670.1:147231-260190 GCA_008921705.1 Burhinus oedicnemus
TGCAGCCTGGCTTTTGTTCTGTACAGGGACACAGGAGCCAGCTCACTTCCAGGGAAAGAGAGGAGATGCATTAAATTTTCATGAAAACAAGCCAGCGACAAAGGCAGAACATGAGCTCTTCCCACCGCGGCAGCTCAGGAGGACTCTCCAGGCACCAGCCTCGCAGCACAGGGACCAGACACTGATGCAAGGTAGGGCAGCCTCTTAAAGAGGCTCTGATCTGTGCTCCAGAGGATGTCCATATGCCCATGACACCTCCACATTTATTCTCTGAAATATTCCTTTGTCCCATCAGCGTGTGATTTTGACCTTCAGAATATATTGGGGCAGTCCAGAGATGAGATAGCTTGAAAGAATGGGAGCTCAGCTCCAGGGCAAGTTTGGGTGTAGACTCCTTAGCTCTTCAGAATTTCACTGGAGGATGTGACCTCCACAGTTAGGGAGGCTGGTGCTCTTTCCATTGGAGGATTCATATGGATTGTCTCTGCATTGTCTCCGGCAGCCCTTGGCTAATGCGAGCAGTGAGTGGGGCTGTTCTCACCCTTCACTTCTTACCTGGTGACCATGCTGTGCCCTGGGAGCCAAGCGGGCACTGAGCTGGAGGAGAGGAGACTAAAGTGAGATTTAGCAACTGCTTCTAACACAACTGTCTTCAAGCATCATTAATCTCCTGTATTCCTTCGATGTCAGGACTGGAGTTATCTCCCAAAGCAGGGCTGCTGCACTGCCTGGCCTTGAGAGACATGGGGTGAGCCACAATTGCACACTGTCACCACCCCACTGGCCATCACCCATTACAGGCTCAAACACTGATGAGTGGGAGAATGCATAGCAAAGGTTTATCTGTGAGTCCTTCTTTCAGGCCCTTGGTGTCTTCAGGAGGTCCATTTCAAGCTTTTCTCTGCAAGCAGAACGACTGTTCTGAAAACCACGCAGCTGGGACTAAAGCCCAGGAACCTTGGAAACTTGCTGGCATCACTCATTGCTCCAGCAGGCTCCTCCCCAGCTCCTCTCCTGATCATCCCTGAGATCGTGTTGAGAGCAGAGGAGCTGCATCCTCTCCTCCACCCAAACCCATGATCAGGCTGGGAATGCACATCTTCTGCCTCCCTGTCTCATGCACGCTTCACTGTGGGTATTTTTAACATCTGTACAGTGGCTGCTCACACAGAAAAGCATCACAGGTGAGACTTCTAGGATTTCTACACTGGTGTTTGGCTTGAGGAACAAATGCTATTTCCTCTGTTCTGCCTGCAAAGTGGTGGCCTGTTCCAGGTGGTTAAACAGCTTCCCAAGGATGCCTTCTTGGCATGGGAACAGCTGGAAGCAAGATGTTAGAGCAAGGTAGGTATGGTTTGTCTGCTGTCTGCTGAGTCCCAGGAGAGATGCCCTGGAGTTACCACCATCCTGCAACTACCTGATGGGAGTATTAGAGAGAGAAGTGTTCTGACCTAACCAAGTTGCCTACCTACCAGTCCCCAGGCTGAAGGAGTCTTGGTGCGATGCAGTGATGGTTAGGTAAGATTCTCTTCTCTCCATGCTTTACCTGAGTTGCCTCCAAACCTGGGCACAGAGAATAGATTTTCCCACATTTCCCACATCTTCCTCAGTAGGATGTCAGTGACCGGATTGTGAGACTGATGAGCAGCACGAAGTCTACAAAATCAGGTTGCGATCAAATGGAGCTTGACTCAACACGGAGGCCATTTTCCAGGATGGGCTTCTTGTCTAAAGCCTGTCCTTCTCTCCTCTGCTTCACCCCAGAGGCTGTGCTGCCCTCAGGTCTAACCATCCAAGTGGAGACACTGTGGTGGGAGAGAAGAGGTGTTGGGATGTAGAGCACAAATACCTTTGAACATTATGCCTGAGGAGTCTGTGTTTGAACCAGCTTCCACAGCAGCTTTGAACAGTCAACAACCACCTTCAGACACTTTAGTTCAGAGCAAGTTTCCACCTTCAGACATTGCCCAGCAGTCTCTGCTCCTGCCAGCCCTGCTCACATCCCCTTCCCAGGGGTCCTACCACTCATCTTGACCCTGATCCTATGACAACCCCTCCAAGCAGAACTCAACCCACAGTTTCTTGGGTTCACTTCTTGCCCTTCCCCAAGAAGGGCTGCAAGGGCTCTGGACCATTTCACACCACAGAGAATAAGGACATGCTGCTTGCCTGTGTCCTGCAAAGATCCGTGTTTGGGAGCTGCCACAAGCCCTACTCAGGACAGCCAGGGACTGCTCCCTGCAACCGAAAACCATGAGTCTCTGACCCTTGATAGCTGCTGTATCAAGTATTATTTCTGGCAGATCACTAGAGCTTAAATGACAGATACATTAGCTGAGTCAATGCTGAGGATGTAAATGTGCAGCTGGCAGAGCTGGGGTTTAAGCAATAAGACATGACAGCAGTTGGGTTTTGAAGTGATTAGCGCCTGTCTCAGACACGTGGAGAGGCAGGAGGCTCAAGGTCAAGTGACTCGAAGTGCTCGCGGAGCAGGGTAATCATTGCACTGGGCACTCGAGAGCCTCATGCTGTCAGGAGCGAGGCCACGGTGCGGGGCCAGACCCAAGTGCTTTCTAAGCATCCTTCACCCAGAGGGGACCTTGCCCATGGCCAGGCAAACCAAAGTGGTAGATGTGACCAGAGCTTGTACGGTGTCATTTGTACTGTGAGGACTCGGCTGGGCTGTACAGCCACCTGCGGCACTGCTCTCCTCTTGCTGCCCCAGCGGCAGGTATCCGTGGGTCCCGTGCCCCCTCCATCCCATCTGCTGCCGCAGTACAGAGACCGGCTGGAGGCAAGCAGCTTACAAATTATCCCACGCTGAGTTACATCCTAACTGGTCTCCTCCTCTTCTCTCACAGTTAGAAATCCTGGCTTAAATCCTGACTTTTCAGGTTGAACATCCCTGCCACAGCCTTGCCATCGGGATGGCGGTGAGCTTCCTCATCGACCGACCCACTCCACGAGACGGCTCTGAGCTCAGCTTCAGGCAGCAGGAGACAGCGGAAAGGACATCCCAGCCCCTCGCTGTAGCCCCTGCAATACCACACTGCTTTATCACTTTCCTCCTTTCTTCTCCTTTCTCCACTCAGCACATGAGAGTTTTCCCACCCGCTTGACTTTCTTGCTGTCCTGTTTCTGAGCCTGAAGGTGGTCCTGTGCCCTGGCTGAGGGGCAGGGCTTGCCTGGACCCAGGGCAGGATAAAAGGTGACAGCTGAACAGCCAGGGAACAGCAGGACTTGAGCTCAAGGGGCTGCAGGTCAGGGAGCTGCAGGCTGCTCTTTTGCTGCTGAGTATTTCTTACCTATTGCTAACTTGTTTAATGAGAGCAGCGTTGGCTAAGAGTGATTTTAATCCCTGCTTTAAAGAGACACGAAGTTACTGTAAGCCCAAGAAGCACGTAGGGTTCCCCAGGAGTGGGGACTACTCAATTTATTGCAGAGCGTGCAGCGTGTCTGGTGACCGCCCTCTCTCCTGCACTTGTTTTCTCCTGCCATGAGAGGGGCTTAATGGGGTGGCATCAGCACCTCCATGAGGTCTGCAAGGATGTCGCATCGCAGTGTTGGCTCCGCTGGGGCAGGCCTTGTGCTGCTGAGGAAGGTGTAAGTCCTGGAGGAGGAGGAAATCTGGCAAGGGAGTGTGTCAGCTGAGAGTTGTCCTCCAGGGTCTTCTTACATCAAGGATGCTCCCACAGCAGAGAGGATCCTATAAGACAATGAGACGCAAGTGGTGGTATTGGGAAATGCAGTTATTAGACACACAGGGCTGGTCTGTGGTATCAGACAGGGCTCTGTGAGTATTTGTCTGCTGGGTGCGAAGAGAGCAGAGCTCAGGAGAGATCCAGATAGATTACTGGCACGGTCCTGGGGGACAGCTGGTGGTTGTGGTCCATACTGATACCAGTGATGTAGGCAAGAATAAGGTGGCTGTGCTGGAGGTTAAATGCAGGCTGTTTGGCAGGGGCTGATTTCCAGGGCTGCCACAGTGGCATCCTCAGCGATACTGTGATGCCATACCTGAGGTCTGAGAGACAGGCAGGAATCAGGAGGCTTGGTGTGAAGATGAGACGATGGTGCACAAAGGAGAGATTTAGCAGAGGTAGGAGCTGAGGATCCAGGACAGGAGGGTTGGTCTGCACCTTAATGATGGCAGAGCCAGTGTGATAGTTAGCATGGTCCAAGGGATCCTAGGGGCATGTTTAGGCTAGGGACTGGGGACAGCTGGCAGGCGAGGAAGAGCATCTGGTTCAGGTGACCTGTTCAGCTTGGTGGACGTAGCTCAGTGCACCTCCGAAAAGACCAGTGCATTACGGGAATGAGAGAGGAGGATGGTGGCAGGGTGACAGGGCGTGTGACAATATAAAGAACAGCATTAAAACACCAGGTGGAAAGAGGAGCCCTAGGGAATCCCTGTGGGTGGAAAACCTGAGGTATAATAATAAAAATGTGCTACAGGACAGTACTACCCTGACAGCACTGGAGAGGAAACATTAAGTGGGATGAGCAAAGCTGCAAATTTAGGCCAGGTAACGACGATGGGAAATGTCAGCGACCCACGCAGAGGCCAGGTCGGTGCCTCATTGGGCCCAGATGAAAAGAATGCGCTTTTGGACGTGACAGAAGCTGCGTCCTAGAATGATCAGCGTTACAACCCGCGAGGAGTGATGCCAGTCTGACTTCATCTTGATTCAGAAGGTACCGGCAGGACATTCCCTCTACTCGGTCAGGCTTGGCACGGTGGCATGGGTGGCAAGACGCATTGCCCCGCTGCATGGATGTTTGGCTTCCAGAAGACAACTACGTAGAAATGAGGCAAAAGGACACAGGAACAGTGCAGAGAGCAAGAAGGTGCAGAGCAGCTCAAGGGGAATTCAATAAAGCTACTGGGAGATTGGTTTAAAAACAAGTCAGCACTGCGTTTCCCAGCAGACTTTTGGAGCTGCCTGCTCCACGGAGGTGGTGGAGGCAGGTGGTGTCAGCAGGGTCAAAAAGGGCTGACACAAGTCGCTGAATGGATGAACAAGACAGGGCGATGTTGCTAACGTCTCTACGACATCCCTACAACATCCCTAATTCAACAGCTGCGGGCCACTCGCCAGGGCCAGCATGGATGCTGTGGCCATTGGCTACTCCTAAAGCAGAACTGGCCACTCTTGGTGTCCCTCACCCTGTTCCCTTGCCTTTTGCACAGCCCTTTTCTTTGCAGAAAGTTTTTAGGATTTTAACCAAAAGCGGTTTTTTAAAATGTGTGCTCAGAACCAATTATTTTTGTTGTTGTTTTTCTCTCTGCAACTTAAAAATATCTTCAGCGGAGGAGAAGAAGGTTGAGCAGGTTTGTCAAATCCTTTTTATGACAAAACAATAACAGTTACCTGCCAGGTTTATGGTAAACAGAGCCAGATAACGGGCTGTCCTGGTAAGAATGGGGACGGATGCACGGAGTTGCCCAAAGTGCCCTAAGCGCAGAATTTGCAACTTGATCTCCGCTGTCAAAACCCAAAGCAAAGGAAAAGCAAACCCCTCCCCCCCCGGACACCTTCTGCTTTCACCTGCGTCACCCAGAGCCTCATTAGCCTCACAGATTTCCAAGGTGCTCATTAGAAGCTCCACGGCGGGAAGCAGAGGTCCATCCCCCAGCACCCCGTGACACGGGTGGCTGTGGGCATCCCCTGCCGCCGGGGAAGGTCCCCCCATGGGTCCTACTGATCCCGATATAAATCAGGAGTAACCCACTCGCCTATTTATCTGATGAGGAAAAATGACTTCCTTTGTGCTACAAGTCCTGCCTTGGGGGATTTGTCCTGGCACTTCGTCCCCCCTCGCCGCTGTTCCTCCTCTTCCTCCCCGCGTGACAGTGAAAGCTGCAGCGATAACGAAGCCTCCGTCCTTCGGCCCCAGCCTTTACACGCAAGCTTCTAAGGCTCTGACAGTAAAAAATGGCCTTTTATGTGCTGCAGAAGTTCATAACGTTCCAGTGTTGATAGGGATAGAGTGCAAAAGAAATAAAATCAATAAAATATTCAAAGCTTTCACATTATAAGCTCAAGCAAAACTTTTTACCAAATGTTTACTGTATAATAAATTCTATTAAAAAGCCCGAGCTTGCATGGTGAAGAGGGGTGGAACGTTGTCACTTTAATTGCAATGGCATAAATATTTGATATTCAGTAAATTAGATCTGTAGCTCTGAAAACATTCTTGCAAATGGATTTTTACCTGTAGCACAGTGCCATTAGCAGGAGAAAGTCAACACAGCCCCAGGGCCTGTAATTAACTCAACCCAAGCAGAACTAAACATTTTTGACAGTTTTCCTGGTCTGGAATTAACTGTCATAGCAGAGAATGAAAGGAAGTGCATTGTCACATTATGTTTACGTAAAGTCTGTAAAATGCTGTGTTTTGTATTTTTGTTTTGTTAAGTCTGGGTTTCATGCCCCATTATTTTTTTCATCATTAGAGACAAGCTTAAAAACAACTAATGATGTATTTTATATCCTCAGACTAGCATCGAAGCTGTCTGAAAAAAGGGGGAAGACATTAGCTCTGTAATTCAATTTTTTTTATTTTTTTTTCTCCATAATGAAGCACGGTACACTGTGTACTGATATAAATCATAATGCTGTGACATTTGAAGACATTAGAAACTCTAGTTTTCCTATCAGATTCAAGGTTCTCAGATAATAAGCAGTTGTCTAGCCCATGTCTGTCTGTTTTATTGGGGCTAGGGGAAGGCGTTAGGTATGTTTTTTCCTTCTTTTCTTTCCTTTCCTTTCCTTTTTTTTTTTTTTGTATTTACAAAAATAACTGTCACTCTACTGAAATGCAAACCCTCGAGGGCAAATCTGCTTAATGCTTCCCTGAAAGCTACTTATTGTCCAGTAGCTCAGAGAAAATCTGTACAACAGTAATTGAAGGGATGTGTTGAGCTTTCTGACATTTTGTCCTAGAAATTATCTCACCTGAAAAAGAAAGGGGTATTTAGCAAGAGAGCTCCTGTGCAATTCGGAAATGTAAGGATACTCATAAACAAGCTGATTAAAATAGATGTGGCTTGCTACATCTATAGTAATAACTTGCGCAAATGTGATAGCTTACATTAAAAGGGAAAACCCAGCCTGTTTGGATGGCAAATATATGTCTTTTGCCGAAAGCAGGGATTGTGTTATAATCTTGTCTCTTTCTTGACATATTGAGAAGATAAGCAAATAAGGAAACAAAAATGTCAAGATATTTTTTTCCTAAAGATTGCCAGATAGGGAGAAAAAAATCAAGGCAAAATTAACACTGCTTTCAGATCCTGCCTGTGCTGCTCTGCCTTGACACTCACCTAAATTAAAAGCTTTTATTTTGAATTTCTGAATATCTCAGTGAAAGAAGAGAAACCCCTCTTTTCCCAAGATACATCATGCAAGAGATGACCTCAGCTAGATGTAATTTTTATTTCGCATTCCATTTCAGCATAGAAGTCCCTCTTGTTTTGCTACACTGGTGCCAGTTGCAGAAGGGTTTTTAATGGTTTCTAATCAGCGTGCAGTTGCCTGTTAACTTCAGTCTCCTATTATGGCAGTTTCCACATCTTTATCCCTATCCAGAAACACTTCTTTGATGAGCACACAACATTTTCATTAAGAGAGAGAGAAAAAGCAAGGAAGGCAGGAAAGCAGCCACTGGAAGAGGGGAATCTGCAAGAACCCCCTTCTGCCGGCGGCTTTCTAATCACAACAGGAAAGGGACCCTAATGCCGGGAGAATAAACAAGCCAGAGCAGATGTGGGTTTAACTGCTCTTGACAATCAGAGGCTCGGTTTCAAGTGACTTCGCTCAGGTTAGAAATTGCAGCCTCTGCAATGAGAAACGTTTATTTATTTATTATTATAATTTTTTTCTCTGTAGCTCCTTAGGGGCTAGACACGGTGCGGTGCTGAGCCTGCACCGGGCACTGATGTGTCTGATGGGACCTGCAAGGGCTTTGCCACTGCCGGAGGGGGCTCAGCGCCTGGCAGGACCAGCCCAGCTGGAAGATGATCCTTGCTAGCAGGACTTTCTGCTGCTGTGTATCTTCTTACTGAATTAGGCAAATTACAGTGCACTGTATCTTTGCTAAATTAATTAGCTCAATTAGGCTGGGAGGGATGGAGAGGCGTGCATGCGTGCTTCTTCTTGCCTTCCCTCTTTGATCACTTACCTGCTCCTGGAGGCCCTGACGTTTATGAACAGCAGACACTGGCCCGTCCCCATCCCCCATGGGATGGCCACCCACAAGGCACGGCCACCAGCCATCCCTGCCAGCACCCGGGGGTTTCCCCAGCCCCGGTGTGTTTCTGGGAGCCTGCAGCACTGAGCGCCTTCGAGCCCGAGGATCCTGCTCCCAGCTTAGCTTTGGGCTGGAGGCTGAGCTTTTTGGCAGCGGGGAGATTTACTGCCGGGGCCGGGGTCCCCCTGGCTGCCCATGGGGGTCCTGTGCCCTGAGCGCTGCTGCTGGCATCTCGGCACGGAGCATCGCTGGTGCCAACACACATGGGAGGGCATCCCTGTCCTCTGGGATGGGGCACATTATACCCTCCCATCCTCTCAAATTTCCCTGCCTCTGGCTTCCCTTTGGCTGCGGGTGTATCACGGGAAAGCAGGATCTCAGAACACATCGTGTCCCAAATATGAGAAACATCACGGCCACTTCTGAAGCTTTTCTGTTGCCTCCCACTCGAAGCGTTGCAGGTCAGGCAGCAGTAACTCCATCCTCAGCAGGTGGAGAGGTGCTGAGATCTCCCTTTTGGTATCAGACTATGCCTCTGCCAAGCCCTTTTCCTCCCATTCAGCAGCTGCATAAAATACCAGCAGAAAAGCTTGAAAACCCATGAGTGAACAAAGAGCCCTGCTGAATGTGGCCATCAAGGTCCCCCTGCCACCATGGATGGTCACATCTTGCTTCCACCACCAGGAAGGTGTTCAGGACCCCCTCCTCAAGCCCCATGCTGGGGTAGCATCAACACCTCCCACCTAACTCCTTGGGGCAGGACACTAACAGGAAAACACACTTGGGAAGCTGCAACATCTTTTCTTCTGTTTGTGTGCAATAAAGGATTCGGCACAGGGAGAAGAAACAGTAAAAGACAGTGCAAGGTCTATCAATACTGTTTAGCGGTAAAACCCAGTGTAATCCCCTGCATGGCAAAATAATCAAGAATGTCACTTTTCATAGGATTCATCAGAAACAATCAGACATTTCACAAACAATCGTTGCCCAGCATTAACGATCAGATGTAAAGAGACCTCAGTGCAATTACTAGAGAAAACAATTATATGACAGCAGATATATTCGTCTTCATTTGATTTAAGCACTCACCTTCCATGGCTATAAAAGGTAGCTGAATGTTAACTCAATTTGCGGGGAGGGATGGAGCATTCACACGGGTGAAATGAAGCTGCAGGACAGACATCCCCATGGCAAGGCTCTACATGGGAACCCTTTAAAAGACCTGGTGGCTTCCCTTGTGCTCGGCGCACACCGTGAGACTGACTGAGCTGAGGGCTGACTGCACCCTCTCTGTTTACAGATATTTTATTCTTTTACCGCCCCTAAATCACAATTTTCCTCTGAAAGACGACATGTTTGGCAAAAACTAATATAAATGGGTAACTGGTTTTAGATCAAAAATAATCTCCATGAAAAATTTTGTCTGAACGCAAAGGATAGTAATTTTTTTTCTGTAAGCAAGCATAAATATGTTTGCTTGTGCTTGAAGAAAGCATCGCTTTCTGCAGCTCTTTATCCCAACCACAGCCTGGAGGCTGAGATACGTGGAAGAACTAGAGGCTTTCTGGTCTCCTCTGTGGAAACCAGTTCCTGGGCTCCGATCTTCAAATACATGTGCATTTTGGGGAGTTTTCCAAATCTTGAATTTCTGCTACCCCTCCAATATGCCAGCTGTTACTTTCTCGTTCCAGCGGACAGCATCAGCCCCGGTTGCACTGCTGTGCTGCCACAAGCCGCTGCGCTCTGCCTCTGCGTCTCGGTGACCTGCGGGCAAACCGCCCCTTCCTGACCCACGTACCCGGATGGGCAGAGGACACTTCCCACCAGGCTGATCTTAGGAAAAGAAGAGAAATGGTGACAATTTGTCTGCCTGTTTTGATTTTCTCATTTTGGGCTCTAACACTTGTGCTCAGATTGAAAGGAAAAGGAAAGTAATACCAGAAGGGGAGAAAAGGTCTTTTTTTTTTTTTTTTTTTGTTTTTGTGGGACCATCGGATCAAGTCCCACGCAGTCAGTTTCGGGTTTTTTTGCTAGTTTTGAATACTTACCCTTTCCAAGTGATTAGCTCTACCTCACCCTGGCACAATGCTCAGGTTTTTTCCAACCCCCTGCAATCAATCGCATGCTAATACCTTTTCCTGCTGCCTCTGCCTGTTCCCTGCCCCACCCCCCCAACACGTTACCGGCACAATATTACCTTTCTGAATGCAGAGAGAAACGAAGAGAGACTCACAGAACATGTGAATCACAAGGAAGTGGTTTCCCTAGTGACAGTAACCACATGAAAGCTCTCACCATTTACTCTCACGGGACCTTTTAGCACTTTGGATTGTGGGGAGAGCAAGAAAGCCGGTAAAAAATGCTGTGGTTGGTAAAGGAACAAGCTAACCCTGAAATGCTAAATGGTGTTGGCAACCCATGAGAAGACATCATCATCTCCCGGGGATTTTCATGAGGTTCACCCATACCACATCGAACTGTACTGTGGCTCTCAGGTCCTTTCTCTGAGCTGGTGCACCAGAGACCTCAGAAACCCGCACCACGGTTTGCTCAGATCCTCACCCCAACGAGCAGTCCCTGCCAGGATGACAGACAGCTCCCCAACATGCACTTCATTTTACGTCTTCTTCCCATGTTGGCATTTCCCCTTTGCAGCACCATATGGGGAGGCTGTAGGGGAGCTGGAGGTGATGGTGAGTAGGACAGTGGTGGCACTGGCGCCAGTACTTGGGACACCGTCTGGGTTTCCATTTGCTGGAGGCCAGTACGAACCCTGGTATGGAATTTTCAGTGTGCTTGGAAAGAGTACAGCAGTAGACAGAGACAGATGGAAAGGGTGAGCAGACAGTTATCAGTGTCTTTGGCTCACACCCAAGAGTTTTTCCTCCTCTCTCTGAAATGTCTTTAATTTTTTTAAATATCTCTGAAAGCAAATGAGAGCAATGCCCAGCGCGGTCATACTGAGAGACCCCAGAGAAGTGGTGTCCACAAGGGAAACCAAGAAGAAAGCATGCTTTACTGAAGCAGGACTGTCTTCCTCTTCTGTGTTGCCACCCTGGGCACATTAGCTTAATAACGAGCTTTTTAGCAGATTTCAGCGAACAAGAAGCAATTTATTTGTCGTCATGGCGACAAAGAAGACCTTCTGGAAAAGAGCGTTGAATGAAGAGAAGAAGGTTTATTGTGCAGAGCAATGAGGCATTCACTTGGAACATTAGCATCACACAAAGCAGACCATACAAGAGGTCTTGCTAACTTCTGGATGCATGGTTGGATGCATTTTGGGTCCTTGCTTTCCCTGGAAAGGCCAAGGCGAGACTGGCATTTGGTGTTTTATACACGATATTTGATGTCCAGCCCTGTTCCAAGATGACTCTGGGGGAAAGACAAAGGTTCCTTGTTGGTAGGTGGCTGAACCTCACTGGTTGCATTTCTGGTGGGTGTTTCCAAAGACTGAATTCTGAGATTCAACTGCCAACTGAACAAACCCCAAATAAGCCAAGAGCATGCATCTCAAAGCGTACTTCGTTCATTTATTTTGACAACTCTAGTGTTTCTTTAATTATTTATAACACTTCATACTGTACTGGAGTAGATTTTTGTAAAAATAATGAAGCCTTAGTAGTATAGCATCTACGATCAGATCTGCAGGGGAAGGGGGAGGTAGGCAGTCACTCTCTGACGTGAGCGGAAAGTAAAATGTAGGTTGGAAACAAATTCTTTGCTAACAAAAGTTTTCAAGCACCAAAGCAAAGAAGGACAGACCTGTGAGACCCAGCACTGCAAGGGTTAGAAGGAGACTTTTGGGGTGAAGATGAATTCCAGAAAAGCAGCTTCCATCAGGAAATGGTGATTCAATGAAATCTGGATTTTTGCCCACTGTGTATTCACCTTTGGAAAGCTATCAACAGGCAATTAAGGTAGAGAAGGAAGCTGTACTAGGCAAAAAGGTGTACACTTCAGTAAGGTGCACACATTACTGCAGTTAGGTGAGAATGTTTTACTTGAAGCATCATCCTCCATAAATTCCAGGACAGCAGTAAGAAACACCTTGGAAAACTTGATTTTGCAAAATAGCCTGAATTTCCTCCTAACTCAGGGTGCAATAAAGTGTTACAATCTCAGGATTCCCAGCAGAAAGGAAACACCTTTCCCCAGTCCCTCCCAGTGGCAAGGTTGAGGCCACATCTGGGCAGAGCTTATGCGTGGCAGAGGGTGCACAGGCCAGCATCTCGAGGGATACTCAGCTGGCTGTTTGCAGCCTCTACAACTGGCCAACATTGGCAAGGGAGTCGTTGCTGATAGGAAACCTGACCTTTTTGCCCCAGAGGGTGCTTCCTTCAAGGGAGATGGGAGCACCATGGGTCTTTCCTCTTTGCAGCACAACCCACCGCAGGCATCTGGACCCACTGTGGTTGCCCCAGAGAGGTGGTGAAAGAGGGAAGATCCCAAAGGAGGTGGTGCATCTCCCAGAGGTCAGAGCAGACTTCTAGTAGAAATCTGGCCCCAAAGCAGGGCAGGAAAATATCGGCTGTGCCTGGCTTCAGGTGAGGAGCTGCTGTTTTCCACAAGCCCTTCCTCTGCCCGGAGCAGAGCATGGCAGAGGCCACTGAGGACCCAAACCTCATTGCCAAGACGACTCTCTCCTTCCCACATGTGAGGCATGTGCTTGTTGGAAAGAAAAGCTCGTTCTAACAGGCAAATGCTAGAAGAATGCAAAACCACAAAGAGTTTATATATTTAACCCACCCAAGGAATATAATTATTCTTTTTAATCAAGTCTATTCAAACCATTTATTACTTTATTCTTCCATTTCAATAGCAGAATGATTAAGATGGAATCTTAAAGGAATTCTTCACAACAATAATAATGTCTCTTATCACAAGAGGCAGTCTCTGCTCTGTCCTGCAAATTCTCAGCATTTAAATATTAAATATATTCAATGTATCAAACCCCTCCATTTCACTCCTATAAAACAATTCTGAGGATATGAGGAAGAACCAGAAAGGTCCCATTACAGTCTGCAAACAAATTCAAAAACGGAGAAGGGAAAAACTCCAGCATACATAACGAGCTGCAAATGTAACTCCTGCTCCAGGAGTCCAGCTTCACGGCAGAGCAGGCCTGGGGGATAAGGACATTATCATTTTGAAGACTCATTTATTTCAGCACACGCTGTACATTATATAAGAGCCAGGCTTATTTTAGCTCTCGGTTTGTTGTCATCTTGTTTTTCAATGCACCTTACATTGGTGAGAACAAAACTTCATCTGCACCCTGGCCAGGGCACTTTTTCCAAGCTTTTCAGAGCATGTAACAGAATAATCAAAAGGTAGAAAGTAGTGAGCTGTGAACAAAATCTGTATCTTCTCCAACAGGAGGGATATCTCAGGAGTAACGTCACAGATGTTGCAGTGAAGTGCAAGGCACAGCTGGGCAAGCGCTGAGAGACAGCACAGGCAGGTCTGAGCCAGTCTGGGCATTCGGGTATCCCAGACCTTTTGGGACCGCTCTCAGGACACACGTCATATTCCTATTCTATTTTTAGGTTCTTAATATGCTTAGCTTGCAAAGATACAAGTTTTCTGGCTGAGGTGGAGGCATGGTGGTTGCATTTTCTAGGCTAGTTTTTCCTTCTGCTTTTGAATAATCTGTGAAAAGAAATTTTGGGTGGCGTGAGATGTATCTTACATAATTCTAGAAGAGGTCTTCTTGAAGCTTCATTTACCAATGTTTTATATCAGATTACTTCATGTATGGTTGATAAAGGCCTGAGTATTATTGAGTAAACAATAAATAATATAGGAATGAGCAGGGATTTCTAAGTCCTCAAATTTAATTTATTAAATAGCTCCTGGGACCAGCCTCCCTCTATGGCTTGATGTCCTGGCAAAGAGGTTTCAAAGGTGCAGTAGGTTTCAAAAGGCTGAAAGTGTTTCACTTGATTCATGATATGATGGGGGTCCCAAATGGGCAGCGGACATGGGTGGTCGTGCTGTGGCCTGGGTGAGACCAGCCAGGGACCTGCTGTGCTGCCTGTGAGCACCACTGGCCACATGAACACATGGCCCTTTTCAGTTCACAGGGTACTGCAGCACTCAGCAGGGATCTCAGTGGCCTTCTGGGTCTGGCCTCTGTAATCCCAGCACGGGATAATGTCCAGTATTTCCCATGCCTTTTTTCCCAAAGGTTCCCAAAGCATTTTTAAGCCTTCATTGCCAGCTGTACCAAAGATCACCAAAATCACTGCTGAAGGGTGGTCCAGTGCCTGCAGAAGTTTAAGTCAACTGGCTTTCTGATGGCTTTCACAAGGAAGGGCATGGAGGAGGCTGAGTCGGATTATTGGAGCTGGAGCTGAGCCAGGAGACAAGGCTCCTTTTGGCAGACTCCACTATCAGCACAAAAAGCCCCAAATTTGGTTTGGCATCTTAATCCCTGCCCAGGCTGCCATCTGAGGGTAAAGAACTATAGGTCTAAGCCCTTTACCATCGTGTAGGTGTGCCTGAGCATCTCCCGAGCAAATGCTGATCCAGCTCAGTTCCTCTTAACATATGGAAGTAGAGAGACCCTCAGTCACTGCAGCATCTCCTAAATATTCTCACCAATGACCCAGAGAAGGAAAAGTCACAGTTTGGAGGTTTATACCTTTATTCATGCTTGCCCTACATTTATTTATTTTTATCTGGAAGCAAGAGGAAGAGGCTGGCCTGCCCATGCAGAGGAGAAAGAAACCTTTGGGGAGCAGTAGGTAGAGCCCTGGGTGGGCTGAGGGCTGCCACAGCTCTGGCAGGGTGGCAGAGACCTCCCAGGTGCCATGTGCACTTCAGCTTTGGGCACAAACTTTGGGTGCAAGCTTGCAATGTCCCCATTAAAATCTTCTCCGGGCAACTCCAGCTACCCACATTTCCTTGTGACAGGGTGATTCATTCAGAGTGGGGAGGCCTGAGTGAAAGGGATGTTACTCTGCTCTGGTGAGACCCCACCTGGAATACTGTGTCCAGCTCCGGAGACCCCAACATAAGAAGGACATGGACCAGTTGCAGTGGGTCCAGAGGAGGCCACAAAGATGATCAGAGGGCTGGAGCAGCTCTCCTATGAGGACAGGCTGAAAGAATTGAAATTGTTCAACCTGGAGAAGAGAAGGCTCTGGGGAGACCTTATAGCAGCTTTCCAGTATCTGAAAGGGGCCTACAAGAAATCTGGAGAAGGACTTTTTACAAGAGCATGTAGTGATAGGACGAGGGGTAATAGCTTCAAACTGGAAGAGGGGAGATTTAGATTAGATCTTGGGAAGAAATTGTTCACTCTGAGGGTGGTGAGACCCTGGCCCAGGTTGCCCAGAGAAGCTGTGGTTGCCCCATCCCTGGAGGTGTTCAAGGCCAGGTTGGATGGGGCTTTGAGCAACCAGGTCTAGTGGAAGGTGTCCCTGCCCATGGCAGGGGGTGGAACTGAATGATCTTTAAGGTCCCTTCCAACCCAAACCATTCTATGATTCTATGACTGCTGAGAGCAGAGGGGCCCCTTGAACTAGAATGCCTTTCTGTGGTTCAGGTAGTATAAGCCATATCAAAATAAATCTGGCATAACCACTCTAATCCACCTAGTGCACAACCTGATTTTGCACGGACAATACACCAGCTATGGCCTGGGATATAAGAGCAGTACCTCCTGCAACCCTCAACCTCTTGAAGCACCCATGAATAAATCAATAAGGGTCGGGCTAATAGGCTAGCAGTGAGACCATGCGTTCCACCTGGGTGAGCAGGACTTTGAGGGAAATGAGGAATCAAACATTTCTTCAGCAATCTCTGCCAGGCCCCTTCCCTTTCCGTTATCATTATCAGTATTGATTTTTTACATAGTATTCAAGATTAAGCAAACTGTCACCACTGTTCAGCCTTGCTGGGTTAGGTGGGAGGGAGGCAGGCCTGGAGACAGACCTCCACGAGGTGGAGGTACACAGGTGTACAGCAAACTCACTTTGCTCGGAGATTGGCTCCCTTCAGTCCTTTTTGTCCCTTCTCTGTTGGCAGCATCTTGACCCTGAAAGTCAGAGCATTTCCTCTCTTTGCAGCCTTTGACTGAAAATCCTGCCCTTCACTCCAGCTGTGTCTTTGGAGAAGTTTGACTCCAGATCAGAAACACTCTGGCTGAGGCTCTTGTCATCTTTCATCTTTACTCCTTCCCTCCTCCCATGCAGAGCTGGGACCTGCTCTCCAGCGAGGACCCAAGACAGGGACACATCCCCACCATACGGCACCCCACCAAGGCAACCAACTCCCAAAAGCACCAGGAAATGCTGAAATCTGCAACTCCCCTGAAATCAGTCACTCCATCCCAAAAGTGTTTTCTGCCTCTTTTGTCAGAAAACCTTCCTGAACCACCAGCCCCTTGCTAATTTTTACCATATCCATGTAGTTATCCCCACAGCAATGCAAGGACTTCACCCTCCAGTCAGGGCTGTCTGTCCATCCCTGGAATAAAGGATACAGTGGTTTCCTTTGATTTTACGTTATGATATTTAAAAGAGAGGCGATAGATAGGAAAAAATGGATTGACTGCGGAGAAAAAGAAAAAACCACAACAGATGGGGATAGGAGCAGATCTACAAGGAAAGAAACTGGATGGAACAGGATTGGGAAGGAAGAAGGACCAAACCTTGCTCCTCACTGCATGATAAATCTGGACCACAGTCACGGGTGATGTATGGAAGTAGTATCAGCCTCTTTGTTCTGCACTCATGTCTGGGGACATTTTTCAGCAAGTTTTGTCCCAGAATGGTAGAAATTAAATGCAAATTTTTGCTCTGCCTCTTCAGGAAACAGCAGGGATATGTCAGTGTAGGAGGGAGCTTTGAGAGGTATGTGAGAAGGAGCAGGGGACTCACAGGCTTGGTGTGCCCACACTTTGAATGGGTCTGCTTCTCTCTGCTGGGAGATGCAGAGCATTTAATGAAGAATTAAATCAAGCTGTAAAATGGGCTGGAACCCTTCTTACTCCTGCTGGCATCAACAGGAGCTCGGGGTGTTTGACACTTCTGAAAGCTAGAAGAAATGGTCCCAAAGTGCTTTCCGGGAGCCCAACTTCAGCCTGAAGGTTTCCCTGGTGAAAAGCCCAGACCTGGGCTCCACAGCCGGTCTCCATTGGCATTGCTTTCTTGGTGGGGAAGGAGCCTTTTGCGGCTGTGACGTAGTTGGCTGGCAGCTGAACGACATCACCTTCTTCCAGTTTATTGTCCATGAGATTGATGGAAATTGCAGAAATGAACCCACAGGGCTGGGCTGGAGCAAATTCCTTTTAGTCACGTCCACCTCAGGGGCTCAAAATGAGCCTTATAGCAGGGGAAGCAGCACTGGACGCCCGCACGCCCTTCCCCAGCCGTGCACACAGCAGGGACTGCAGCCCCTGCACTGCCCCTTTCTCCAGCCAATTTGCAGACCCCAAAAGAGGTAGAGAACCCAGACACGTCCCAAGTGCTCGCCCAGCTCTACACCAAATGCTCTATTATTATTAATGATCATAATGATAATTCAGCCTATGACTATTGTTACTGTTCCCGTGGAAAAAAAGAACTCGCAAACCTGGATATAGTTATGAATTTTTCTTTTGGCCTCCGTAAAACATTTCCAAGTAATTATACAAAGAGTAGAGTTGAAAAGGAGCTGCGCACAATTGTCATAAAATGTAATTAATTTTGAGTAATTCACAATGGAGAAAAAGTGCTGTAGAGAGTAAATTGGACAGGAGACTTCTGTGCTGGGGAGATGAGGTTTTGAAAGGCTGCTGACTAATACAGCACTGACCTGAAAGCAAATCCTTACATTCATGCTGGACCGGCTGTTTCCATGACAACAGTTGTTATTAGTAACTGAAAATGTATTGCTGTTACGAGTGGCAGCATATTTTTTTCAGTTGAATTCAAGAGCAGCTGGGTACTTTACTCATGAAGATAAAGTGCTCAGATCGCTACAACACTAATGTTATGTGCTGCACCTCTCATAATACGAACCTTATACTTACACATGATACAAAGAGATGTGTGGATTGCTTTAGGGAAAAGACCTCAGAAGGCATAGCGTAAATGGCAACTTGTATCAAAGAAATCAAAAGAAAATAACCATGGTCATCGCTGTGCTTTAAATTAACTCTTTAGCAAAATTCCCTGGGGATTCGGGCTGACTGGAGTCTTCAAGTAACAGGTAAATCCTGTTAGGAGCTAAGCGAGCTAGCCTGACATCCCGAGATGTGATGCCTGCCTCCTGAGAGGCACTGAGGACATCTTACCCTTTAAATTAAGCTGCTTCTCATGCACTACCCCCTCTTGCTCCTATCCTGAGAGCAGCAATTTTTATCATCTCTGAAGAAAGAAACTTGCAGAGAAAAGCTCTCGCCTGGTTCAGACCTGTGCAATGTCACTGGCTTTAATGACATCCCCCCCAATCATCCCTGGAGGTGTTGAAGGCCAGGTTGGATGAGGCTTTGACCAATCTAGTCTATCAGGAGGTGTTCTTCCCCATGGCAAAGGGGTTGGAACTAGATGATCTTTAAGGTCCCTTCCAACCAAAACCATTCTATGATTCTATGATTTCTCCCAATGGAGAACAAGACCACACGTCAAAGGGCTCAGGGCTCAGCCAGTGCCACCGGCCTCCGGGTGAGCTGGTCATGACAGTCGTCCTGGCCTCTCTCCAACTCCCACCTCTCTACGCTAACCAAAATGCCATGGTTGGCAGCTAAACCAATTTAGGCTTCGTCAAGTTTGCCTGTGGCTGTTGCCCTGGTATATATTTCAGATGTCCCCCTCTGGGACCTGTGAAGAGAGTGTAAATCTTTGCACCCGTGTAAGTGAGGGAGGAGCATAGCCTAGGAAAATATCGGTTGCCAAAGTTGCTCATGTAGGCAAAATTACATATGTTACATTGTATGAATGATTCTGCGAATAGCAGTAACATATTCAGGAAGCAAATAAGTTACAATCCATAATCAAAAAATGTTGCAAATTACATCCTTAATAGATTACATTTATAATCTACTTGAAAGAGATCTTTAGGCACTTAATTGACATATTCCAAGATAGCTATAACATATTGGCTAGTTAGATACCAATTGACATACTTATTAAATATCAATTAGCGCATTCCATAATTTGGCACCTAATTAGCTTGCTATAGCTATTCTATCAAATGCCAATTAAATGCTTGAAATTTCTTACAAGTTGGCTGTACTAAGATAATAATTAAGAATGCATTGCTTAAGTCATTTTTAGTTAATTACATGGCAAACTAATTTTGGCTACACACATTAGACCTTTCAATAAATCCCTCTTTATCAATCAATTGTTATCTAATGAACTCATTATTCTTTTGCTACATCTGAATGAAAGGCTGCTTTGCCATTCTCCTGGTAGTTGTATTTCGATGTATCTCAGCATGGATGTGGGGCTCCGTGTGCCTCCTACCCCAGGGTCTCCAGTAGGGATGTGAAATGCCCCATTCCCAGCCCAGAGAGCAGACCCTGTCCCCCCCCGTCCATGGAAGCAGCAGCCCTGTGGAGTCTGGGGAGGGGATGGGTGTGCAGGAGTCACTGTGGTCCCCTCTCCGCACTGCCACTGCTCCAACCACCTGCAGCACGGAGGGCTCAGCACCAACCCACCTTGCGGAAGCCCTGTGCAGGCTGGTGTGCAAGACCCATGGTGCTCGAGAAAGGATTGAGAGTCATGACTTTGTGTCAGGAGGGAAGGAGCAAGTTGTCCGAGGCTGTGGGAAGCGAGAGGGTGGAGGAGTTTGGAAGTGGTGGAGCTCCTTCAGGTGAGGTGGAAGAAAGTGGTAGCATGAACTTGTGCTGATCCAATACAGGAACATGTCTCCCTGAGCTCTTTATGTCCCCTATGGCAACAGAGCACCACTCAAAAAATAAAAATAGCATGCTGCATTGATGTCTTCTCTCTTTTCCCCACAGTTATGAGTCAGCTGACTGATTAGGCTATTGCCATATGTGGAGCATCTTTTATGTCGGAGGAATTTATTGCATTAAGGTAGGCAAGTTGTGTACTTGTGGATGTGATGGCCCTCTGGATGCACCCCTTTGTTGGAAGGAACTGTACCGTGCCTGCCCCATTCCTGTGCCTCATTGTGCTTAGCTGGTCCTGCTACAGCTAAACTGGCATCCTGCCCTGGGAGACCCTGGGGGGGCTGCTGGCTTTGAATGGCCAGTTAGAAGTTTGGCTATGGACTGCACTGAATATGAAGACTTATGCGGTAAATTGCCGCTGACATCACTCCAGGAGGGTGCAAGTGGGTGGCTTCACATAGTCTGAGAAGATACGCAGGACATAGAGCCCATGACTCTCTGCTCCATCAGCTAGCACTCTCTGCTTGTTGGACCCGCTCTTTGTCTCTCATCTTTGACTGTAAAGCAAAGGACTTCCAGTGCCCAGCATTTTGCCCATAGGTTCTAGTCTTCTTTTTAATTAGTATTAACAAATATAATGAAAGACATGCCAAAAATACCCATATTTCCCATTTTCCAGTTTTTGCTCACATGTGTGTTTGATGTGCACATGCTTAATTTAGCAAAGTGATTTCAATGAAGTGGAGAGGGATTTTTCAAAATGATATGGGATGTGTGAATTTCCTTTGGGCACTCAAGGAGTGCACTGCTTTCCACTCGCCACGAAAACCAGCAGCCAGGGTCTGCCCGGCCTCGAAGCGTGGTTCTGGAGCCGTGCTGGCCATCAGAGGTGCCATATAGGTCTCTGTACTTGCTGTGAAGCAGCGATGCTGATTGAACGCAATATGCTGAGTGTACAGGAGGGATGGCTTTGCTCAATGCAGTCATGGTCTGGTTTAATTTCTTGTTACTGTACAGGCTGCACTGTAGCCACCAGAGAAGGACAACTCATCCGTGCGATTTTTGTGAGCTTGGTGCCCCAGCTGCTTCTGACCACTCAAACTCAGCACTGAGGAACATCGCCTTTCACGTTCTGCAGGGGCACATGGCCTTGGCAGCAGTGCAGAGAAAGAACATAATTCACCTTAGGGAGAGTTTATGCCAAACATTGAACAAAAAAACAAAAATAAAAATAAAAAAAAGAGGGAACTCACTATTGCACGCTACCAAGTAACCCTGTGTTGCATCCTGCTGCAGAACATGTCTCGGGATGCTGGTGGAGGTGACCTGGGGCACAAGGAAGGGACATACACAAGCCCAGGAGGACCGGAATGAGTTTTCCTCAGCACTGGATACAGTCAGCCTGGGTATGCTGCTTCCTCTTCCCCAGGGACCAGCGGCTGTTTGTTCTCCACCCCAGAGCCCCATCCAAGCAGTGTTTCTGTGCAGTGACGAGACACATGTCCCTTCATCCCTGGGCAGAAGTGAGGGGTTGTGTGCTCGTGCTAACAGGGTGGGGAAGAGCAATTCACTGTGTGGGGCTTGACAACTACATTTTTTACGTCAAGCAAAGCCAGAAGCTTGAACAAATGCCTTTGTGGTGACAGAATGAAAGGGCTGCACAATTTTTTCCTCGTTTTGACATAATGAAAAAAGGCTTTTGACAAAATCCATTCTGCCCTTTAAATGAAGTTATTTGTTTGACTAAATGCACTGACTCCATCCAAATTATTTATTAGACTTGCTTGACGTTGCAGGCAACCTGGATTCCCACAGGGCTGGGGGCAAGAGGTGGGTTCTGGATTAATCCCATCAATGGATAACAAGGCAAACCTAGTAAAAAGTGTTTTTTTACTTAAAAAAAGAAGGGGGGGGGGGCAGGATCCAACCACTGCACATCTTGCAGGCTTGGCCTGGGACACTCAGGTTGGGCTGTTTTCTTGCCACAGGTCTATGACACTGTCAATAAAACTGATCACTGCGTACCTGTACTGCTACGGTTGTCATGATCAGTTTTTCAGAAGTTTCACTGGATCAGGACTCAGGAAAAAAAGGACTGATGCACTGGAAGGAGGATTCCAGCTCCTCTCCCCATGGGCTTAGAAGAAGTAAAGAAGGGAGAAGAAATCTCTGCTGAAGACAGAGGAAGAGGAGAAACAGGAAATAAGTGATTTGAGAACATAGTGGAACAGAAAGGAAAGTAAGAAAATTGAGAGAAAAGAGCTGTAGAAAAGAAAAGGGCACAGTTAACCAAAAGGATGCCACAATTACAATGGGGATTGAGAAAGGCCTCACAAAAAGAGGTTAAATAAAGTAGTTTAGAAGGTATGAAGAAGAGAGGGAAAGGACAGTAGGAGTGGGAGCCCTGCTGAACATTACTGACAAGTCTCTGTGTCCCCCTATTACATTTGTGGAGGTAGTATGAAGGCAAGCCAGTCTGTGTTCATGGTGGTTCTCCAAGCACCAACATCATCTTCCCTCTCCTACAGTCCCTGTCATCCTCTTGATTTCAGCTCTGCCACCTCTGCAGAGTGCCCTGAGTGGGTGGGACACGTGAGCCCAGAGACAAAGCATTGTAGGTGTATTTTAGGCACTTATTGCCCAGGTTGTAGTGTGCAAGAACCAAGAAAACCTGAAAAGATGGAGGAGCTGAGGGCACTAAGAGCACGTACAGCCAGAGCTCAGCAGCAATTTGTGGATCCAGGGGGATCAAGTTCTCCGACAAGCCCTCACTCCTGTATACCCACTGGAAATACCCTGGGATGGGATGTCCCCTGTCCTGGGACTTCTCACCATGCACTGGGCCACTGACCACAAGGTTCGTGCTATTTAACACATGGTCCTGGAGCATTTGTCATGTTCGATGTGCCACGACCTGCTTTGCCAAGGGAGTTCATCAATACTCACTCAACCCATCAGCACACTAAGAAGTCCATAAAGCCTTGGTGAGCACTGGGTGACTCATGAGTAAATTAACAGGATGCTGAGACCCCAAGAACTAGTTCAGTTCTTACACCCTGGTACAGCAATGCAAGTCAGCGAAGTTCTCATTAAGACTGATGTTTCTTTCTTGGTAGGAAGAAAACCATTTAACCTGTGTTGTTCCGGAGACATGCCTGCTGTTCGGAGAAGCCAGCAGCCCCTGCTAGAAGCTGTTCTCTTTCCCTGGACTAAAAGAAATGACTCCTCCAGCAAGACACACCTGCATCTTCATTGCTTTTCTTCTCTTTCTAAAGCCTGAGCAGAGAAGGTTCAGAGAGAGGTGAGTTTTAAAATACCTAGAGTATCCACTAATAACATGGACCCAGCTTCGAAGAGCTGATTTTTGGAAGTCAAGCACTAAAAAAAATGCAGAACATGTAGAAACTCAGCAAATCAGGGTCAAAGTGCCACAGATTCCCTGTTCCCCTCGTTCCCTACTGCCCACCCTTTTAGAAAACAAGGGCAGCGATAGAAACATGACATCTATGACTGGGAGACTTCCATCTTCTCTCAGTATGTTGGTTTTTAGTGTGAAGCAGAGAATGACAGGGAACAAGAGAAGATAGTTGTAATTTTCTTTACCTTTAGTTTTATTTCATATGTAAATATAGTAGCTTTAAGACTTACAGGAGCAGAGAGCTCACTTTTGGCCTCTCTTGTGGAGCAAGGACCAGAGAGGTCTGGAGCATCCTACAGTCTCGAGATGGCCCCTGTACAAGCGAGTCATCTCTCACATCTGCTGGAGAATGAGGAGAGCAAAGTCCAGGCCCTGTCTGCATCTTTGCTCTGAAATAATTTGGGATGTTTCTGTTAACACTTGATACTGAGGAAATACAGCCTGTGTATGTGAAACTGTACGGAGGGGAGATCTGTCCCCTGTGGCTGTCGGGGAGATGGCTACGCCTTTAGCTAGGAAAGAAAGCCCTAGGCAAGGCAAGGGAGGTACAGAAACTTTTCTTCAGGATCCTCCCCTGTAGACATTCTTGATTATATACTTTGTCATGTTTGTGTTTCTGCTTTCCCTGTGAAGCTACCTCCCTCCTTCTCTCCCTCTCTCCTTCAGGTGATGGTACTTTGCTCCACAGGTTTGTGGGGTGGCCATGGCTGGGCATGCTTAAGTTGAACATGGCTTCTAACTGCCTGACATCTGCTGGTAGAAGGGATACCTGAGACTATGAAAGGTGTGATTTCTCCTGGAGCTGAGATGATAATGTATCACTCACACATGCACAATGCCTGTTCAACCACCGCTCTTTCCTAGTGTGTAAGACCTTCGGTTGGGTTCCTTAGGAGCAGGCATTTAAAATGAATGCAGGTTTTAATAATGAACAAGACAACGAGAAGGACTGGCCAGCCCCCAGCAGAAGTCCTCCTACTGGGGCCCTGATGATGATCCCACCAGGGCTCATGGTGCTCCATGTAATAGGGGTGTGAGTGGAGAGCCCTTCCCACAGAATTTCCTCCTTAACCCGATGATCAATTAGTTTGCAGTCCTGTAGCTTAGGGATTCATTAATTTATAACCCTTTTACTGGTCAAATGCAACCACTCTAGTGCTGTGCAAGGCTCTCCTACGTGGCTCTCATCGGGGAGGGAGGGACATGTGTGCCTGCCTCCAACACTGAACACAACCATCAAACTGGGTCAGTTTGTCAGAAAGACAGATTTTCCCTGGCAAATTGCCTTGAACTTCCTGAGCAGAGCAGTGCCCAGAAGGAAGTGGATGACCAGAAAGCACCAAGATTCCAGACCCAAACACAGGACTTGCTCAAGCAACAAGGCCTTTTGCCACAGTTTAAGCATCTGAGCCCAAACTGCCAGGCTGCAACTCTCCCCTCTGCTCTTCCATGACTGCTACCCACCACTGGAGCTGCCCGTACTCTGGCACTTTTTTTATTTGGAATTGTACCCATACCTGCCTGACTTGGGACAGGGTTGGAGAAGTCACAGTGGTGCAGGATGAAGGTGTTCCTCCACCGCTGCTATGCGCTCTACCGTCAGACACAGCCAGCTCTGCCCCAGGCGCTCCCAGCTCTGCAGTGCTCCCTCCCAGCATGGCTGGAGGATCAGCGCGGTGTTTAATTCTTGGTGTCACAACAGCCAAACCCAAATCAGTTGTCTGCCTTTTCTTGGGCAAGGCCCATTCTGGCAGTCTACATGAGAAAAGTGGGCTGGGTGGTGTGATCACTCATCCAGGTCACTTTTCTGTTTAATGTGACTTTTCCATCGACTGAGCATAAATTTTTACCCCTATTTATTTGCGTCCCTCACTGACTTGGCCTGAGCTCAGTCGCTGTCAGTGGAAACTACTGACATCTGAAATGCTGACTCTGAGGTTACTGAAACTAAACTAACACAACCAGCCACTCATGTACCGCGTGGAGGCAAAACAGCCTTCTCCCCTTCTCACTCTTCCTCGTCGCTTGGTGCTTTTGTGGTGCTTCTCAACCGGGGTTTCACGCCTTTGTGTTAACAGCTCCTGTACCCCTGCCTGGTGGTGGTGGGTGGCCAGGGCAGGCTGGGATGGGCTCGTTCACTCGTAGGTGATCTTGGAGCTACTTTTTGTTGAAATCAAGGATCGTGCGTCACAGGGAACGGGACCTTCCATTTACGTAAGAGGAAAAATGAAATCAGTCTGTTTTGCTGCTCTGCAGTTACGGGAATGGGACGGCTCCTCTCCCCCCACCAAAAAACCCAGCCGTGCCGTGGTCTGGTGTCACATTGACTAAACCTGAGAGCAAAAATGCAGAAAATCTGTGGAAATTACCAGGCAGAATGAAACCACCAAAGGAAAAGTGTGCAACTTTTCATATTTGGCTTTGGTGCGAAGATCCTGTGTTACAGGAAATATTTGCCATGGTGCTATTAATAAAACCTGCTGAACAAATTTCGAGCTACTAAACAGTTATCCTGCACATTAATAATCAGATACAGTATAATATTTAATCTAACCATTTAGTCTGTAACAGGACTAGCTGTTCCTTTGCTTTTAATTACAGCTTTCATTTTAAGCTAACTGTACAAATTGGCGAGATTTATGAAGCATCACTGAACACCATACCTCTGCCTGCCTTGTGGCTCTACAATTAAAATGCTCATTTTTGAACACTAGATTTGTTTAATCCGCTAAAGAACCCTTGAAGTCATTTGGACAAATATTTTAGCCTTCATTCCTTTCTGAATGAACATGGGTACATGGGAAATCAAAACCAGTTCAAAGTCAGTGCACTGTAATGGCTGTGGAGCTTTGTCCGAGTCTTAAAGGGCAGCAAAGAGACCTTCAGTATTTGGCATGTGTTTGGGATGAGCTGGTCACTTCCACTTGTTTTTCACTGAGAAATTCTAGTTTTGTCCCCATGAGCAAGTCTATTGCTTCTGTAAGCAAGTTATCTCAAATCTATAGGTAAGTAGCTGCACCAGGAATAAGAAAACCAAGACATCACGTTAGTGAGTGGGAAGCAGGACTCCTGTCCAGGCTGTCTGAAGACTCAAGGTTTCTGTGTGTTGATGCAGTGCTCATTTGGTTTTGTGTTTTGAAGGCTCTGTAGTTGGAGCACTGCACAAACATGGAAGTCTTTCCCTTACATAAGGAATTATTCTCCATGACATAATGGGGCTGTGGAGGCCCCATCCCTGGAGGTGTTCAAGGCCAGGTTGGACAGGGCTTTGAGCAATCTGGCCTAGTAGGAGGTGTCCTTGCCCATGGCAAGGGGGTTGGAACTGCATGATCTTCAAGGCCCTTTCCAACCTAAACCATTCTATGATTTGACGATTCTATGATGAGAAACACTACTGGTTCCTCCTTAGGAGATTTAATGATAAAGACTTGGCTCTTCACCACCCCATCAGGAAAAAGCTCCATACAAATCTCCACAATGGGCAGTGAGTTATTCAGCCAGACCTGACTGTCTTCTTCTCCCTTTATCCTTAGGTAGAAGTTTGAAGTTGGAAGTCTCTGCTTCCCTTTTCTGCATTTTCCCAGCAATCCAATTGTGGAAATCAGGCAGCCTCATGTAAAGGCAGTCTGGGTTTGCTGAACTCCTACCCAGCTCAGCTCTGGCTCCTATATGGTCTCCACACTTAGCTCTGGCCACGTGAGGAAGATAATCTTTGGTGCACAGGAGTTGCTTATGGGAAAGGAACACT
The DNA here is from genome assembly GCA_008921705.1 of Burhinus oedicnemus. NCBI lineage: Eukaryota > Metazoa > Chordata > Aves > Charadriiformes > Burhinidae > Burhinus > Burhinus oedicnemus. The sequence goes on from VFFE01006670.1 coordinate 174,502, forward strand.
GTAATGTAATTTTTATCAGGGCTAAGACTGAACAATATCGCCTTGAAACAAAGCAGTGCAAGAAGCTGCATCTCCTGGTGTGGGTGATGGGAGACGGCATGGCAGCCCTGCTGTAACATAGGCAAAGCAAGCACTTGCCCAGGGCGGCAGCCTGAAGCACTGGCATATGCACACATAGGATGCTCCAGGGCTTGTAAAAGGTGCTGCACACCCATAACAGCTCCACAGTGAAAACAGACTAATCCCCTCCAGCATCTCTTTCTGCAAAAACGGGTGGAGGGGGTGCTCTTTCCCTCGTAGCATCACCTCCCCACCCTTCCTGGACCCCTCCTCTGCACTTGCAAACATCTTCCCTACATTTACCCTCTCCTTCAGAGCTGAGTGGGAGCTCAGCAGGTCCCACGTGTTCCCCAGGGCTGTCCCCGCTTTGCACATACCCAGCACAGCAGCTGCCCCGTCCCCGAATCGTATGACCTGGCATTGTGGCTCCTTGCATCTCAGTCAGCACTGGCATGTCTCTCTCTAAGTTTCATTTCTGAGCAGGGCAGCCTGTGTCTACGAGGAAATGAAAACTAGAAAGAGTGATTTCCAGCCCCGGCAGCCCCCTCACATGGCTCCTTTCTCACCCAGCCCACCTCCTCCTCATCCTGGGAGGTGGGAGGCTGACTCAGCCTTTGCCGGGCTCCTGCCGCCCGCAGGGTCCCTCTCGCCTCGCCTTGGGGACTCGCAGGGGAAACCTCCCAGGGCAAGCGGCGGGGAAGTCATGCCTGTGGCCAACCGAGACCTAGCAGGTCTGCAAAAGCCATGCGTGCTCCTGCTGGCACTTCATGCCAAGTGATAACACCATCACCAGCAGAGAGCTGCTGCTGTGCTGCCCTTGCACTGTGCTGCCCGCTCTCCCGCACCCTGTCTTGCCGCTCTCCCTTTTAGTCCTTGCTCTTTTCTGTCACTCCTGTTTTCAGTACTTTTACCCCCCTCTCTCTTCCTCCCCCCCCCCACCTTGCTCTGCTCCATTTCGTCCTGAGGAAAGGAGGAAAAAGTGTTGGCCCTTAAAATGCCCCTTTCCCCGCTGACGAAGCAGTGCGTGTCCTGGGGGCGAGGGTCTGGATCGAGGATCCCACCGTTCTTTGCATCCACTCTGAATCTCTCTGCCATCTGTCATGGGCAACCTGGAAGGTGCAAAGCATGGGGAGCGCAGCCCCCATGCCATCTTCCCAAGTTGAAATTCTTTCCAAGTCACACTGCTGCAGGTGGCAGAAGTTATCTGCATGACAGAGGGCTGAGCTCCTGAAGTTCAGCTAACTCTGGATCACTGGGGTGGATTCCTGTGTATCTTCTATAAAGGACCCCAGCCCCCACCTGAAGACACCAAAAGTTGAAGGAACACCTCTTCCTTTGAGAATTTGTCCCAATGCTTTTAATTGTCATCTCTCCTGAAAATGCGTGCCTCGCTCCTAGGTTGAAAATGTCCACCTTCAGCTTCCAGCCTCTTCTCCTGCCTTTTCCTGGCAGGTATGTAAGCTCTTTATAACCAGACATTTTTATTCCAAGTTAATTTTTGTTCTTCATTTTGCTAAGATAAACAATGAGCTCTAGAAACCTCTCATTTCAAGACATTTTCTCTTGCCCTGTTATGATTTATTTGGCTATTTTCTGAACATTTCAACATCTAATTTCAACTATGGATGCCAGAGCTCTGCACAGTTTCGCCACACTAGTTTCAGTAGTGCCGGGAACAAAGGTAAAAGCACAGCCTCTCTCTCCTCCACTCTGTCGGAGACACCCCATGTGCTGCAGCACAAACTCATGTTCAAGTGCTTGACCATCCTCCAAAGAGGTTTGGCTTTGGGAAGATCCTGCTTGGAGCTCCTCTTTCCCAGGCTGGCTCTGTGCTCTTTTCTTCCTGTGCAACTTTGCATTCAGCTGTATTAAAATAATTCCCTTTCCTTTTTTTTTTTAATCAGGCCCATTTTACCAGGTGACCCAGATGGTTCCTTATGACTGTGTGTGGGACCGGGTCTCTGCTATGTACCCCTTCACCGGCCTTTGTGTGATCTGCAGGTCTGATCAGCAGGACTCTTACATTTACCTCCAGGTCTTTGATGGAAGGACTGGAGATGGACAACCTTCTACCTACCAGTGGTCCCTGCATGTAGCCACCAGACACCCTTCCTTCTCGCCCTCCCCATGGTGACTCTTCGCCGGCGGCTGCTCAGCCCTTTCCCTGCCTCCTCTCCATTTGCAAAGTCACAGAGTTACTTACAGCTCTGAGAGCTTCAGTCCTGCAATGCCTGGCACCATGGCAGGCAGGTTGGCTACCTCCACAGGGCACAGGATGGAGGTTATTCTCCAGTTATTATTAGAAATCATCCTGGAGTCAATCAATAACCACAAACTTGTACATGGGGAGCCTCCAGCAGCTGAAGGCTGATCAGCTTATATCGGACAGCACTGCCTGAGACAGGCTGTGAAATTAGCTATTGAGTGTAAAACACAGAGAGGAATTTTTTGATGCAGGTCATAACCTGAAGCAGAAAATCTGGGTTTTTTTCAGTTCTTTCCATAGATTTTATTATGCTCATAAAAACCATCCTTCTACTCTCTTCTGGAATAAAGTCACTGACAGTGGCTGGCAAACTGCCTGAGTTCATGTCCATTCTGGGATTACCTAGCTTTTCCCTGGACCAGCACATGAAATTGTAGCTACCTTCAGAGAACATGGGAGAACGTGGGCGTTGCATGAGATGAAGCAGGCTCAGCCTGCTTTGTGGTCAGCCTTGGGGTGAACACAGCACGATGTCACATCTTGATCTTTGTCTCTGTTCGTTTAGTCCAAGAGAGTAAAATGCTGATCATCCAGTTCCTCTTCTTTAAACAAAGAACGGTTCCTGAAGCACAGTGTGGACAGGATGTCTGTTCCATGTGCTTATTGAGCTCCCTCATCAGCTCTACCTGTCTACTAGGGTTCCTTCTAGGTACTGAAGTCCTGTCTGAATGGCTGTCCACCTTCACTCATTAAAAAAATATATCAGTTATAGATGATTACGCTGGTTTAACAGGATCTGGCCAGCACTCAAACCTACTAGAGATGGCAGAAAAAGTTAGAGTCCTCGTACACTTGTCGATTCCAGTAGTAACAGTGATGGTCAAGAGAGAAGAATGGCAGGCAAGATTATGTATCTAAATGGCCTGTATGAATAGCTAGAAGTATTCTTTAAAACGGCACGTTAATACGGGATTTGCAGCATGATAATAAGAATAAAACATAGTCATAGGAGCAGTTCAGCCCTGGAGCTGAAAGACTTTTTAAGCTAAATGAAAGTCTAACACTCTCTGTCTAAATCATGACTGGGGTACAAGCAGAAACAGAAGAAGCAGTTCCAGTTCTCCAGTGCTGGAAGACACTGAGAGAGTTCTCCAGTGTCACTGGTTATCAATTAAGTTTTCTGGAGAACACCTCAGAAGTTCAATGTAAGTTGTGGCAGGACTGAAAAGGTTGAAATATTGGCATGCCATGTTGCACCTTTAATGAGGTCATTACCACACCAAGTATTTGGGCTAGATTCAGTGAACAAAACAGCAGTATTTCTGCATCTCTGGTCATTATATTTGCATTCTTGTACCTTAAGGACATAGCAATGAGATGGAAGTTCTCCAAAGAGGACTCTGCTGACCTGGGGGCAGGTGGATGGCAAAGAAGCAGCAACATGTGTACTCAAAGTCAGTTTGTCACTGAACCCAAATTGGTGAAGAAAGCAGTGAAAAGTCATTAGAAGTCTGTGGAAGAATGACCTCATACAAGAGTCTCAGGGGAGACTCCTCTATGCATAGGCTGATGCAGGCTGGAGCAGGTAATTACATATGTAAGGCTGTGTTATTTCCACAAAGGAGTGATATGACCAGCTGAAATGTTGGGAAGAAAGCCTATTTATTCCATTATTAAAAAAACCACTTTTGTAAACAACTAAGTGCCTGAAAGAATATGATTTGAGCCACAAATAAAGTAGTAGACTGGAGGAAGAGTAAGATTAAATTAAATTTCAGAACAATTTGAACATCTCATCATACTGTATGCAACTATTCTAACACCAGGAGCAGTCTTGGAAGGTGTTGGTTTCCCTCCCTTCACTGCAATAGATGTGCTGTGTGACTTGCGAGAGAACTAAGTTGCTCTACTCTCTTTTGCTTTCTTCTGACTTCTTAATTTGGAAGGACCAATGCTTTCTGCCTGACTGCACTGGGCTCCTGGAAGGGGGAAAAGATTTTTCAAAAAAATATTCCTTAAAGGTAAAAAATTGTCTTTGTGGAGACTGAGGATAAGTTTTTATGTGTCTTGTGCTTAAAAACTTATTTTGGAGAAAATATAAGAAATATTTCTTAAGAGTCTACAAATAGAAGGTTTTGTTTAAAATTTTAAAAATGCTGTGATCATACAGGCTTTTATTAAGAATTCTAAAATAGAGTCCCAAAATACTTATAAAGTTTGTGCTAATCCAGACTGAACTTTTCAGATTCACGATATTTGAGATTTTGTCTTTTCAGTCAGTTCTGTAACCTGCTTGCCGAGGAGCCCTGGCTCAGCAGGGAACACTGACATTGTGTAGGAACCAGAAAGCTCAAGAGCGAGTGATGGGACCTGCTCTAGAGTCACCCATCCTGACTTTCCTCCAAAGCCTGTAAAAAGGGAAATCTCCAGAGCTTTGGAAGGAAGTAGATAAGCAGGTCAGAGAAGGGAAGAACAAGAACCAGATGAGCATATTGAGAAGCAGAGTGTTTTGAAGGCTCACAGCAGGATTAAAAACTCTGTCAAGCCAGAACCAAGCCAGTGAAAGGGGTGAAAACAGACTCCTTTTGGATTGTGCTGTGCTCATCTGATTGTACAATGGAACACATGGAAGAAAATCTTGCATGCCTTTCCCTGCAGCTCAAGGAGGTGCTAAGGAAAGATGGACAGTTGTCTTAAATTAATTCCCATCACCACAACTTGCCTCTATAAAATGTTCTGAAGTTGGAGGTGTTGTTTTCCCCAAACTAGTGGGAAAGCACAAGAAAAGGCCCCAAAAAAGACACCTGTAAAGACAATAGGGGTTTGAGTATTTTTTATCTTCAGGGCTCTGAGACGTCTGCGTGGGATTCGTTCTCAAGCCCATAAAAGGGAGTAAAGACTTAAAATGTGAGTGAGAGCAAAGACAGTGGAAAATAATAACATAGGCCAGTAGCCCACACAGACTCAAGAAAGCGTCGCTGGTGTCTGCTGCAAACAAAAAAAGTCTCTAATAAGCCATGCACAGATCCCACCATGGAGCTAAAAAGTCTGTGTTTTCATCAAACTTTACTGTTACTTCTTTCAGAAAAACTAACTTTCCCCATCTCCGTGCTCCCCATGACTGCTCACATGGCCACCCCATCTCTGCTGCTGCAGGACCATCCCCAGCAAACCCATAGCACACACAGGCATGTGAGCATTGTCTAGAAGCTGTGCCACAAATTGTAGAGATGAATTGCTTGTGCTTCAGCTACTGGGTGCAAAATGCACATAGAAGATAGCCCATAAAATTGGCCTACTCTTTCCATTTCCTCTCTCACTTGAGCTCATTATCCCTGCACGGCCCTCCCTGAAAATTGTAAATTAGCAAGTTGCCAAGGTGAAAAACACTGCCCAAACCGTGAGAATGGATGTGCTCCAGGCAGCCCTGCTGTTACCATCTAGGGACTTGCACAGGACTCAGTTGCGTTGAGATTTGATCTTTGATATGGCTGATCCCAAGATGTTTACAGGCATCGGTGCCCTGGGATCTTCTGAAGTGCCTGTGCAGGTTTCCAGAGTGCTTAGGGGGGAAATGTTCCTCCAGGTGAACATGAAAACATGCAAATTTATGGTGTCTGAGTTAGGAAAACTTGGAAATCCAGCGTTAAAGGAGGCTGAAGTCTAATACTACTGCAGGGTGAGTGAGCTCAAGGCTATAGAGGAGGTTTCAGAGGCTACAGCCAAGAGGAGGTGTCAGAGGGAGCTGGATGCACACCTTGAATTCCCTCCTCTACACATGCAGCTGAACTGCCAGGGAAGTGGCTGGAAACCTCCTTCCCTGGGCAGCACCTGAGCCGAGCCACAAAACTCCCAGAGGTAAAAAACCATTTAAGACCATTTTATCGACACTTCAATCCAGGAAGCAGACTTGGTTTCATTTTGATACCACCCCTCCACCATCACCATTTTATTCACAGAAACTTTGAAAGAAGGCATTCTGTTGCCAAAGAAAAAAAAAGGTTAAAAAGGGAGAAAAATAGTTTTAAAGGGTAGGAAATGTATTTACTGAGTGACTCAATCAACTATTTCAAAAGAAAGAGGATTTTGTTGGGTTGGGGGGGGGCTTAAGTGGGAGAGAAAACCACCAATAACAGAAATGCCCTAATGAAAAACAAAGTGCACTGCAAGTCCCTGAGAGCTCTCTTACAACAGCAAGCCTGGGTCGTTTCATTTCCAGACCCGTGACAAGAAAGGAGGGTACACAAGAGCTGACCACTTCATGGGTGTGTGTAACTCAATACAGGGACACGATTCCCAGCAAGCAGCAGAGTCCAGCTGCAAACAGGTCCATCAACATTATCTTCACAGCTTATATTTTTGAAGGATGCAGGTAGGATGTCTCGCACCCAGTTGAACGAGGTGATTTGCAATTAGCTCAAGTAAAACAGCCCTTGCTTTGAATTTTCTGCTGTAAACATCTTTGTTGTCCCGGCTTCCTCAGCTGCTAACGTACAGTTTTCCAGCATGGAAGCCAGCAGAACTTGCAGGAGCAGGGCCCGATCCTGCTAAGCTTTATGCAGAGGCTGATGCAAACGCAATTACGAATCCCAAGTGCTTTCCAGTCTTCCTGGGGACAGTTCTGATTTGAGCTCCCGTTTCAAAGACGTGCACAAAGGCTGCTGGTTTCAAACAACTGTCTCTGGAGGGGGAACGTGCCGCAGCACCAGTCCCCCAGTAACAAACGGGAAATAAAGCATGAGCCAATGCTGAGCCCCCACTACTGGTATTTATGATGAGCTGAACCTTGTGCTTTTGAAAATCTCTATCCTGTAAGACTCCAGGGGACTCACTCCAGTCCAGGTTACCCTTTGATGATCTTAGCAAGCTGGGATTCAAGGCTTGGGGAAGAAATACTTTTTTCTTCCATTGGCCGTTACGTGTCTGTGTGGAGTGGGGGTTTCCTGGTGCTAGCCAAGAAACGGCAGCTCTCAGCCCTTGCTTGCCGTGGGGGAATGCTTGCCCAAAGACTGCCCCATAGGATCTTCACTGCTGTTGTTGGACCCGCCACCAGAAGAGGCAAGTCAGTTGCCATGGGTGAGACAAATCCTCGTGATCCAGCTGCCTGAGCTAGGCAAGCCCTGACCAGAACCATCCCCAACCCATGCAGGACAGCCCGTCCTCCCCCTTCCGTGCCAATGGGTTTTGAAGCACCGTTCAACAGCGCTGAGCATTGAGCTGAGCCAAAGCAGCACAGTACAAAGTGAAAAGGTCATTTGGTAACACAGTGCTCGCTTCCCACGCACCAATTTTCACTTGACTAGAAACTGTTAGTAAGTTACACCCTGGCTAGCACCAGCCCAGAACAGTGCATGCAGACATCACCAACTAATAGGGTTTTTCAGTACTGGTCTGAGATGAAAGTAGTCATCAGAAACAGGGGTGGGTGCATCAGGAATAAGAAATAGGCACCTTCACAGCGCAGACTTTTAGCCACAGAAATCTTGACTTAACAGAAAGTCACAAGTGTCTGTAAGTGGCAGTTTCCAGAGCTGTTGCATTTGTTAGCCCTTTTCCCTGGAAAACTAGGCATTCCTCAGGCTGGAACCCAGCCTGGGGTTTCTTTCTGCACGGGTTAGTGAAACAGGCCTGTAGGTGGCTGGGAAAGGGCACATACGGCTGCTCCACTGGAGGTTCGTCTGGATGGGGTACCCTGTGGCTGAAAACCATGTAGAACATGAAGGGCCCATTTGGGACTAGAAGGAGCCTCCCCAGCTATCAAGGGACTCATGACACATGTCATGAAACATCACTCAACCCAAGGTCATTCATGTCTTGTGAATTCCAGACCTGCAGAGAACATGGGGGTATGAGAGCTGAGGCTTGATTTGGGAGAGGAAAGCTCCTTTCCAAGCTAAGGAATGCATGAGAGAGAGGTGCAAAGGCCAAGATGAAGGCAGGTACTCTCGGTTCTCAGGGCTGGATGGGTCCTTCTTGTTCCCAGAGTGCTATTCAGGTATTATTAGGTCATCTCATCTTTCTTTTTGACTGTAGATCCAACCATCAAGCAGACTCTGAGAATGTGATTCTTGGCCAGCCTGACACCAACATTTTTTAATATTTTTAAATGCCATGATATTTTAAACGCAAGTTGGCTGTATCATTTGGAGTGTGAGCCATGATCACTTGGTGTTGACAGAACCAGAGATGATCATGCTGGCTGTGCTTTGGCTGTCCCACCAGTTGAGCTATGAGGAAGACGGCACAGCATCAGGAGAAAAGAGGAAGGAAAGAAGGAAAGCAGACAGCCTGACAGCTGGGCCACACCAGTATCCTTGGAGGGGATTGTCCATCCAGTGGCAGTTCCCATTCTGGGCAAGGATGTCCTACATAGCTCCTTTCTGCAGTGCTAGACCCTGGGGAGGGTATTTGAGGTGACAAGCAGAGTGAAGGCATGGCAGAGCTAGTGCGATGACTGGGATGGGGTGGGAAAGGTGACAGCACTGTCAGGGTGGGCTGAAACTTTTCACACAGTGGCTGTAGTGTCCCATCTGTGAGGAGGACCTCACTCCTGAGTTCCTTATAAGCTGGGTGGCAGATCCCCAGCAACATGCTGCCGGTTAGGGTGTGAGGCCATCCTGCCCCAGAGGTGCACGACAAGCTCCGTGCGTAAGAGAGGAGTGGCTGCACAACTCAGCAACCTGTCACCACTTTGGGGGACTGGTCTAGTAATAGCTTACACTGGTAGGTGATGACAATCTTGCCTTGGTTTTCAGATGCTGGTGTCTCACTGAGTTAACCTTTCTTCTTTCATTGTTTTTTGTTTGGCTCCTTGTGTTTATGCTGGTGAGTCAGGAGCTGATGCTGATCATGATCACTGAAAAATGAGTTCTCAGTGGTAAGTCAGCCAAGCATGATGTTGGCTTGCTAGGGGCACCCTGCAGAAATCGAAGCATGTCCTTGAATGGATGAAGCAACGCCTGGCGGTGAGGTTTGCAGTGAACGGCCAGATTTGGTTCACAGATGATATTTCTTCCTCACCAGATCCTACCAGCAGGATTTCCAGCCACAGTTATGATGCTATTGGACTTCTGCTCATGGTAATTTTTCCTCTTGAAAACCCCAAACCAAAGATAAGGAAAAAGTGAATTCAGGATGACCTCAGACACTGAAGTTCTGGCTCCCAGAGCATCTCATGGGATCCCTTTACTTGGGATCACAGAGTACGCAGTTCTGATCCAAACTAGACTTAGTAGTTTTTTAATGTTCCCATTACCTTTGTTGTTTACTAAGAGCAGTGTCCTGATACTGCTGTCTTCCAGTCTGGGTCTAAACACTCAGCTTCATATTGCCTCTTTTTTTTGTTAAAGATCATGCCAACTTAGCTCTTCTTTGGGCAGGCTTCACAGACGGATCTGGGAATCTCAGTTCAGAATTAAAGCCCCAGGAGTTCCAGTACCAAGTGCATAAATCTCTCCTTTAAGGAAGTTTTCCAGGTCATGCAAAGGCAATTGTATTACACCTCTTAAAATTCTAACTACTAGTAACAAAACACCATCCTTTTGGCAATTGCAGTAAAGCAAATGTTCTTATGTTTTTTTCTGTATCTCCACTGCGGGATTAGAGCTAAAAGGATAGCTGATGGGACAAAAATTTTTCCAGTCTTGAAAAAAAAACTCAATAAGAACATTCAATTTCAACAAGTATCGCAGTGACAGATGGGACTTGCCATTACGGCCACTTCCTCTGTGAGAAGGAATCCACTAACATCGGAAGCACAATGCACGGCCTGTACAGCCTCTCCGTGCTCATCTGGTCCCCTTCATACATCGAATGTGAAATTCCATCTGGTAACCATGTGCATTCGAAACACATTTATGTGGAGACAAATTACATAGCTGTAGGAGGCATTTCAGAAGCTCCATTCACAATGCCATCAAAGGCTGCGGGAAAAGGCTCCAGAAAAGCCCCACCTTTGAAATAATACCAGTTGCAGCCTCTCTCATGGTTGGCAAATGGGGATTTTATCGGGCTGTGAGAGATGGAGGTGGTGAAGGAATAAGGTTTTGGTTGCTTGTTCTTTTATGCAGCCTCATCGCATCCTGCCCTATTTGCAGTAAGTTCTATTGTGCGGGAAAAGAGCAGCCGTCTTGCAGGCTCCTCTCGCTGGTAGCAAGCAGAGGCAGCAGCGGTGGTGGACAAGTGCTGAAAAACCTGGAGGGACTGTATTGGTACACGGCTCTCAGTTAGCTGCCCTTTGATCTGGTGTACTAAATATGATCCTTTCAGTCCAGCTACTGTGCTTTGATTACAGGCTAAAAGCTGCACGCGTACTTAAATGCGTGAGCAAATATAGTGAACTGTTTCTTGGAAAGCAAACTCTTGCAGTTTAATTTATCTCACTTATCCCTCCAGTCTGGCAGCTTATAAGTAACTGCTATGATCAGAGACGAGTTGTTTCCCATTCTATCTGGAGGCAAATAATAGTTTCACAGAAAGGGATCTGACACTCTCTGTACCTAAGAGTTTCTCACATATAGAACATTTGAAAATCATGATTCCGGTGCTGGGTGTCAGGCAAGGAGTCAGCCTTTGCTTTTTGTGATGAGTCTGCTACCTGGACCCAGGCCAGCACAATGTACCACGGATCAGGTACATACTGCGGTTAATGAGGCAGCGACAACACAACTACCATTGTGTTCTTCATAATAGGAACTAATGGGGCATTGCCGAAGAGTGAATGATGCCATGTATGTAATTGTTAGACGGATGTGTGAATTTAATAGGGCGCAGATTAAAAAGTAATCAATAAGTCTGGACCACAGCCTTAATGGAGCTGATATGGTGGAGAAATACTGGGTAGCAGAACTATCTTTGCAAAACAGCTAAGATCCCTGAATGGGGGTTCCGGGTCGCCTTCAAGAGGGGCTGAGGAGGACGCCTTACCCCTGAGAACACAGCCCCTGGAGGAGGGATCTACAGATGCTCCTGAAAAGCTGGGTCTTCCCTAATGTGAGATACTCACCTTTGACTCAGCAACTGACATCTGTAGTGAGACTGCACAAAAGTGACTCCCTTTCTTCACACCAGCTGTTTCTGTGCTTGCTGGGATCCCCACAGTCAATTTGTGACCTTTATGGTCCGGTGTGACTTTGCTCAGGAGCTAACACCTGAGCAAGAACTGTGCATTGCATGGGATGAAAGCACAAGCTGTGTTTTTACAGGCTGATCTATTGGCTACAAAAATATGTGGGTTTTGAGTAAAAGCCCAACCCAAAGGGCTTTAAAAAACTGTCTGTTGAAGATGCGTGCATGGGACATGTCTCCAGCGGTACCCCTGGGCTGGGGGAGAGTTGCACCACGGTAGAGTGTCTCCATCTTCTCTGAACACCAAGCTAGGGTGGATCCATCCTGCTGTGCGTGAAGAACTCTTTGTAAAACAATGTGGAAAGAAGCACGCTACATCCTTTTAACTGAATGACACTAGCTTAGGTAACAGTATTTTACTCCCTGTGGTGCTAAGCAAGGCATAAATCCTTTGAGAATTGAAGTAATAGACATAAACCCTCCCCTCTCTTCTTCCCCCTGTGACTCCTCTCTTCTCCACTCCCGTATTAATGGATATTTCAAATCTGGAAGGAATTCAAGAGTCTGTAGTAGGTAGTTAAACATCCAGATGTATCAGTAATAATTATGCTCAGCTTGGGGAGGCGAGGCACTTGAATAACAGGCATGGTTTCCATGGATGGCTACAAGATTATAAACATAAAATTTATAAGTGGAATGGGAACATTTGGTTTATTTTCTCTTCTCTTTACAATCACTGCAGTTTAAATTGAAAACAGTGAAGGGTAGCAGAGCCAGGCAACAACCTGAAGACTGTAAACAAAATAATTCATGTCTTACTGATGGGATATGGTCATATAATCAGTAAATTAATTTAGCCTACTCTAGTTTCACCATTAACTTTCTATTTTCTCATTTCATTGGCATTTCCCTGCCCAGTTTATGTCTCTCCTCAATACATATTGTGCTATAAACCAGAAGGAAATATCTTGAAGGGTAAATAAAGAGGTAACGAGTCTACAAAAAAGATGTTATTGAGGTACATTAACTCCTACTTACTATCTTTTAAACTTTTCTTGATCCAAGATTCATTTTTACTATTTGATCGGTTTCCAATATAAAAACAAAATGCCAAGACGTTAGATTTTTACATTGTGTCCTTAGTACCTAACAGCACCAAATGTTTCCCTGAGACAAGACAAATATTTACGACCTGGAAAGGAAGGGAAGGCTTGCAAGCCTGAGGGTATGAAATCAGGGTGACTCAGAACAGAAGCTGGAAAATCACTTCAAAAGGTCTTTCTAGCCATGTCTCGGACAGTTGTTGATCTAAGCCATGGTCTGGCAAGAGAGGAACCAATAATTCATATTGACTTAAAGCCATCTTTGCTACAAAACAAAGCAGACACCTGATATCCATGTGCAAAACCTGTTTGTGCAATAGCACATCTGTGAACGTGTGCAATTAGTGCAATTAGATGGCAATTTATATGTAAATGTCCCTCCAGTCAAATGTGCCTTTACTTAATTTGTGTATGCACTGGAATATAATTTCAGAGGGTTTTTCTGCATTTTCAAAATCTGCCCCTTAAGAACTGAACGCGAGTGTTCGCACAACGCAAACCACATTTCAGTCACCAGCTCGCCGCGCTCTGGCACGGCAGGAGCCAGTGAGGTGCCAGGACGAGGAGATTGTCCCCAGGTGCGGTAGTGTGCAGTGCCGCTCCTGTGAGTCTGTGCCGGGGGCAGCAGGATTTGGCTTACAAGAGCCGGGTTGCCCCCTGGCTGGGCTGCTCTCCTCCGCTAGCTCTCCAAGCAGCGAGGTCCATGACATGAGCAAGGCCAGCGCCATGCCCAGACCCTACTGACTATCCAAACGCCTGCTCCTCCTGCCCCTGCGTGGGGGGGGTGCTCTCTCTCCCCCACTCCCAAAACCCAATGGGCTGGGTCAGCACCGAGGGACACCTGAGCGTCTCCAACTGCTGCCCCACAGCTGCATCTGGCCATCACTGCCACGTGTGAGTTCAGGGTCACTTCAGGAACCCGTGACGTGGATACAACCTGTCTGAGTGAAGTGTGGGCCAAAACATGGATCAGATTTGGGCTCTGGTCTTCTACAAGAACAAAGTTTGGGTGGTAAAGCTGGGAGTTTGTGCATAGAGAAGTGGCTCATAGGCCATTACTGTTCTGAGAGAGACTAGGCTGTTACTGAGGATTCAAGCTTTGGCTCTGACCCACTGTCCTTAGGCGACCGTCAATTCGTCATTGGCAAAAAATTACCTTTGTGTCTTTGACACACACCCAAGGACAAGAGTGCCTCAGCCTCTCCAGGTGCAGGAAAAATACAACCTCTTCACTCATCTCTGCCTTTACCGGCTGAGGAATTTAGATTGGTAAAACGCCTAGGTCCATGATAATTGGCAGTGCGTATTGAGTAGGTTAGGTGAGGTAAAACATGACCTCTTCTCCCTGCGGAGGTTAGGTCGGGCTGCTGAAGTCTGCGCGTAAGGAGGGCATAAGTAACAGTTGTATGAGTACAACATGCAACTTGTACACACAGGTTTATCAAAAAGAAGGTAAATTTTAACAGCAGGAATATTTTAACTATTCAACACGTAAACAAGCATTCTGGGCTGATCTGATCAACGCTGCTTTGCAGACCACATTTGGTATGGTGCTATATATAGTGTTCCTGGAGTTTTATTTAATAGGACGGTACATTTGATCCTAATGTGCCATCTCAGAAGTAATGAAGTGGAAAAGATCTTTATCTTCTGTGAAAGTTGCAGTTATTGGCAACCATTCAGAAAAAAAATAAAAGTAATTGCACAATCTTTGGAGATATTGTATTGCTAACTGATTTTAGTGCGAAGCTTGGGTGGTTTTCATTCTGAGTTAATCAGGCAATGGACCATATATGTTGCAAATACATCACTTTCAGACACTCTCTACATATTGACAAATACAATTGCTGGGGCTGCTGCCTGAACGAAAGCTTTCTGTATCTTTGGATCCCTCTTTTGGAGCAAAATAAATAAATAAATGAGCAGAAGAAGGAAGACGCTTAACAATGTGCTAAAAGCATCCTTCTTCCTAGAGTACAGCATGGTTTGCCATTCAGTTGCCTTATTTCTGAACAACTGATGCAGATGGCACAGGAACTCGTATGTTTGTGATTGCTCAACATGCTAAATATAGAGCTGGGAGTGAAGACGGGGGCCTAAATTCAGCAGAAGGACTCAGTGACGCGGTAATTACATTTTAATGCTGCTACCTGTAACAGGGGAGCTGGACATCTTACGTATGGCATGAGGAGACCTCGTCGCCTGCTAGCCCCAAAGTGGGCATGGGTCAAGTAGCTGCTTACTAGTCATGTTTATCAAAGACCAGACCAGGAGCTGCTGAAATGACAGGAGGTGGTGGGGAGAGGTCTGCAGGGTTAGCTCTGCCCCCTGAAGATGCGTCTACATGACTCCAGGCCATCCACACTGAGGGGAGGAGGCAGCACCAAGGCTCGCAGCTGGGCAGCGAGTTTCCACTGCATGCTCAGACTCAAGCTAAGTCAGCATGGGGAGGACACTGCAGGGAATTTTAGGATTTTGATAAGCTACACTTTGAGTTTATGCCTCAAAATGCTACTGCAGTTGCTCACATCTCTCTTGTGAATGTAGTTCCATAAACCCTTTGAACAGTAGTCTCTCCTGAGCATTGGGTGAGCTCACCCTTCTCTCTCCCTGAGGATTTAAAGGTTTCATTTTCTGAATGGCAGAAGCCCAGAATTATATGCCCAAATATATGTGTAATTACACACCATGCACACATGGATGTGTGACAGATGTGTGCATGGAAAAGCAGTACCACAACACCCCGCTTTGATTCCTAGCCCTGGAGTCACAAAGGCAGCTGTGGGAACAGCTGCATTCGTGTCACAAAATCAGCTGAGAAATAATCAGGAGGTACCAGTGGATGGGTGGCTTCCTTGTTACTGGTAACAGTCGCAGAGGCTCTTCTCTGCTTTCTGGCAGGGCTGGTTTCCCCACCATTCCTTCACTTTCTGCTACTGTGTTCATTGCGCTCCAGAGTTGTCTAGCCTGAAGATGCGAGGTGTTCCTGACCTATGGACATTGAGGTGGTCTGGTTCAGGCCATGCCTTGCCCCACGTGACCAATTGAGTGTTTTTCACCTAGGAACATTACCAATGATTCATTGGAAAGACAATGAACAGAGATTGCACAATAGGAGCCGTGATCAAATAGTCGCAAGAGCTCTATCTCACAGGGTCATGGGTAGAAAGTCTACCAATTTTCAATTATGTTCCCCAAAAGATGTTTGGAACCAACATGAATCCCTTTGTCTACGTATAACTCATTTGTGGGTCACCTCAATAGGTCTTAGAAAATAATGTAGTTTGGAAAGGTCCTCTGAAAATCTCCTGTGCCACTTCCAGCTCAGGGCAGGGCCCACCTCAAAGTAAGGCAAGGTTGCTCAGGGCCATGCCCAGTCAAATTCTGAAAAAATTTCAAAGAATGGAGATTCCTCATGTCTGGATTCCAGCTTACACACAAAACGTGTAACGTGAAATGGCTCCTTGCATATTTGCGCTTCCTGACCTGCACAGCGTAGAATTTCACCCAGAATTTGCTAAATTGGCCTAGTTAGAGGCTCTGCTGATGTTGCAAAGGCTGTGGGAATAACCCTTCTCACAGAAACTACCAAAAAAAAGTATCACAAAGATTACTTCTTCCCAACGTTCAAGAAGCCAAACGAACAGTGTGCTGTTGGCAAAGTTCAACTAGCAACGTCCTCAAAACAGAGACACAACCAGTGTTGGCACCATGGGCAAGGGCCTGGCTTTGAAAATGAGATAATGAGCTTCAGGGCAGGAATCTGCAGTGCCTTGTTCCTCCCCAGGCTCTGTCACAGCCTGGAAACACGGGGTCTGTGCCTCTGTTTCACCATCCTTAGAAAGGGTACAACATGACCTGCAGATCTCTCTGTGAGCGGTACCCTGCTGAGGCACGTAAGCACTGTGGAGATGGAAAATCATTTGTTTTACAATGGAAACTTTATGTAATGAGAATGGTAAAGAACGGGCTATTTCCTAGCAACGTCCAATCTCCAGGTTTCCGACTGATGAGTTAACCTCCCTGCCTCTCTCTCGAAGATACCTCTGTCCAGCAGCATTACAACCTGCCTTCATGTACAGGCCTAAAATCTTAAGTGAAAAACGTCCTAAAAGGGCAAATGACATCCCACATGCTAAATCTCCTTGTGTGATCTTTCCCACCTTGTTAACTGCTTGGTCACAGGGATGTTCACCGTCCTGGAGATGGGGTACCTGCACTCAGCATCCTTCACTAAGGGGAATCCACGATGAGCACAAAACTCGTCCCATGCGGAGCTGGGAGGGGATGCAGCCCTCTACGGTCTGCTCAAGCTCTTCTGGCTTTTTGTGGGTATTTTCGGGGAGTTTTGGGGGCTCTGCTGGTTTGAATCATATTACAGTGAAGCTCTCTACAGGCATTGCAACGCGTTCAGCAGCTTCCCCACCTCCGTTTTGTCATGTAAATGTCAACGTGAATCATCAGGACAGAAGCAAGAGTATCAAAATGGCTGGGTTTCCTGCCCCAGCGGTGACATTTAGAGCATTATTCAAGCCAGTGATCTTGATAGCGGGTTCTTGCAGGAGCTTGTCAGAGGATCCGAATCACTTAGGAGGAGCCTCATCGGAAGACATGCGGTAAAGGGCACCCGATAAACAAAACCGTGCCTAAATAGAGAGTGTTTCAGCCTGACTCACAGCACACACATCTTCTTCCCTGGGGTGTTTGCAGAGACCTCTCGCCATTTCCCTGCCATGGGCTGCCGCAACGTGTTGGGGATGGCTTGGCTGAAGCTCTGGGCACTTTGGGTTGCTCATGTAGCATTTCATGAGTGCTTGCGGAGGGCACCCACCCTTTCCATTGCACTCTCACCCCAAGGCCTCCAAACACCATCCCTGGTACAGCCCAGCTTCGGTCCGTGTTCCCAAGCACCCCGGTGGGGAGATGCTGTCTCCCAGCCCGCTGCCACTGCTTCGCTCTTGAATTGTGGTGGTCACTTGCTGATTTTTCCTTGGGAGAATGGCTGTCCCGCTTAACCCAAGTATTTAGCAGGAAGGATGCTGCTGAACTGGGAGAGTTGTTTCCCATTTTCTTTGGGTGAATTACATAAAGGAGCTTCTGTGCTCCTACACCCTGCTTCCAGCACTCATGCTTTGGTTGCCATCTCAGTGGTCCCAGTGAAACCCATGTTTTTCAGGGGGTTATTATAAAGAATGACAAAATTCCCTTTGGGGCAGTAGCTCAGCAAACACTTCATCAACACAAAGAAGGGGACTAAGTTTTAAATGATTCATTTTCAATCAGCTTCTCCCTCAAACACTCTCCTGCTTCCAGGTTTTAAATGAAGAAAAAAATTTTAGGGGAACTAAATTAAAAATAAAAAATCCTCCCTCCAGCCCCCATACTGGCAATTATTTCTTCCATCCTAAAAACCTGGTACAGCCACTCACTGGAGCGAACTGAGCTGAGCAACACAGTCTAAAATCAGTAAAAGCCCCCTTAGGCAACATCTTTTTAGGTTTGCTATTTTCTTCTGTGAAACTTCTCTCTGTGATTTGTGGTGAAGGGATCTTTCTCTATTTTTAATCACCTTCATCATCGTGTCTGCTCTATCCTTCTCCTCATGGCTCGGAGACTCCTTCCCGGGAGCTGCCTGACTGTCTGTCTGTCGGTCACAGCGAGCCGGTGCATTTTGAAGAGTGACAGATTGCCAGTTGGAAGGCAGGCACAGTCTGGGAGTGCAGTCTTTAGCTGATAATAACTATTTCATCAACATCAGTTCTTCTGTTTTACAAAGCATAATTCATAAAAAGAAAACCCTCTTGGAGATTCTCACAATACATAAAAGCATATAAATAAAATATAAATGAAGAAAACAAGACACGTTAATTACGTACAGCAGAACAGGCTCATCTAAAAAGCTTGCTTGTCAGTTTTGATCTCAAGTTTGCTGTTGATATACTGGTTTTTATGGCTGGTGGAAGCAAGCTGAAGAATAAGCCTGTCCAGTGATGAAAGGCCAGTGCGGTTTGAGCCTGGACAATAGGGCCATCCAAAGGCCCTGGGGTTAGGTGGATGAGAGAGCAGAAGAGAACAGAACTTGAGGACACCGGACTGCAGAGAAAGAAAGATCATGGATCCCTTTCAAAGCGGGACGGAGACTTTTGAAATTCAATGGAGTCTCAGCACAGAGCTAGCAAAGGAGGCACCAAGCAGGGGAGATGGGATGAGTACATTCGCAGCCGACCAAAAGGTGGACAGCTGCCTTTGTGCACAGGGAGAAAAGGAATGTAAGGAAAGGACCATGAGCGTAATTAAGCCTGGAAACACTGGTGTATGAATCAGTGTCTCTGTGAGACATGGAGAAGCTCTGACAACAGCCACAGGGGCTAGCAATAATTCATAAGTGGAACAAAACGAAGCTGGCCGAGCAATTGATACAGAGACAGAGTATGCATTGACTCGAGGAGAACATGATGCCAGCAGTATGGAAAGCACAGGCACAAACTGCCACCCTAAACTACCCCCAGCCCCGGGCACGTACAGTCATCCATCGCAAAGAGCATCTCCCACTGCACACACCCTGCGAGTCCAACGCCCGGCCCCTTCGCACACACATCGCTTCTGGGTGACGTTTCCCCGGCCCCAGCCCTGCGGGAGAGCACGGGGGGTGAGCTGTGAGGACGTGTGTGGAGTGGATGGTTAAAAGGAGAGGCAGGAGGGGGAGAGCTGAAGGGCTGAGCACCGAAAGGAACCAGAAGTTAGCAGAGTGGAGTCATCGGGAAGAGGACTGACTGCAGCAGATGCCACCGCTCTTGGGGCAAAGGGAGAAGTCCTTCTGAACTCAGAAGGTCGCTGCTGACTTGTTTTCATACTGTAGGACAGGAGGAGCACCGTGGTGTGGCTGCTTGGCAATGAGAGAGCTCAGCAAGGAGGGCAATGTAGACTACTACACTAAAAGCAAACATGAAGATAGCATCTGAGGAGAGCACTATTTGGCCACACAAGGAGAAACGTGGTGGAGCACATCTGGACTAGACATTCACAAAGTGCAGACTTGACATCACTTGTAGCACAGCAAAGACAAAATGTGACTTATATTCTCCATGTCTTGGACCCCAGCAACGGTTGGGTCTTACACCACGTAAAGCGGCCTTTGAAAAATGTGCCATCGTTTATAAACCTTGTGTGCAGGCACAGAAATTCAGATGCTCATCACTTGTGAGGGCAGACTCAGAGGCTATCGCTGTGACTATCAATATGTGCAGGACATGTGGGTAGACACATGATCAAATGAGTGTCACAGCTCCCTGGTGTCATGCCAGAAAGCATCTGTGTCAGCTGCTGGCAGTGACTTTTGCAAACTTGCGGCTCTCTGCATCCCTGGGTTTATCAAAGATCACACAGCAGCCAACAGCCTGTTGCAGCTTAAAGACCAAATAAATCTGTGGCTTATCTCCCAAGGTCTTTCCTCCTGTGCTCTTATCTCTGCCAAGAGGAGCAGAGATGTAGGAGGGTGGCGGGTTCACACACGTGCTGTTGCCTTGTACCCACTGTCTGAACCTGCTGGGCTGCCCATCTCGTGGGCGTGATGATGCTATAAATGCCTGGTGAGGGCTGAGGAGTCAGCGCAAGGCTCCACTTCTCTGTAACGGCCACAGAAGTCTCTGGGAGGGATTTTTCCATGTTGACAAAACCAAAGTGAGAGGGAGTATTTTTTGGTTGTGGAGATGGCTGTGGTGGAGGGACTGGGGACAAGAGTCACCCTGCACAGATCCTTGCTGCCTTGAGGACCTGCTAGATGTAGATTCAGTACTGGGTTTGCTTCATTCCTCTGGGTATTCTGGATGTAACTACCTTGTTTGTAGAGCTGGCAGGGGCATTTTGTGCATTTTCTTTCAACGTTAATACTCCTGTGTCAGCAGCACCGAGCGGTTTCAGAGAAAGCCTTATTTGGGTGAAAAAATTGCAGGCATCTAAAAACACGAAATGCATTCAGACTCATTCTGGTTATGAAAGCTTTTTCAAATTCTGAAAAATACGAAACATATCCCTTTTATGATTTGAAGTTAATGCAGTTTTATTGAAAACTTTGTAAAAAAAATGAAAAAAAATTGGAAACGAACAACTCTATTTTGGGCCAAACAAAGCATTCAGTTTTCCCCACAAAGATTTCTTCCTATATTTACTGGTTGAACTTAGTGAACACTGGGTGGCTTAGATCATGGATCCCAGCTGCTGCGTGGCAAGGTCTGTTGGCACGTGGACTTTCTGGCTGTTCAGGATGCTGGTGGGGAGGGACCTGCACGGTGGGTACAAATGCAGATGCAGAAGGACAAAGTCTGTGGGTTCTGTGCTAGGGCACCAATACCCAAAGCTGGGCATTGCCTGTTCTGTGTCAACAGCTGCACATAAAATCCTTCCCTGTGCTCTGCAGGGTTTCTTCATGGCAGCATATGAAGTGTACGAAGGCAGCAAGTTTACATCTCCACCAGTTGCCGTGTAAACTTCCACTTTTAACAAATAACAATCCCAAGCGATGCGAAAGCTGATAAAATGAACATTCACACTTCAGGCTTCTGCAAAACCCACTAGGACAGGTCTTGCTATAAAATCCTGCAGAGATGCACAAGGATTTGAAAATTATACCTGTTACTGAAAGATTACGAGGCTGAACAGGGAAAATTTCAGACACAACCAAGTTTCAGACACTTAGTATTTATAATATAGAAAAATGAAGAAAATTACATAGACATTTCAAGCCGAGATGTGAAAAGAAAGACAAAACAGACAATTCTGCCCATTCACAACCCATTTTGTAGTGAAACCCTGAATATCTGTTTGCTGGCAGCAGAACGGCCATTGCTTCAGTCTTGAACTCCACAAATCCAGAAGTCTAGTGTGGGAAGGGGCAGATTTCTCCTCCAAATTGGAGAAATATCAGCGGATGCTGAGATATGACATGGCCAGTATCACACAGTTTTAGATCAGAGGGTAAAAAGGAAGCAGCTATATTTCATCAGCTGCTTTTATTCTTCCTGTGTCCCAAAACCTCTGATCTAAAGGACAAGCCCAAGCCGGGAAGCACAGTTGAGCTGTGGATGGCACAAGCATGCTGGGGCCGGCAGCAGCCCCCAGCTGGGCTGCATGTGGCAAAAGCCTGTTTAAATGTTGTTAAACTACTGCTAGTTTGAGAAACCCCTGTGGGTCTCAGGTTGTGAAGTGCAAAGACTCCCTCAGCACTAACTGCTGTCAAATATTAATGCTGTTCCCCTTCCAGCTCTTATTCACAACGAATTTTCATTGCAGCAGGAAATGTTGCTACCCACCAGCTAGTCTGAATAGCAAAAATGTGGGATTAATTGACAGCTGTAAGACTAAACAAGGAGGCTTCTAACTAAGAAGATACCATTCCCTGCCACAGAAGATGCTATCAATCCCGACACGAATAGCAGTGAGGGACAGGGAACATGTCTTCAAGGAGAGAGACTTCAGTATGATGGAAAGGGGGCTTCTGGTCAGAAACCTCTCGACAACGCTTACTTCTCCTGCCTGGGAGAGAGGTGACAGCACACATGTCCCATCAGCACACCATGTTCCCCTGCCTCGAACTCCACCGGCCCAAGCGGGATGGAACAGATGTTCTCCAGTGTGGTCCATCACCTTGCTGCCTGTCCTCTCCCATGGCTGCGCTCTGGGACACCTGCAGAGCTGCAGGCATGGAAGAAACCCCTGATCTGCTCCAGCCCCACAGACAGCACTGCAGGTTACCCTGGATAATGCAGAAATCCCCATGCTGGAGCCACCGAGCCCATGGCACACATTGCAGCATCTTCTCCCCTCCCACATGTCCTTTGTGCTCCTCCTGCCTCCCCGCAAGGTTGCCTTAGGGGGGCAGAGCCCTTTTCTATAGGTGCAGGGCTGCAGAGAGCATGAAGTGCTGATCAGACCAAATCCCAGGGTTGCTCTTGTTCTTGGCCACCCCTAACCTTGCACTGTACTGGTCTGCATTCCCTCTAGCTTGGCGGTCTGGTCTTGTTCTCAAGCCTAGGACCTGAGCCAAGCAAGGCTGTTGGGGAAGTGAAACCTCACCGAGGGCCAAATCCAGGCCCGATGGCAACCCTTTGGATCAGGATCTGATCCCACTTACCTGGGTGGATATCTGAGGTCTGTCTTGCTAAAAGTCTAGTTCACTCTGGAGTGGAGGAGCAGTAGGGTTTCTTTCTCCAGCACCTCTCTGCCCCTGAGTATTCACCTCCTTTCGCCTGCCCTCTGGGTGTACGCTGGCTCAGCTAGGCATCAGGAATATCCTTCTTTCAGCCCTCGTGGAGAGATGGGGATGTGTAAAGGGTGCTAGTTTGCTGAAGGGAGAACAAATCATGCTGAAGTCCTAGCTACACCAAAGACCTCCTGAAGAGCAGCTACAGTTACCGAGCTGCAAGCAGGCTGTAGGACACGGGCCAAGGCTGAGCAGATTGTGATGCTGCATAGGCAGACCTTTTCTGCAACCAAGCAAGCCCGAAATAACAGGGTGCATGAGTCCATCCTCCTTCGTTACAGCAGCCTTCATTTCCTTGTGACTCATTCAGTCTGGGTAATGAATTTTCTTTATTAGTCAGAAATCAATTCCTCCTACTCCTGACCAGTAGACGATGCACTGTGCCATATTATGTTATCTGTACTTCTGTCTGGCCTGCCAGAGAATGCGGCAGTGACTGGAAATTTCAAGCTGAAGATGCTTGGGAGGCAGTGAGAGCAGGATGGCCTGTGCTCTCTCCTCCACGAACATCAGAACTACCCATTTCATCATCTACCTGTCAATTTCTGATTTAATCCCACCCGCTTTCTCAGGGTGAAGCACCATTAGAAACCATTGCTTGAGTAGAGCGGACTGGGTGGAGACACGTGTGTTTGTTTTATGTACCCTGGAAAATGCATGGAAAATCTTTATATTCTCAGTGGTAGTAATAGCATATAACTGGTGAGTGTCTTTGCCCGCGTACCACTTCACTCCTCTTGCAACACTGAAAAAAAAAATCTAGTGTTACAGATTCTCCTTATAATTCGCATTTGCACTTTACCGTAAGTGTGTCTGCATCTGTACGTTACAGATATTCACAGTGACACTGTATGTGTAAATGCTGCAATGTAGAAATGTTATAAAATCCCAAGGAGAGCCACGATGGTTTGTTGAACATACACAAGTGCAGTGTCCCAGGGACTTGTGCGACGCATCTAACCAAGCCCTGAAGAGCCATCCACCACCCACACGCTGCCGCACACAACCAGCCCAGCCCCAGGAGTGATGCCTTCAGCTCTTTCCTGCTTTCTTTCTTTGTTACCTGCAAAATGCTTCTGGCTCCCACTGCTGAGTGTCAGGAAGGTTAACGGCTACAATCACTGAAGGCAAATTCTGGAAGAGTTGGTTCTGCAAGGTAAACGTGGGTCTGCAAGGCCAGCAGGTCCCTGCTGTTAAAAAAAGTAGTTCAAGGGCTTCCTTTGACCACAGTGGAAAGAGGGCTCAGGAAACAAATGATAAAGTCAGAGGGAGAAATTATAAACTCACCTAGTCCTACTCATTGCTGTGTGCTTCTTCAGAGTAAGAACTATGAACTTGTAAGGTTTTTCATATTCAAGGCACCGAAAATTCTTGTAGAAGCCAAGAAACGAAAGGATGGGTCCTAAATACATATTGACTGCTCATTAGAGGGTTATGTGCTTGAGACCTAAATACTGCAGTAGCTCTGCTGGGAAATGGTGGTGACTTGAGCTATTGCAGTCTGCTTTGGAAAGTCAGTCCCAGAGAACGAGCACCAAGAGTAGGTTCAGCCCTTCCTGCCTGGGAACACACAAGTAGAGGAGGAGTCAGTAGGGATGCAAAAGGTGGTTATTTGTACTAAGTTTTTGATGCTTTTGAAGGAATACAGCTGAACAGCCTCTTGAAGGATGAACACACACAGCCCAGCAGAATGGAGCAAAAGAGGCAATTTTGGAAAAAAACCCAACCAACCAAACAAAAAAACCCCCCAAAAACAGAAGATCTAAATAGTTGGACCTGAATGAGACAGTGATACTATTTTTACAGGCAATAGTGAGGGGTCTGTAAGCCTGTACTTTGCAGTAAGGAAGAAAGAAATCACACTGTTCTTCAAACAGCAGCAAGGGTTTCCCAGAAAGCCCAGAAGAGCTCATAATCCTGGATGGCAGGTCCCACTGTGCCGCGATAACCAGGTGCCATTAAGGCATTAACAGAGCTGCAGATTACAAGGTCAGAGGGAACACTCTGATCAGAACGAGATACTTGAGAAAATATTCACTGTTCAAGGTGAACCACACTCAAAAGAGAATTGATGTTAAGGAAGCACTGAAGACCTCTGGCAGAAATGATCTCCAGAAGCTTGGTGTGGTAAGCTGGAGAGCTGCGAGGAAGCTGTTTATTTACAGAGTTCAGCAGCTTTGCCTAGTGCTTGATCATATTGCTGGTGTTCATCTTCACGTATGAGCCCACGTGTGAGTCCGTGTGAAGAATCTACTCCTGTTTCCGTGTGTAACAGGAGACATGCAGAGCCTAGCTGGAAGCGGTGAGATCCAGGGAAAAGGAGGCATTTATCTCACAGACTTTCCTGTTGCTTGTGCTGGTGCATGTCAGAACCCTTTTCTCCCATGTTCCAACTTGTTGTATGTCCTGCTTGCTGGTCCTTTGCCCTGTGCATGTTCATGTACCAGCTCTCTGGCATTGTGGGAATGCTGGAGACCAGCAACTCCCCAAGAAGCAGCTACCATCGTACCACGTGCATCTTAGCACATGAAGTGTGTCATGGCCGGTGACTTCCCCATCATCCTAGAGGTGGCATTTCAGCTGAATGCCAAGTCCCAAGCTGGAGGAACAGCTTTGTGGACGCCATGCAATGTAGACCCAGGGGTCTGCCAACGAGGAACCAGTCAACTAAGCATGACAAAGCCATTCGGTATGGGAAAAAGGATTGCCAGGACATTTGGAAGCTAGCAGCCCCGAGCTCTGTTGTAGATGCTCACAGATGTCAGCTGGCCCCACACATAAGCAAGAATTTAAAACATGACCCCGTGTGGGGGCTCACAGGTTGGGAGAGATGAAAGTGGATTCATCTGCATGCACAATGCAGGGGAGTTCATACCCACATGTGTATTCATACAGGGGAGCAGGAGATTGAAAACCACATTGCTAAAGATTTTCAGTACTCACTTCCATCTCTGTGGCATTATTTTATTCCATCTAATCAGAGCAGATGTATTTTTGCTGCTGCAATAAATTGCCCAGTCTCTGATACATGTCTGAGAGATACACATAGATGTCTGACAGTGAATTCAGTTTTGAGTCTGCATTAAGAATTACAGGCCTAAGGGACTGCAGCCCAGAAAATCATTCTTTCCATAAGCTGGTTTTCTTCTGTTCGATAACAATCCAGGAAAGGCGAGACATGGACACACACTGGAGTTTTTGCCAAGGGCAGGATATATCAGCATTTGGGCCACAAACTACCTTCAAAACCAAGGAATCATACCAGCTTCTGAAAGAGACATCTTTAGGAATAGTCTAAAAAAAAATTATAAATTTAATTTTATTCATGCCTTGACTACAGGGTCGGGGTTGAGTTTCCAGACCAGATGTGGTTTAAGGTTAAACTGTGGGGCCTCAGCCTTTCTTTCATCTGGCTTCATGAAGTTCTTGATTTAATGGGCACCTATATGGATAATTCACTTTACAAAATTTTTCGGAAGCTATCAGAGATGAGAACAGTGTTGACATGTGAATGGTGTCGCTCAGAACAGCTATAGTTTCTACCTAGTGTCTGTTGAAGGGTGCCAACATCTCAGAGATGCCTGAACTCTGGGATCAGGCTGGCTTCGGTGGTTAACCTTCCTTGAGAAATTTGTGGCAACGCTGGAAATCACCAAGGAGCCAAGTGGCTTTATATTTACATCTCTGACCTGACCAGGGCTTGCTCCTGAGTCCCCATTCCCCGGCAGAAAACCGAATCTGGGTTTTTTCACTTTGACCGGAGCTGGGCAAGCAGAGCCAGCATCTCGGAGAGGGCAGCTGTAGGCAGGGGATTGCTCATGCAGACATTTTGTTTTTCTTTCACAAACCAGTTCTTGGTGCAGGTATTTAGGGAACAAACAGTCCTTTTGTAGACCAAATATAAGTGGTTTGTCATTATCTTGAGAACAAACTGTTTGTTTCTACATTTGTAAACACACTGAGGCAGCTATTTAGTCCTGCCACTACAATTAATAGTAATTTAGGTCACTTTTGCAAGAGGTTAGTGTCTTCTCAATATACACTGGCTGTAGAACTAATCTCCCAGAGTTGGTAGCTGTCCTGGTTGCTAAAGGATAGAAGAAAAAAGACGATATACCACCTCTTCTCTAAAACATACAAGTTATACAACAAAATGCAGAGAAAATGCTGCAAACAAGCAGCTTATTTATGTCCAT
Organism: Burhinus oedicnemus; assembly: GCA_008921705.1. NCBI lineage: Eukaryota > Metazoa > Chordata > Aves > Charadriiformes > Burhinidae > Burhinus > Burhinus oedicnemus. Next base: position 201,391 of record VFFE01006670.1, read on the forward strand.
GTGTATATGTGTGTGTGGTACAGAGGCAGAAAACATATCCATGGTTTCCTGACAGAATGCTTCTTGTCAGACACCAGGGAGGCTAAAAGCATATTTAACTGAACATAATAAGAAGAATTTGCAAAGCATGTGCTTTTATAACCACCCCCAGCAGTCTCACAAATGTAAACTCCCGATCCCTTCCCTCTCTGAAATCAGACACTGTCATACATAACATTGTGGGCTAATTTTTCTCTTCTCAAAATATTTTCCAGCATGAGCTGTGTATTTGCAGGAGAGAAGATGTCCCCTTTTAAGTGGTAGTGATCTTTCTGTGTTGTCTTATATTTCTGGGTCATCAAGGATCTGACTTACACTCTAAGAGAAGAAAATAAGTCAGATTCTCCAGTTCAGGGCTGGAATTGTGCTTCTTGGCTTTCTTGGCTGGACCAGCCATTGCCCTGAGTGTCCCAGCACAGTTGGACAGCCCACGGAGCTGGGACAGAGAGCAAACGTGTCCCACGTGCAAGCAGGTTGGTTGCTTGATATCAAACCCCAAATTTCCTGACCTGTAGGGAAAGGCCCCCTTCCAGGTCTGGAGTTAAACAACATATGGCTGCAACATTGGCCCTGGCACTCACTGTTCGTAGTAACACAGGCTCAGCACTTCCATTCATCTGTCTGCCAATGTTTTGGGGCTGTTTCTCTTTCCAATCAATCAGCTCTAAAAGACCAGCGATAATAGTAGCTGACATAGTAGCTACAATAGTAGCTTTTAGGATGGAGAAGAGGCAAAAAAAATCTCTGTAGCAGATTGCAGAAAGCACAGTTTTGCTTTTCCAGTGCCACATATTTCATACCAAATGAGAAACAACTGGAAAGATCCAGAGAAATAGTAGGTTGCAAGGTGGGTGAGGTTTGGTGCTGGTGCAAAGAAGGCAAATGTAGAAGGCAGGTGTCATATCGGGATGTACAACAGAAGGGTACCTGGGAGGCAGCAACAGCAATTCCTCAGCTTGACTCAGCATTGGTGGATCCCCAGGTGTCCTTTTGGTGTCCAGGAAAGTCCAGGAAAGAACAGACCTAAGACTGAACCAGATGAGAGAATCCAAAATGGGTGGAGGAGAAAAAAATCTCCAGGAAAGATGTCACAACTGAGATTATTTATTCTGCACCTGTGTCTCTCAGCCCGTTGCTAGCAAAGGACCACCCAATCCTTTTGAGAGAAATCCAAGGGGTGTGCTTGTACTTGACTAATATTTGGCAGTTGGAGAATAATAAATACTCAGCTTTCGGATAAGCAAAATGTTATTGTTTTATAAAATCATAATTTGAGTGTTGTAATTAAAAGCATTTTGATTAGACATTGCCAATTACGCCTACCAGTCAGCACTAACAACAACTTGTCATCTACACGGGAATGTATCCCAAAGAAGGAAAGGGACTCTTCAAGTGGTTTTTCTCTATTATTTTTTAGACCATTTTCTCCTGTTCTCTGGACTGTTGCTTATCCACAAACTTGCAGCTGAGTAACCTATATAAAGGGAGAAAATGTAGGGGAAATGTCCTCAAACAGGAGAAGGGCTGTAAAGCGGAAAGTAACCCCCTATTCCCCACATCTGTGGTGGAGAGGACAGAAGTCACATTGGGAAGGGTGAGTAAAGTAGGCAAGGTATAAGGAAAAATGGCTTTGGACTCTGAGGATAGTGAAGCACTGGGGTAGATTACCCAGTGGGACTGAGGGGGGAGGGAGAGGATGTGGCTGGGCAGTGTTTGTCACTGAATTTCAAAAGAAATAGGTTAGATCAGCTCCTGTCAGAAAGAATATACATGAAGGTGATCTTGTTTGGGATCAACTTTGTGAGGTCCCTTCTAGCTCTACTGTTTAGGAGTTTTGTCATATATCATACTTTATGCTGAATGGCAATATTACAAGGTGCCTTGCGTGACCGTGTCTTGGGTGTGTGCTTCGGGGCCAGCTCACACGGCTGACTGCTCATCTCATACCTTTCACTCACTCCTTTGGCATCGAATAGGCAAGATCTGGATTCCTGGACAATAGAATCTGCTGAACCCTTTGGCTTTGCAATGTGCAGGAGACTCCACAACCTGGATCAATCTGGTTCTACACCTTTAAAATGCAAGGAAATTGTCTCCACCAAGTCTGGCATCTCCCTCGCAGGTTTGTGAGTGCGCTGGCAAGCACGCAGAAAAGCCAGGGAGCAGCAGGCAGCTGTACCGCTGCATATGGAAGGGAGAAATCCCTGCGGGCTGGCTCGCTGTGTCACACAGCTCTGAGAGAAACACTCACCATTTGAGTCTAATTTATGATTATCCCACTCACTTCAGAAAATCCTGTTTATTTTTCCAAGACATTAATTCTTTTGACCACAGAATAATTTTTAACCTAGTTTGTAGTCAGATGCCTAGGATGATACTATGCCCACAGAGCATGCTGCCCCTGGTGACCCGTTTGCACTTGTGGGAGGTGGGGGGATGAGGACACAGAGACAAGCTCGCACCAGATCAGTCTTGTCCCAAGCCACCTGCTCACCTTTGCTCTCCCTGGTTCTTCCTTACTGCCATCCCTTTTGGTATTTAAAGGGGACCTACAGATGGGGAAAGATGGGGTCAAACATTTTAGCAGGGCCTGTTGTAATCGAGCAAGGGGTTATGGCTTTAAACTGAAAGAAGGAAGATTTAGACTAGGTATAAGGAAGAAATTTTTTACAATGGGGGTGGTGAAACACTGCACAGGTTGCCCAGAGAGGTGGTAGATGCCCATCCCTGGAAACGTCCAAGGTCAGGTTGGATGGAGCTTTGAGCAACCTGATCTTGTTGAAGATGTCCCTGCTCATTGCAGGGGGCTGGACTAGATGGCTTTTAAAGGTCCCGTCCAACCCAAACTATTCCGTTCTGTTCCATTCCATTCCATTCTATCCTCTCAGAGTCTCCATCCCAAGCACATCCTATGCTTTTATAGGAAAAATCTTCCATAATAGGAAGAACCATTACCCTCCTATGCCTGATAAAAGACAGAGAGAGAAGAGAGTCAGGTCGCTGTGCTGGCCACTGTCACTTGTCCACACACACAGAAGCTCTGGTGGTACCGCCTCTGGGCTTTCTGACCGTCCTATCCTGCTCTTACTTAAAGCCACCAAGGACTTTGCCTTCCAGCGCAGTGGAAGTGGAGTACTTCCATAATGATGCTCCAATAGGTACCGTCTTGTTCTCAGATTCCTGTGTTCATCCTGTACCAAGAGCAAGGCCACTTGGAGAAAGCTTGGATTCACCACAAGCCTTTTCAAGCCAACCTGAGGGAGATTTTAAACTTCTCAGGGCAAAAAATTTTACAGGATTTTTACTTTGAAGGTGTTAATATCGGGCCTAGGCTGCTCTCCCCTCTGTGGGCGAGATCACCATTATAACCTTTGTATAAACTATGTATTCATATCAGGAGGAGATGAGTGAAAGAGGCTACTTGTAGGTAAGGTTCCCTCTGACACTGCTGCCACTGCAGACCGCGGGACTGAATCCAGCTTAGCACTGGAAGCCGATTGACAACCATCCCAGGTGTTCCCTGCTAATCAAGTTAACCTCCTTTAATTAAAGCAGAAGACGACAGATCATCCAGCACTCATAACTTCCTTGGGAAGGATAATTAAAAGACCCATTCTATTCACCTTTTTTGGCAATAGATGAGCCGATACATTTACAGCTTTTAAGCTGGGAAGATCATATTCTACAGTTACATGCTACCCATGGAGTCAGGTTAGGGTTTTAATAAAGGCTGGTTGAAATGCTCTCAGTATGCCATGATTGCTATCTCAGTTTGCATCGCTGGTGAAACTGAAGGGAATGGCATTTCTTCTCAGAAACACTTTTTCGCAGCTAAATATTTTATTTCCAAAAGTAAATCATTTGACAAATCCACTGTTGCTGATACCAGTTTTTTGTTAACTAGAGAGAGACGCCTTACTTTTCCATATTTAATAGATCAAGGAAGATGAACCAATAGCCTTTGGGTGCAGTTTCAGAAATGCTTGATGTTCATCCTCCCCCTTTACCGGCTCCTGCAGAAGTGTGACCTACAAAGCAGATCATCCTGATACACCGTCTTCAGAGCAATTTATTAGCCTGGAAAATAACCAGCATGGGACCCTACAGGGAGCTGCCTGGAAGCCAGAATGGCTCTGTGCTAGGCTAAGGAGCTAAGGATGACCTAGGATGCCACTTAATCCATGGACTGTAATCCAATCCTTCTGGGCTGATTTGGGGACAGGACTCCTCCTCCACTGGGGTGGGGGAGAGAGATACCACTGGTGTCCCCTCCTGGGACAGTGGATCTGGACACTGGGCCCAGAGCTGCCCAGCATTTCTTTCCCTGCCAGAAAAGAGAAAATCTCCTCATTCCAGAGAGAGATAATTATCCCTGATCGACCAGGACTGATCCTCAGTCTCTAATCTGCAAACAGCTGCCAGTACATAATCATCCTCCTCATTAAAAGTGACAATGCTCCTGCTCCTAGCGTCACCCACACCCTCTCCTCCTGCGCTTGCTTGACGTTCCCTCTCATCTCCTCCTGCTTCTGACAGAGCGATCTGATTCCTTTCCAGCATCTCATCCTGAGCACCACAGACAAAAAGAAGTGGCGATGGCTCTTCCTTTTGCGTGCCCTTTCTGGCAAATTAAGGCAAAGCTGAACCCATGAACCTTGGATCAGCGCTGGCTGCCTTTTGCTGCTGCTTGAACCCACGAACCTAATTCAGACCCAATTGGTCCTGTGTAAATGAACGCTCTTCATTTTATCTCAGTGCCAACGATGTTATCAAGGCCATCATGATAAAAAGGGTTGGATGTTTCTGTGGATAATGAGAAAAGTCACTATAGGGGAATGAAGTTCTCCTGGCATTTGGGCTGGAGCATCAGCAGAGTGCTCGGAGCAGAAGCTTCTTATCAGGGCCAGGAAGACACTGGCTGTCTCGGTTGCGTTGGGATTGCTCTCAGCTCTTCTTCCTTTGAACCTGCTCCTGCCAGACATTGCTCAGAGACAGGATATGTGGTCACCTCTCCTCTGCTTTTACTCAGCAGTATCTAAAAAAGTTGCTCATCTGGGATGTCTCCCAGGCTCTTATATCAGCATGGTTCCTGTCTAGCACAGGCTTAAATAACAGCTATCACTGATGTCTCCCAATGAGTATTTGCCTGTCTAAATTGTCCTTTTTAGTTCACAAATGTTCTCATGTTATTCTGAATCAGGTGAGACACCCTTACCAATTTTCTGTTTGGAGCAGGCTGATGTCTCCTTTTGGAGCAGAAACCAGAAAAACCACTTGCTGACTGGCAAAAGGCCTCACTCTGTCCATGTCTCGTCTTTCACACCCATGCAGAAGTCCGTGCGCAGGTGTGCCTGAGTGCGTGTGGGGGGAAAGCTGTTTGCACCCCACTTGCAAAGGTGGAAATAATGACAGAAAGCGAGAGGCAGGTCTTGTTGTGTCTCAAACTTAAGGCACCTGCAGTACTCTCGTGTGCATGCTCCCGTGGGAACTGGGTTTTGAAGCCTCTGGGGTCAGTTTTAAAGTCTCGTTGTGAAGCAGCTCCAGCCATGTGTGGGAAAGGCTGATGGAAACCAGCTAATGGAGCTGTTTTCTGCCTGCTGTCCCTCGTCCCTTCTGGGGCCAGCGTTGGGCACAGCATCTTAATAGCTGCGAGATCCAGCTAATCCTATCGCACGCGCGAAATAGCCCTAAATCATCCCTGTCTGATTCTTGACTCCAAAGAGACATTTCATGGGTGATTGTGAGTGATACAGTGTGCAGTAATGGATGTATTTAAATGGGATTTATGGGTGACACCTGTCACATAGACCCTTCCATCAGTGACAGGCTGGAGAGATTTACACAGTGACACTGAGATGTGAGCTTGTTGTAATAGCTCCCTCAGTCACCAGCAGAGCGTTTGAGCCTCACAGCTTCTGTCGGAAGCACAAACTGGGCTGCTTTCGCCACTGTATGATATGGCACTACACAAAACTAGTGGCAAAGAGTTGAGCGTATCTTGACACCTGTCCACAGCGGATTTCTTTAAACCCCAGAGCTCTGGTTGCCTTTTCAACAAACATTCTGGGAGGTGTTTTGATGAGTCATTGGTCACAAGAACTTCATGGGAGCAAGAAGCACTCAGTAAGGTCACCGCCACATGATTTCTCCTCTCTCCTGTTTGCTCCCCACGATTCCCGTGTCCCTCTTTCCTGGTAACTCTGGCTAAGGTGGTCACTCCAAGGGTCCTGGCCTGCCTGTGCCCCCAGCTGTGCCATCAGGTTGTCTCCTCCATTCAATTTGTGTTCCCATTCTTCATTTCTCCAGGCAGCCACTTTTCTCCCTGCATCTCCAAGCTGCAGTTCAAAATGCTCTCCCACATCTCCCTATTTACTTCATCTGCAAGCTCCACAGCAGATATTTCTCCCTTCCTGCCCCTTCCCACTAGAGGATTAGCGGGAATATCTGCAATGAGATTATTTCTAGGAGACCACTTACGCCGTCCTGATGCTAACTTGCAATGTCAGCTCCGCTCAGGCACAGCCAGGCTGCGGGAAGGTTCCAGGCATGATTTCTATTGTTTAAGATTTTATTTGGGGTGAGGGGGGGGGGGGGGGGGGGGCTGGTAGATTGATTTATTTGTTCCTCATTGCTCTTTCCCCAAAGATCTGCCTTTTGCTATTTATGTGAAGCAGTTCATATCATGGCACACACAGACACACACACACGCACGTATCAAACGACTGAAGCCACCAATCAGTCTAAACACGCACCGTGTACACAACATTTTGCTCCCTGAGCTATCAAAGGCGGCTGGATACTACCTTGAATTGACCTGTGGGAGTTGACTCTGCGAGAACATTTTCTCACTAGTGACATGATACATTTCTTGGTTCTTAGGCTTTCTGCTTTTAATATATATCTTTATAATTCTGCCATAAGGCAGCCATGGATTTGTAAAATTAGCCTGTCATAACAAATGCATGTCCTCATCAAAGGCTGCTGTTGTGCTTCCTCCCAGACTGGAGCATTCACAGACTAAAGCTGCATTATCACAGTAATTTCAAAGTTCAATAGTGTATTTTCAAAAGCAATTGCTTTTAAATGCAGTTTGTTATGTAACAGCAAATTTAGACTTACACTTACCTCAAAATGAAAATGAAATTCTTTAAATAATAAGTCAGCTCCTGTTCATTCTTGTCTCTGCTTTTTTTTGGTTCTAAAATGATCCAGTTATACTTGGTGCCCCTGAAAGAGCAAAGTTAGAAGCACTATATAAAGCTTTTTTATCACAAAGATGGGGATTTTCAAACCCAGAGGAAAGAGGATTCCTCATTTTTAATCTCTCAAAAGTTACTCTTTCACATGACTCTTGGGCCTGAATGAGAACCTCTTCTGTAGAGAGGTCCAGGGCAGACTGGCTGAGAGTTACAGATGGGTATGTCAGAGGCTAGGATTTGAGGAGAAGGGGAAGCTCTAGGTTAGGAATGATAAGGACATGGATGGAAACCTTTCTGATCGGTAAAACCCCTATCACTAACCCAGAAAACCTCCTCCTTCTGATGCAAGACACAATCTTTTTGCTTCTGGATGAATCAAGCCCTCCTGTTAACATGGTTGAACATGTTCTTCTCCTTGAAATCTTGTGTCCTTGTTCTCCTGATTTTCCTCCTGGCTCCGCAATTACTTTTTCATGATGATCGGAAAACTGGCCTCCTCACCCAAGATTTCCATGGGGATGTCCTCTGACCATTTCTTGCCCACAAAGAGCAGCGAAGCCTCCCTCCGTACTCTCGCTGTGCACATCCACCTCTCTACCCCAGATGGTCTTGCCTGAGGTTCATCTCCTTTTCTGGGGAGATGCACAGCTTGGACACATACAATTCAGCAAGCCCCTGTGAGCATCCTTGGCTGGCAAGAGAAAGGAAGACCTTTTTAAGCACAATTCACCTGACCTGTCTGAGATGTCTGCTTTAGGTAGTTGTCTTCGTAAATATCATCCAAACCACCTCGATATCACTCTGCAGATCCACCCTGAAGACTTTCCTTTCCCCTGGCCACAACCCACAGGTCTTGGGTGCATTATAACCACCATCTATCACATTAACCGATAAAGTCAGGCCGTTTGCTTGTACTCTCTCCTCTGTCTGTACTCCCTATTTTATTTTCCCTTGTTTTATTGTTATGCTGTAAGTTTCAGAGGTGCTGTCTTCTAATCAAATTCCTAGGTGCAATCAAAATAATAATAACAATGAAGTTGACGATACGCGTTTCCAATTAGTTGTGACAGTTTTTTGATTGGTGAACCTACACAGGAGGATGCTGGCTAATAAGTGTTTAGATTACTTCCCACTGGAATCACTAGGAGATATGCCTTTGTTTTTCACAGGTGCTGGCTTGTCTTGTAATATAATTTGGGGACACAAGTGCTGAGCCCTGTTACTGCTGAATCAACGCTGACATGCCTCTCGGCTTTTGTGAGAACTGTGGTCAAAACAGTCAGGTTTGTGAGCCTAAAGCCACTTTAACTCAAGATGCTGATCATTCCAAACTACCATCTATGTGCAAAGATGGATAATAATTTGTACGAACATGAGCTGAAAAGGTGCAGGAATTTGAGCCTGTAAGCCCAGTGCTTACCCTGCGGTTAATTAAGGTTATCTCTTTACTTGCCTTTTCCCTCGTGGGGAAATTCACAATCCAAGTGAATAGAAGATGCTCTTAAGTTAACCTTTCTTTTCTTGGCAGTTTGGGAAATTATAGGTTATTGATTGCAAATAAATTCCCTACCAACCAGTGCTCTAAATTACAATGTGTAAAGAAACAAACTGTAACAGATACAGAGCTCTCAGGTTCCCTTACATGCTGGGGGTAGATTGTTTCATCCAGAGCCTTTGCATAAAACATGCTCATTAACCGGCAGAGATAATGGTAGAAGAAGTAGTATATGAGCTTTACCAATGAGGAAGCAAACAGTGTGAGTGATGTGGTATCTTTTGGGACGGGTGGGTGTTGAGCGTCATGGAAATGTATAAAAACAGAGGCTGACTTTTGAGTGGTGACTCCTGTGTTTTGACTGCAGAGTTTGAATGCTCAGAGGTGTTGAGGTGCTCCTGGTTCTACTCAGGCTGTGGGAAGTAGAGAAAGTGTAAAGAAATGGGAGGAAAAAGGGCAAAATTGGTTCCCAAGATCACCATCACCAACACTACTGGCTTCTTGCATAGTGGTGAATCTCACCCAGTAACATTGTGTTTTACAGGGTGCTTACAAATAAGAGAAAATTGCCCGAGAGGCTTCCAGGCCCAAGAGAGAACATTGCTGCTGTGGTTTGGAAATAGGAAAGGCTTTTTCTGTGCTAGGCTGAGAGCACCCGCAGACTTGTCACTGGAGTCATCGTGTTGGCTTTTCACGATGAGCAGACTCAAAGAATTGATCACTCAAAGAAAAGTTCACAGGCCTCTCAAGTTTTATATCTTTGCTAAAGGCTGATTCAATCGTGGAAGAAACAAAACATCGGCTATTGGCAGCCAGTCAGTTCTTGCTTAATTGGTTCATCATCCAGTTACGTAGGAGGAGCCATACTGTAGCATAGGGGTGAACCAAGACTAAATAGTGAGTAATAAGGAGCAAATAGTGAAAGCAAAAGGCTGAATGTCTTAGCATAAAGTTCACAGGATGAATTAATAACTGATTTTCATGGAGAAATAAGAACTATATTCTCAAAGGAGATTACTCACAATGAACAATTCGATCAGATCCAGCCTGAAGAAAGGAAAAGGGTAAGAATAAATAGTTCTTCTCCAAAAGGAAAGGCTATTAATACTGCAATGTCTTGATGGTTCACACGAGGACTGTTGTTATCAAGTGTATTTATTAATAGCCCGGATGCCTGAGCATTCATTTCAATGCATGAGTAGTGAAAAGAAAATTTGTGGATAAATATGAAATGATATGTAATGGTCGAGTCTTGAAAGCTCAGTTAGGAAATTCCACAAGTTCCATGATGGGGCAGTGCGGTGGCTGAACAAATTTGGTGCATAAAAGGCAAAGTAATGGAAATTGGAAGGGACAGTCTGAACTATTCATGTCCGTTAATGGTTTCTAAATTGACTGTAACTGCTCAATAAAAGCTCATCATCAACGTGAAAATGCAATGAGAACATCTGCTTGGTGTGGAGAAGCTGTCAAAAAGTAAACAAAATCTGTGAGCTAAGAAAGGGAGCAAGAAATAAATGCAATCAAATATGGTCTAGGAGGGTCACAGTGCTGGAGACTTCCTTGCTTGGTGGCCCATCCCTAGCTCTCACAGCATCATGCTGCAAAGCCACTGTTGTCACCTCTCCTAGATCATTCCAGCAGGAGTATGGACAACAGATTAGCCCCAAGAGAAGGCTTTCCTGACCTCAGTCCACCAGTGGCTGGGCGAAGTCCTTGTTTTCCAGCCTTGATGCAAGTGCCTGTCCGTCTGCCATAAGGTCAGATGTCTTCCTGCATAGGGGAGATGACTCACACCTGCCCCTAGTGTTTCTCACCTTGATCCTCCATCAAATCAATTCAGGACGGCGGACACCAGCCCAGTGCTGCCTTAATACAAAAATAACAGCCACCATGTAGGGAACCCTCCAAAAACCTCTTCTGGAGTTGGCAGCTCCTCCCTCACCCTTGCTGTTGGTCTCGGGACCCAGCAATGTCCTTCAGCAAGCCAGGTGCTTTGTCATCCTTTAATAGGACTAATTGCCTAATTATCTGCTGAAGCACAGTGGTGAAGCATTTTAATGTTTTAATCTCCACTTCCCCAGGCTCCTTCCTTTGCAAAATGAATACCTGTTGGAGGGAGGTGAGTCCCTAGCTCTTGGATGAAAAAAAACCCCACCGTGCAGCAGCGAATCCCAGGCAGCAGCACCCATCTTGCATCTCACCCCTTTCCACGTGGGTTCCTCCATCACCATTTCTGCTTGTGTCACCTCTGCCTGCGTTGCCTGCAGAGCTGTCTAGGCTGGGCCTTCAGTGGTTTTCACGAGTCTTTTTTTTCCCCCCACCTCAGCCAACAATAAACTTCACATTTTCTGTACGAGAGGAGGCTCTGGCCTCACCTGCCCTGAACCCTGAATGCCCTAGAGTTGCCTTCACACCAGTGCAATCTGTCCGAATTGGGGGGTTGCAGCTGTTTGGGTGCTTTGGATTATAAAACTTTACACACGATTTCATCAGACCCTGAACTTTCGTGCTGGCTGTTAGAGCACCTGTCAGCAGACACTTGCAAGTTCTCCAAGTTTCCTACTCCAAAATCTTCCTTTATCCTAAGCCTACCGCTGTGGACATGGATGTTTGGCAGAATATTTTCCCTTGGAGTACAGCTTGTCTTCAATCACCTTCCATGTAGTGCAGCACTTAATACGAGTCACGTAGCTCTCTTCCTTTTCAGCTGATACACAGAGTAAGTTAAAATGCAATCTCATGCCAATTCCATAAACAAGCTTCCAGCTAGCATTCTCCCCCTAATGTCCTCCACTCTCTGCTTGGGTACTTAAAATCTTCCATTACACTGCTCTTTCTACATATTTTATTGTTTGTTCAAATCACCATCCAGTCCAGTCTTTTTCTCCTGTATAGAAAAGGAGAGACGCTTTTCCCATCTTCCCATTTACTGCATACTTATCTCATAAAGTGTGTTGCTAAGCAGGTACTCGCGGTAGAGTCTTTCAAATGAAACGGGTGCATGTAAAATATTGTACAGGTAGCAGTGGTTACTGCAGTAAGGAGGGTCCCAATTCTGCATAATTCCACTGGCTTCACTGGAGCAACTCTTCATACAAACCAAGGTAGATGGAAAGTGTTTCCAGCACTGGCCACATTAGAAATTGTTATTTTCAGGTACTATTAATACATTTGCAGAACGTTGTCCTTTGGGCTAAAATTGCCTATAATCAGCACCTACCCCACAGCAATTTTTCTGTTGTTTTGAAAGTTTGAGCAGAATTAGAAGAGCTGCTTTTGAATACGGTAAAGAAGAGAAAAATCCTTTTTTTAAAAAATCTTCCTGACCTTTTTTCCTTGGCAGCTCTACAGCTGAATTGGCTGTGGTTTGAAAGATGCAATTTGGCAGGAAAATAGCCCTCACTGGGGAGCAGTGCAGGGCTTTGTATTGCAGGAAATTGGGTTTGATTTGCCCATGCTACAACTATTGAAAAATTGCAATCTGACCATATGCAGTGGAGGGCTTTTGCTAAGCTTATTAAAGGACATGGAGACCGGGGGATAAGACTTGGGCACGCCTGCCAAGCCAGAACAGAAGAGAGTTCCCGAGGGATGGGCAAGGAGACCCCAGCACGGCAGAGCGGGGTGCTTCTCTCCCTCCACCCTCAGCACCGCTGTCTGCAGAAGGCAGGAAGGGCTCCTTTGGGTGAGGTTTGACTGGAAATGGGCATGAAGCAAGAGCCACCCACAACCTGCCTTTAAGACCCAAAAAGCATTTTTCCCCCAGCTTGTACTTAAGGCTTGATTTTGCATGTTGAAGAGTCTGGTCTCTGCACCCCAATGCAGGTAAAACCATGCTTATTGCCATGCACGCGGACTATCCCACTGTTTCCAATGGCTTTTTTTCTGGATATTTTGGATCTTGCAGGATCGGATCCATGCTGCATAATGAAAGGAGGCTTTTTCCCAGGCTGTCTCCAAGACTGAACACCAGGAAAACTGAGTCCACAGCAATAAACATGATACACATTTCTGATCTATTTTAAACCAGAAAAGAGATATTTCACAAATTTCCTCAGCTATAAGGATTCTTCAAATCCTTTTCACTCCCTTTAAATATTAAATCATTCTCATGCAGACACCAGGCATAGCCCATTTCAAATAGCAGTGCATAGAGCTGCAGGAATACTGGCAAATCAAATTCACATGCACATTCTTTGGAGTAGCTGTGGCACAAAAATGAGGATTTTTTAAAACTTTGTGGGTGAACTGACTGAATTAGTGGAACAGAATATTTGACTAAAAATATCTTTGGACGTGGCAACTGGAAATCAGTTTGCAACAGTGATTTCTGATAGACAGTTGTACTGCAAGAGCAAATTCAATGCTTAGGGAAAAAGGATGAAGAGACAGGATGAATAAGAGATACAGTTCATAATAACTAAACATTGAAAAACATGGTCCTTCAGAAACATGGTGCTGGCCATCCTGGACTGATCTGTTATGGCATTGTTCTCTTTGTTACTAAACTGCATTTTCCTAACAGAAGCAATTTTATTTTTTTTATTCAGAGCCAGTTTCAAGAACCCTGATTCATGCTGGTTTGTAGCTTACTCTGAAAATATCCCTGCTGAAACCAAAGTGGAGGGATAAACTAACTAGTGTACGTATAAATATATACACAGAGAGAGGGAGAGAGTTGATGAAACTCAGCTCTTTGCCTTACACTTTCCACTTTGGTTCGCCAGGAACATGAGGATGAGACGTTACATACAGTTTATCTGATCCATATCCTACCTATGGCCTTTGTCATTCACGTCCACTCAGTAAGATGGGCAATCCATACGTTTTTTCCATTCTGCTTTGACAATACTTTCCTCATTATTCGCAGCATGAGAGTACATAAAGCATAAAAAGTGAGACAGCGCTATTTCTGCCCCGTGCTGCAGTAGAAAACCCATTAATTGCATTTTTGGCAATGAAGCACAATGAGGTACATGCATATAGGACTTAAAGCTCTTTAAATATGCAGGAAATGTTCCCCTAACAAACAGCCTTCACTACTTTGGAGCTGCTCTGTGAAGTGCCAGTGACACAGGAGTGAGTTCACGGGACTCGGTGTAACTGGGATGGGATGGGTGATCACGCTTAAGGCAAAGGTGGCAACAGCTGGCCAAGGTGTGTGGAAGCTGGGGCTGCTTTTTAATCCAGTTGTCAGGAAATTCTGTACTTCCAGGAGTATTGAAGAAGTGGAAAGGAGGATAATATTATGCAGCTTGATATAAGTTACAACTCAGCGAAAAACCTACATCAGGGACCCTTGAGATTACACAGATGGTCATTCAGCCCTTTATGTTAGTGCTCTGTGATCTGGGCTTTACGATGTGGCTGCACACTGTTTCTCCCATGATACAGTAAATCACTTTGGGTTTTTTCTTTGTTTGCATCCTGCTCCCCCATGACGGTGGAAATGTAGAAACAAAGGTACGGTATGATTACCTGTGTCTCCATGTATGTCCCCTAATTTGGATCTAACATTATCTTTTATTAGTTGTCCTCACTTCTTCTCAAGGCACAGATAAAGAGCTACAGGCTGGTTTTTCAGGTGGAAGATGGTAACTGGTGCTCACAGCAAGACACGTGCCTGTGCAGGGTGATAGGAGCTCAAGATCACCCAGCACAGCTTCCCACGGCCATGCTGTGGTGCTCTGGGACCCAAACGTATTACAACGGGAGGTGAGTTTCAGAATGAAAGAGCAACTAGTAGGACCAACTAGTCCTGGTCATTTTAAACTCAGGAATGGCTGCTGATCTAGAGGAACTGTGAAGAAGAGCCCTTAAGAGAGTGAATTTATATTCCGAGCTTTTACTTCTCACTCACAGCTGTCTGAAAAACGTCACTCCTCCACCCAGCTACTCAATGAGGAGAAGAGCACAAGGAGAAGGAACAGCTCAGATCTGGATGGGCTGTTTGTCAGGTATGAATTCTCTCATCCAGCCACTCTCACTTCTATTCAGCACATGTAATGAATGTCTGAAAAATCTGGAAATTTATGTTCAGATCAATGGGAGCTGATTAATTACCTAAGATGTATTCAGATAACAGAGTTGAGAGGAAAAGCAAAGGCAATGCTTTCAAAAATGCTCAATGAAGTAAACCAAGTACATTGAGAATATGTTTAAAGGATAAGTGCAAAGACGACCCAGGCAAGCAGGGTATCAAAGAAAGGAGACATCCAAAAGCCAGTCTTACAATCAACAACATAGACATGAAGGAGAAAAGAAATCTCTAAAGCTATTAAAAAATCTGGAAGCCTATTAAAAATGGATGAAAAAAGGTACAAGGAAATCAAATCAAGAGACATGGAGTGGCACTTACGAAAGAAACCTTTAACAGAGTGGAAAAATTACTCTGTGATCCAAGTGAATTTAAATAGTGGCTCCAGTGATGATGGAGAACAGCACTTTTATTTCACAGACCCGCTCCCAACAGAGGAAATGTTGATGTGCCTTCAGTCTATGGGACTGCACTGGGGGGTCATCCTGCATGTCCAGCCATGCTGTCCCCACCTCAGCTGATCAATGACACAACTGCCACTTAAAAATCAAGGCTCTGCTCTGCCTCCTGATTCAGCAACAGGATCAGCTAGTCCTGCTCATGTCTGGGTTATGTATTTTGAACAGGGAAGACCACTGTGAAAGCCAGCAAGGGTGAAGTTAGTGCAAGTGAAAGCTGAATCTATCTCCCAAGTCCATCCTGCACTAGTAACCCTCTCAACACCATGATCTGCCAAGGACTCTACAGAGATGTGGCGTTGAGCCTACGACGCTTGCCGCAGCTCGGCACTGTGTGGGTTTTAAGCTCTTTGTCCACGGAGCTGACTCTGAGCAACGGAAGGGGGAGAAAGCCGAGATAATATTGGCACACAAGAAAGCTGATGTTTTTATGTCCAGCCTCAAAGTACAGCCCTTCTGCAAAAGACTAACATTTTTTCCAAGGTATGGTAGGAAGTCCCTTCTGCCCCAGCATCAGCTGCCTTCTAGCAACACACCAGCCTCACACATCGACACCTTGGGTGAAAGCAGGTGCTTGTGGGCATTAGAAAGGCTCTGCCCAGCCCTGTCCCCTCCAGGTGAATATTGCCCAGGTCTGGCTTCCTCTCCCTCAAACCCTGTCTCTCCCCAGTGAAAATCTACTAGCAGCTCTACTTTTCCCTACTCTCTTACTTTCAGTTTTATTTTATCTGCAGAT
Source organism: Burhinus oedicnemus (assembly GCA_008921705.1). NCBI lineage: Eukaryota > Metazoa > Chordata > Aves > Charadriiformes > Burhinidae > Burhinus > Burhinus oedicnemus. Next base: position 217,358 of record VFFE01006670.1, read on the forward strand.
GCATCAACACTAACACCCAAAACATGACTCCAGTGGCAAAGGAATTAAAATGTTACCCCCAAACTAGGAGATTTTTATAACAAAATCATGGGGGTTTTTATCTGAATGGTTGAACGTGCAGAGACAGTGGAGGCATTTGGGTAGTGACCATCTTTGCTGCGAAGCACCCAGGCAAGTCTGCCTGTGCTGCGGGAGCTGTGACCCACACCTTTCACCTCCTGCCCAGCCACTTGTTTCACATCCTCCTCCCTAGCTGTAAGAGCGGAGGATGAGAAATGACCTCCGGCATCCACATCATATAGCCCACCAGGAATGTCTCCAACTGTTCTTCATGCCTAGGTTTAGTTTCCTCCTTCCCCTAATCTTCAGAAGACTGTTCTAGATCATTACAACTCTCCTATTAAAAATCTTCTCATAACTTCCTAAATGCTTTGATGGCCAGCATGTTGCATTTGTTCTTGTTCCAAGATAGTCTTTTAGTTCAAATAGCTTTCTTCCTTCTCTCTGTTTATTCCCTCTTCCCTCATCGCACTCATGTCTTCCCTTGGCCATTGCTTTTTCCTATGACACCAGCCAAGCCCTTCCTCTCCCGGGGCAGACGAGCTCTCAGCCCCCACAGCCCCTTCTGCAGCCTTTCTCTGCACCTTCCGCTTCACTGTCCTTCAACAGGGGTGACGAGAGATGTGCTGGATGCCGTCACACCTGGGCAGGGACACACTCATATTCACCCATTCCTAGTGGGAAAAGCTTGCCTGGGAGAAGCACATTTGCCTTTTTCAGAGCTGCACCATGCTGGTGGCCCACCATCCCCCCGTGACAGATGAGTGGAAACAACTTTCTCTCCTCTTCTGTCATTTCCAAGTGATGAGGCGCAAACTTCAAGCAGAAATTTGTGTTATTAGTCCCAGTGTGCCCATCTCTGCACTTTGTACTATTACATTTCACTCTCTTCCTATTACTTCCCTTGTCAGGATCATCCGAGTGTTTTATTTGTTATATTTGAACCGATTTTCCATTTACCTTCAGGTCTTTAATTATTCTTTCCTCACAAATTTATTCTAAGCTTTGCATACTGTCGATGTCTCTAGTTGCCTGGATCTTTTATTTCTTTTTTTTAAACAGGAGAACTGCGCTTACCATTTTCTCCTGCTCGATTTATGTATTAAAAATCCTTAAGAGCGGACTCGTGACTTCATGTGCCAGTTCTTTTAGGAGTCTGGGCTGGATTATTCGTTCCCCCTGGCTTTAGTGCATTAAAGCTCTTTCAGTTTTGCCTTCACCTTGGATGCCGAAATTTCCATTTTTATAAATCTTATGCCCATTAGCTATCATCCCTGTGCCCTTGTGTCCTGAAGCATCATCTTTATTGAAAACTGAAGCAAAGTACTCACTTAGGTTTTTTGCTGTAACTACATTTATTTTTTATTTCATCCATCTTGCTTTCTTTTTTGTCTGTGACCTAAGATTTTTTACTTAAAAAAAAATAATAAAATTTCAAGTTGTAACTCAGCTTGAGTTTTGGCAAGTCTCACTTTAGTCTTGCAGTTTCTGCACTCTGAGGGAGTTTGTTGATCCGTCTCTTCTTCCGTCCCTTTCAGGCTCTCGTGTTTCTTGCAATCTCTCTTCCAGGAGACCAGCTGTATATTTACTCCCTTTGCCTGGAATGTGCCTTCCAGATCGGTTTTGCACTTTTGACTTCCCAAGGTCTCCCCCACGCTCAGGCCCTAGTGCTCTCCTGTGGAGATCACAAGTAGAACTGGCTGCACTTTTTTGCTCTGTTTCTCAAAGTCTGCCCTTCCCCAAGAAAGATGAAGTGTAGGTCACCCTTCTGTTTAAATTGAACCAGTTTATGATCACCCCATCCCGCTTCTCTACATCCAGCTCTTCTCTAACATCCTGGCTGGTTTACCAAAAGTGCCTGTGAAACAGCTTCCCCTGCAGACCTCCCCACCTCCTGGAGCTCAGAAGAAGGCTGGGCAGCTGTAGCTTCAGCTGAGGAGTCAGGAGTCTCAACAGGGTTGGGGCTTGCAGCTTGGCCAGCATCAGGAACATCTGCCATAAGGTTGATGGGACAATCCAGATTCATGGTCAGCTCATGGTCCCACCTGAGGACCATGCATGGCCAGGACAGGAGGTGGGAATCCAAGCTCCAGGAAGCACTGTTCATAGGGTCTGCAGGTCACCCTGTCCCCTCTCCCTCGGGGAAAACTCTGAACATTGCTACTTTTGACATCACTGGGTAGTTGAAGAAAAAGTAGCCAGATTCTCTTCTTCTGTTCTTATTTTGTAACAATAAGAACAATCTCTTTTTTCTGCTCACCCTGCAGCAAAGTCTTATGGTAACAATAAAACAAAAAAGGAAACAAGAAACTTTTCTAAGAAATTAGCAACCTTTCCCCTGCACACATGGTTCCTGCGGTTTGGTTAATGTTTAAAAGAGCTTATGTTACTGATATACCAATTCAGATCTGATTAAAAAAGGACTTATCTGTAGAAAGCTGAGTTTTCTCATCTGCATTTCTTCTACTTGAAGATTTCTTCTTCTACTTGAAGATTTCTCATGTGTCTGCAAGTGCAGCGTCTCTGGATGGTTTTCAAATGACCAAAACCAATCAAAGAAAGAAAAAGCAGTTTCAACATAGACCAGTGTTCAAGGAGAGACCCTGGAGAGTCTTGTTCCATGCTGAGATATTCTGCAGCAAAATAAGGCATCCTGCATCAGCCATCTTCATCCTCTGTAAAAGGGGACATAACAGAGTTGGAACATTGCATTTTTCATGTGTTTCCCTTTTTTTTTTTTTTTTTTTTCTAATGAGGTTCATTATTCCACTGAAGTCTTATGACTAAGGAGAGACAACAAACTCCACTGGTTGTTACAGTCCAGTGGGAAGCATTTCCCATCCCACTGAAAAATGTTGAGATGTCAAAGACTTTCCCAATTTATACTGAGATGAAACCAAGACCTTCTTGTTAAAAAGAACAAAGCAACATTGCCCTGTGTTTAGGGGCACTCCCGTGAGACAGTAAACCTGGACCCAGCTCTGGCTTTTGCCCGAGCTAAACTATCAGCTTATGTCCAACCTATTTTCGCTCAGGAGGTGCAAGACTTGCTCACGCTCTGCTGTCCTCAACATTTATACAACATGCCAAGAAGGGATTGGAGTCTCCTCATCTCACACAGAGCCAGGGGAGCGCAGCTGTGGGGCAAAACAAAGGCAACAGCAAACACCAGTGAACATGGGACTGGGGTGGGTGGGGGCAGACACCCCAAGGAGAAGGGGAGGTCTTTGGGGTAGTGGTGATCCCCAGAAAGGGACCGCAGTCCCCTAAGTAGGGAAGCATGGGCACATGCAATCTCTGGTGCCCAGAGATTTTCCAGCTATTGATTTTGCATGGGGGATCCTTACTGATGAACCATTCTGCTTGAGGGGCCAGTCCCACCACAGCAATACTACTGTAAATCAGGGCTGTGGAGGAAGGGTCCTCCTCCATTTGTTCCTGCTAGTACATGTGCTGCAGATCACATTTATGGCGTTAGCAAATGCTGAGTCCAATCCATGACATAAGGCAAGATGCAGTTAGAAGAACAACATAAATCTTCATCTTTGAAATGACAAGTCAGCTCTAATGCAAAAGGGAAAGGGGAGAAAGACAATTTTTTTAAATGTATTTGGTCAGGTAAAGAGTTCTAGTTTTTGTTCAAACTGTCTGCATTCCTCAGAGTAAAATAATTCCCTTACTAATGAGATTCATAGAATCACAGAATCATAGAATGGTTTGGGTTGGAAGGGACCTTAAACACCATCTAGTTCCAACCCCCCTGCCATGGGACAGGGGACATCTCCCACTAGACCTGGTTGCTCAAAGCCTCATCCAACCTGACCTTGAACACCTCCAGGGATGGGGCAGCCACAGCTTCTCTGGGCAACCTGGGCCAGGGTCTCACCACCCTGACAGCAAAGAATTTCTTCCTAATATCTCATCTGAATCTCCCCTCTTTCAGTTTAACACTGTTCCCCCTCGTCCTATGGCTCCACTCCCTGATCAAGAGACCCTCCCCAGCTTTACTGGAGCCCCTTTAGGTACTGGAAGAGGCCCTAAGGTCTCCCTGGAGCTTTCTCTTCTCCAAGCTGAACAACCCCAACTCTCTCAGCCTGTCCTCATAGCAGGGGTGCTCGAGCCCTCTGATCATCTTCATGGCCCCCTCTGGACTCACTCCAACAGGTCCATGTCCTTCTGATGTTGGGGTCCCCAGAGCTGGGCACAGTATTCCGGTGGGGTCTCAGCAGAATGGAGTAGAGGGGCAGAATCCCCTCCCTTGCCCTGCTGGCCAGGCTGCTGGGGATGCAGCCCAGGATGTGGGTGGCCTTCTGGACTGCCAATGCACATTGCTAGCTCATGTTGAGCTTTTTATCAACCAACACCCCCAAGTCCCTCTCCTCAGGGCTGTTCTCAAACCATTCTCCGCCCAGCCTATATTTGCGCATGGGATTGCCTCAGCCCCCATGCAGGACCTTGTACTTGGCCTTATTGAACTTCATGAAGTTGGCACAGGCCCACCTCTCAAGCCTGTTGAGGTCCCTCTGTATGACATCCCTTCCCTCCAGCATTTCAACCGCTCCACACAGCTTGGTGTTGTTGGCAAACTCGCTGAGGGTGCCCTCAGTCCCAACATCCATGTTGCCCACAAAGATGTTAAATAGTACTGGTCCCAGTAGCCACCACTGAGGAACACCACTTGTCACTGCATGCCACTTGGACATCAACCCATTGACTGCAACTCTTTGAGTGCAGCCATCCAGCCAATTCTTTATCCACCAAGTGGTCCATCCATTAAATCCATATCTCTCCAATTTAAAGACCAGGATATCCTGTGGGACACCGTCAAATGCCTTGCACAAGTCCAGGTAGATGACATCTGTTGCTCTCCCCTAATCCACCAAGGCTGTAACCTCGTTGTAGAAGGCCACCAAGTTTGTCAGGCATGATTTGCCCTTAGTGAAGCCATGTTGGCTGCCACCAATCACCTCCTTATTTTCCATGTGCTTTAGCAGAGTTTCCAGGAGGATCTGCTCCATGATCTTGCCAGGCACAGAGGTGAGACTGACAGACCTGTAGTTCCCTGGGTCATCTTTTTTACCCTTTTTGAAAACACAGGGTTTGTTCCCCCTTTTCCAGTCAGCAAGAACTTCACCAGACTGCCACAACTTCTCAAATATGATGGAGAGTGGCTTGGCAACTACATCCGCCAGTTCTCTCAGGACCCATGGATGAATCTCATCAGGTCCCATGGACTTTTGCACATTCGGGTTCCTCAGCTCATCTCGGACCTGATCTTCTCCTACAGTGGGTGGTTCCTCATTCTCCCAGTCCCTGTCTTTACTTTCTGCAACTTGGGCAGTGTGGTCATAACCTTTATCAGTGAAGACTGAGGCAAAAGAGTTGTCGAGTACCTCAGCCTTCTCCATGTACCGGGTGACCAGGTCTCCTTCTTGAATGGGCCCACACCTTCCCTAGTCTTCCTTTTGTCCCTGATAGCCTATAGAAGGCTTTCTTGTTGCCCCTGACGCCCCTGGCCAGATTTAACTCTATCTGGGCTTTAGCTTTCCTAACCTGATCCCTGGCTGTCCGGACAATTTCTCTGTACTCCTCCCAGACTACCTGTACCTATCTTCTTAATAGCGTAGGGAAGTTTTGGTGAGTGCTGTTGATAGAGCCTGCGGCATCGCTTCTGTGCAGCAGGATTTTCCGTAGGCTGCATTAGTGGGACTGAGCCAACACAAAGGCTCAATCTGAGAGCTCATCAGATACTAATTTACTGCTAGTCCTGCTATAAATAATGCATGCCAAGGGGGAGCTGCAATGGCCCTTAGCGGAGTAATGCACTCAGGCTTTCTTCCTCCCACAGAGGCCAAACCTCACATCTGTGCTGGTATTGCAGGAGAACTTTTTCAAAACCACCTCGGTGACTTAGGATCATTATAGGAAAGTCACTGGGATTTAGGCATCTTTTATCTCAGTCAAGATATTTTTATCTGCGTCAGGCTATTTCTTCCTTTATTGGCAGGAAACGCTGGCTAAAAAGCAGAAAGCAGGCAAAAGATCTATTGGGATTTTCCATGGGGATGAGACGTGGATTCCCTGCTGGGTTTTCCAGTCACTCCAGTGAGGACCAGCAGGTCCCTGGAGCAGAGGGGAGGACAAGAATGTCCTCAGTGCTGCTGGAGAGGGTGGTCTGAGAGACCCCCAGAAGAAGCAGCAGGATGGTCCTGGCAGGGATGGGGAGGAGGACTCATCCTGACCTGTGTTTAAGCCATGGAACATGAGAAAATTGTCAAAACTGATTTTGAGAAATGCAGTCAAAAGATTTTCTGAAAATCCATTTGAATGTATTTTTCCCCATGCAAGAGGAGTATCCAGGTCATCCAGTCTTCCCGGTATTGCAACGCCTGTGTAGTCAGGGTGAAACCTAGAGCTTCTCCTGCAGAGCTGTGCAGTCTGTGACTCTCCAGGTTTTCAGTACAGGAGGTGGTTTTAGTGACAGACTGGATATTTTTGGTTTCTGTTCCACCTCTTCTTTCCGAAGGATCTTAAGAGAACTTGGCTGACACCTTCCCTGCCTTGTGTGTTTTTTTTTTTTTTCTCCTTATTTCTTGAGTTAACTCCCTCTTGTGTCCCTCTACAAAACCCTGATGGAGCTTTGGCCTTTCTACCCACGAACAGGCCAGGGCTGCATACGGCCCGTACTGTTCATGATGAATAATGTAGCTTCCCTGTAGCTTTCTTCCTTTCTCTTTACTGGCATTTCAGTGGTACTGCAAATTTTCTTGCGGTCTTCCAGTGTCTGATGTAAGAAGATCTCTTGCTGCCTGTTTCGCTATGGGTATCTGTTTTGTCCTCAAGACCCCCCACCCCTCCTAACCTGAGTTTCAAACATACCCGTTGCCTGCCATCCTCAATGCTCCCCTTTATAGGATTAATTAAAGTTGGATTTCCATTTTCAGCAGAATGACTGTGGTGTAATAATCTCTTGAATTATCTCACTAAGCTGAACGGGGCTTGGTGTTTGCTTCCTCCTTTGTTTCTTTCCTGCTTTTTTTCCAGGAGAAGTTTAAGGATTTATGTTCTTTGAAATTCTTTTTTTGTTTGTTTTTTAATTCTTCTCATGTCCCTGCTGTTCTGCCTGAGAATGGCCCTGGGCCAACTGATGTGGTGTGGCCAGATTCCTGCTGTCCACAGCCAGTAGTTTAGTGCCACCTGGCAGAGCAGGTGATGTCCACCCTGGGGTGGTGTGCCCCATACCACAGACCTCTCAGCCCTGCACCACGCACAGGGCCTGGCCCCAGCAGGACGTTGGGTTTAAGGCACCACGGAGCAGCACCTCTCCCGTGGCATTCATAGTGTTTAGCTCCTGGCACGTGGCTGGGGTACAGCCCTGCTCACCACACTGCCAGGTTTGAGCAGTTTTGGGGTAAGGATAGGCCATCCTGGGGGGTATGCACCCCTGTGCAAGGGGCTGTGCAGGTGGCAGCACCATCCATGGTGCCCAAAAACTCTTCACCCAATACACGGATTTTCAAACTCCATGTTTTCATGCATTTCCAGCCCCCACATCCTTCACAAGGGTAGTTTGTTCCCTCCGTTCATGAAGTTTCCATGGGGCAGGAGAGGCATTTTCCCAGGCCAGGGATCAGTGGTGATTGTGAGGCTCCTACCCGACCCAGGACTGCCATCCTCATCCCCTAAATGGCTTGCCATCACTGCCAGGGAGTCCCCAAGGCACGGAGTCTTCTTCTGGGGAGGACTGTGAACTTAAAAAACAAATGAGAGTTGCGTTCCATCCTCCTCTTTGTATTCACCCTGGGGTTGGGTGTTGTGCACGTGCCCATGCATGGTGCAGGAATGTGCTGGTGTGGCTAAAGGCAGGAGGCACCTGGGGATGGTGTTGGTGGGCTTTCTTGGGCAGAGATCCCCAAGCCAGGGTGACCCTGGTGCTCCGCTGTGCGTGGGCAGTGCCGGAGCCCCTTGTCACACCTTGGTGGCCAAGGGAACAAGCTGGATCCCCCAGACTCGAGACAGGAATGGTCCAACACATACACAGTGAGGGCCAAGGGGCTGAGCCTGGGGCAGCATGGGGTGCAGAGGGTGCAGCAGGGCCATGCCCACACCTAGTGAGGCAGTGCCTGGGGAGCATTCAAACATTCAGAAGCTGGTTTTCCTCCTGCAAAGCCAGTTGCTCTGACGAAAACCCTTCAAGCTGTCATAAAAACTGCCATACATTCGATATAGCTTCTTGGGACCCTTGAGATGTGTCTCCTGTTTGTATGACAGCGTTGTTAAATAAAATATCCAAAGGCCCTGAGAAATAGCCTTTGCAAGGTTTCTCTTGGGGTCTAGTTTGAGATGTAGAATACCAGGGGTACCCTCAGCCCCAGCATCCCTGGGCAGCTGCCCTGGGCTCCACCTGCACCCCCCAGGCTCCATGTCCAATCCAGCCTGCACCACAGCTCATCCTACCCCATAAGCTCCCCATCCCCAAGGCTGAGCCCCACAGCAAGCACTTGGGCCACAGGGCCAGGAGGAAGACGGATCCCACACCGGGCAGCAGCCACCACCAAGGAGTAGCAAAATTCAGCTGCCGAGAACTTGGGTTCAAGTCAAATCCCTGGTCGCACCATCAGTGTCCCCAGCTTATTAACCAGCGAAGCAGCAGCCCAGCTTTGTTTGAGAGAGGATTTAGGAAATCTAGAAAGCTGTTTTGCTGTTAGATGCTGAAAGGGGAAGAACGGAGCTGTAGTATTTTTTTTCTTTTTTTTCTTTTTTCTGACTCCCTTTTTATCTTTTGGCAGCCCTTTGTACAATTAAATAGCTCCACGGGGATGCCATATGTTGCCAATAGTTTTACACTTCTCAGTAGTGGGAGGCTGGAACGCTTTCCAAATTGACATGATAGGAACCCATTACAAAATTCTTCTCTAAGAGGAATGGCTAAATGTTCTGTCAAGGAACTGAATTAAAAATAGACCAACTGGTATTGTTATCTCCCCAAAAGAATGCACTTGGCATCGCGCATAACATGGTACATCTGGTGGTACATCTCTGAATCTCTGGAGCCCGAACGCTAGTCTGGTAGGGCTGCAAGCGGTGAGGTGCGGAGCTGGGTCCAGGCCCCAGGTGCAGGGTGGTGGGTTTGGGACCTATCTTCTGTTCCCAGTTGCAGCTGAACAACATTAGCTTGGTCCTGCCAAATCCATTGCCCTGGGCTCTGTGCTCTTCCAGAGACAGTCCCTGCCTGGACAGCCTGCCACCATGAAACACAGCACAGGAGGACCTCATGGAACTGTCTTCACTCACCTAAGCTCCAGCACCTCCCAGATAAGCTTCTTCCTGGTGTGCTGGAACACAAATTCACCCGGGTGCTCCCCAGGTCAAAGCTAGAAAGTGCCAAATCCAGCTGCGCTTCAGTGCAGTCTACTTGGGCACACAAAACTTGCTTCAGATGAATTTGTTTTCCCACCATTTGTTTTCATGAAAATATGAATTTTCGCCCTCCCCCATCTCCACCTGATCTTTGATTGCCTTGTTCCTTACTTGTTTGCTCAGTGACTCCTCTCTGCAGGGCGGGTGACTCGTTCTGCTGCGGGACCGGTGGGGACACATCTAGCACACAGCTGTGGGTGGTGGAAGGGGGATCTCATAATAGCTTGATAACAGCTATTAAGTAAATACCACAAACTGGAAAAAAAAAAGCTTCACTTCAACCTCAAACAGGGTGGGGTTAACTATCAGAACAAAGTTGTTTACCTTGGGCTGAAATGCATGAATAAGGGGACTTTGAAAACCTGCTCCCATGAATTACTGGTTTCCACAAAGGCTTCTGTTATATGGCAGTGACAGCTTAAATAAGCAGAAATTTCTTGGAAGGATTTTCTTTTTGTCTCAGTTATGCCTTTACTACAATCCCAGAGCATCATTCACACAATCAAAAATTGCCAGTGTGCCAGATACTACAATTGCCAGTTTGAGCTGCCCCTTCCTTTACTCTGATGCCGGGTTGATACTGAGTTGGGTTAAAAAAAAATAATAACAAAAAAAAAGCGTGGCTGATTCCAACTTGAGTTTGAACTGAGAAACATAGGAAAAGAGCGGCAAAATAAGGAGTCTACCTGGTGGTAATCTTTGGTCTGATCAGGAGTAGATGGGGATAAGTCTATCGGGTTCCTGTGTGCCCGTCCACGGGGGTGTGCTGTGTAAAGCCTCCCTGGACCTCCAGGATGAGCCTGCTCCAGGGTTATGTTTGCAGAGCGTATGCCGGGCACAGGGAAGCTCTGCTGACAGGCAAGATGTGTTAACTTGAGCTGCATGACATGTTAATGGGTTCTGGACATCTCTGTGAGCCAACTGAACATGTGTCTGTGCTTATACACCTCTGCAGGTCTGTCTGAAGCCTGTGTCCACTGGCCAGATGTGGTAGGAGATCAGTAGTGTGAAAGACGGACTGCGGCCTCTGCGTAACTCAGACCACTGGATTGTTACAAGATCAGTTGCCAAACCAAGAGATTTCTTGTGTGTCTGCCAAAAAACCTCAGAGAACAGTACCTAGTGGGATAGAGCATACCCAGAACTATGCTATAGGAATGCCGTTTTGCTAAAGAAATCAAAGGTTAGAGGACAACTGATTCCATAATTATTTTTCTTTTACCTTTTTCCCCTTGGGTCACTAGGTAAAACGCACACTGTCGGCTGTGGAGGCGCAGCCCACCCCCGGCAGCTCCCTCTTGGTCCTTCTCTTTCATGCATCCCACCTTGGTAACCCACAGCTATGGGGAGGGCTGGTACCCACCCTGTCCCCCACTGCACCTCACCACGGAGCTGCTGAGCGCTTGAGCCCCTGGGCTGAGGAAGTCTTCTGTCTACCCGCTTCTGGGGGGATGCTACAAAATGTACGATGACTTTGGTGGGAGCAGGTATGGAACGCACTCGGCCAAGCAGGTTGCTGCAATCCTTACATGTAGTCCAAGCTAATATTTCACCTTCCAGACAGGATTAAGTGCCCATAGGCTGGAGGAGACCAGCCTTTCAGCTCCAGCCTCTGAGATCAAATCTGATCTCAGGCAGGTGGGAGGATTTTGGGTGCTCCCCTCTGCACAGGGCTCCCTGCCGCCCGGCCGAGGGGTCTCTTGCTCAGGGGCTGGCTGCCCTGGCTCCCCTTGTGATGCTGCCAAATTCGAGCCAGGCTGAACTTAGGCGGCCTTGCAGGACTGCAGAGAATTGGGGTGACTTCCCGCTCTTCTCCTCCCTAGGCTATGCAAGCCGTGAGCGTGGTCCTGCGCGGGAGGAACCAGCCACCTTGGCAGAAGGGAGACCCTCTGTGCCTTTCCCAGGATGTGCAGAGCTGCTTGGCTCATGGAGGGGGCTGTGGGTGAAACTTGAGCTATTGCTGTGCAGGAGCTCTAGGCTGGATCATCGAGTCCCATCTCCTCTGAAGCTCAATGAATCTAGAAAACCATCTCCCCTTGTCATCTGTGCTAAGAGATTCACAGCACCTGCACAAAAGTGCTTTTATGTCTGCTTCATGCATATTGAGAGTCGACATTAAAAGAGAGAGAAAGAAAGAACAATCCATTAGGCTCTGTGCACTAAATCCTAGATTTCAAACTGACACATCTAAAAATACCTATGATATGAAAGCAGATACAGCATGATAATTATATACCGCAGGTCTATTGTACTCTATACGGGATTCCTGCTCCAGCATCCATTATAAGACACAGGAGCAAACCAGCCTGGCTAAAATGAAGAGCCATGCTCTTGGATGGATTAGCATCATCAGCATCCCGAAATGCCCCGGATCCTGGTCCAGGGCATTTCAGTGTGGAATGCTGGGATTTGGCACTGGGTAGCTCTTCCTTGCCCAGACTTCGGATACTTCTTTAAAGAGTCCTTTGGTGGCTGACCTGAAACCAGTTTCCTGTGTGAAGTGGTTAGCATCTATGCTTTCCCACTTTCTGGAGAGATTTCTCATGTCCTTGGATGTGGTAGAAAGCACGCGTCATGAAACTACTGACCTCAGGTTTGTATGGAGGGAGCCACCCAGGCTCTGAATCATTTAACTATGTGAAATGATGAATTCTGTGTGTTTCTGGCAATTTCCTGTAGTTACAAACTCCAGTGAAATTTAAAATTAAATTGTAGTCTAATTAGTTAATGATCTCATTTTATATAAATAAATCCAGCAAATCGTGATCATTATTGTACAAAACTTGTGCTTAAAATGAGCTCCGCAGCATGCACCATCCGCACCCGTGTGTACGGACCGTCCCCCCGCTTTCACACTCAAACTCAGTGACTGTGAAAGCATGGGACAGATTTGTCTGAACATCAAGTCTGCTGCTAGAAGTCTGCTGCCTGCCTGAGAAAACACGCGGTATCCTCCTGGTCCAGGCGAAACAGCAACGGGTGGGTTTGGAAGCAGTTATTTAAGTGAGGATTGCAGGGAGCGGGAAGGAAAGGGGACCCACGCTGCAAAGTCTCTGTGTGTCGCACGAGTGTCCCTGCCTCCGATATCCGTGTTGCATCTTCCAGCTTTGGCAACACCTCTGTTGGTCAGGTGTGGTCAATGAAGATCCCACCACACTTTGCAGAGGGTGGTTTGGGAGCCACTGGTGGGTTCGGCAACGGGCAGTGGTGCTCTGCCACCGCAGCTCACCTGGCACTGTCAAGCGGAGGGGACAGGCGGGCTGCTGTGACGAGCTGCCGATATTTCTGGGTTTAGTTGGTGAAGCAGGCTGGGATCCTCCAGATGAAAGGCTCTATAAAAAGGCAAGTTATTCCCTGTAATTTGAGAGAACCAAATGCTAAAAAAATTCTGAGGTTCCCAAACCACAGAACCAGCCAAACTGTCACAAGTTTTTCATTTTTAATTGGAGTCCCTTCTTATTTTCCTTCTGGTTTTGAGCCATTGGGTCATGTTCTTACTTGCAGAGAAAAGTCACGATGAAGCACAAACTGTCTGGTTTTTAGAAGCGAAACCTGAACCTCTCTCGTGATCACGTGCCTCCAGGAGATGGGGCTTCTGTAAAATGTCAGCGAGGGGGGAGCATCATGACAAGGGCACCAGAGTTGAGCAGGTGCCTTTTTTCTTTCATCTGACCACGGTGGTGTGTGCCCCTGCGTGTCTCACGCTGCTGCTTGCACCTCTGCCCCCCGGCTGCCCCCAGTGGGGAGCACGGCCCCCAAAATGCAACTTTGTCCTTTCCCAGTGAACTCTGCAGGGGAAATCACCCCTCCTGCTCTTTGAGAAAACCACCTGCATTTAAACGGGTCAAAGCAAGCTGTGAAGTTCACACGTCCCTGCGGTGAGAGCAGGGGACGTGCCACAGGGAAGGTGGGGCTGTCACCTTCGGTGCTGAGCCTCACTGGCAGCAGCGGGGACCGGGAGATGGGACAGGGTACATAATTGCTATTGGTGCTCACTGCCAAAATTGCTAGAAAAAACACCAGGAAGAGCCCCAGAGGAAGACGACTAGTTATTTTAATTGTTTGCTACCTAACAGTGATGGTCCCTCCCGTGTCCACCCCACTGCTGGCAGTGACCACCCTGTGTTTTAGGGGTACTAAAAGCAAACACCATCCAACCACTGCATTTCAAGCCCAGGGACTGAGCCTGTGTCTCTTCCTGTGCCAAGGTACAGTGCCCAAACCTCAGCTCTCGTGCTCTCAGCTGAGCTTCTGGAGGCAGCACAGCATGGTCAGAGGTTTGTGCTTCTACAGACCCACCAGCTGGGGCACACCAGCAGGTGTTACAGTCCCCTACCAGGAAAATGAGCCCTGACTCATTTCCCTTTTCTCAGGAAATGTGGGAAGCAGGTCCCAGGTCTCCCAAATTCTTGACTTATGCTGAACAGCTCTAGAAGTAGGTCCTACATGAGGCATGGTCATATGTCCAGGACACTGAATACCTGCTGGAGGCATGAGTTGGAAATGAGACCTCCAGGGGTTGAGATGAGCAGTGCCATAGTAACAACAATGAAGCTGATGGAATGGGATCCCCCAATCTGCTGTGGAAGAAACCGTGCCTCTGTGCCTCAGTTTCCCCATCTGTAAAATGGGCACATGGTTGCTGATTCTGTAGGCAGCGAGCTTTGATGTGCATTCCTGCTAAATGCTGGATGAAAGGCAGGAGCAGCAAACCAGAACGCGACAGAGCAAGCCCAAAGTTGCTCAATAACCCTCCTGGCAGTGCCAAGATCTGCAGACAGCTCTCAGATCTGGACAGGGCTGGCCCTGGGGATGGCCTTGGCCCTAGGGTCTGCTTTACCATTACAGCTCTTTCTGTCAGGCTGCTTCAGCATCTGTCTGCAGCAACAAGGCCCTCTTCCCCAGCGGAGGCACCTTCTCTTAGCATTGAGGAAGACGCAGGCCTCAAAGGAGGAGACAGAGAGCAAAAGGCTACAAGGTGGGTGAAAGCAAAACACAATTTCAGTGTCTGAGTAACCCTGGCTGTCTCTCTATGTGCTTTTTCTTACTATTCCGCCCAGCTTTCAGGAATCTGTCACAACAGTTTTCCACTGAAATACCCATCGTGGCAGAAACCTTACTTTGGATACCATTATTTGTACAATTTCCTAAGAAAATACACTACTGTAAGGACTTCCCTACTTGTATAAGGTCACTCACCCTGCAGAGGTTGTGCATCTCTGTCTATCAGCAGCAGGTTCATGTGTAACACAGAGAGAAATCCTCAGAAATAGGAGGTCTGAAATCAGTACTAGCGGGAAATTAGGACAAAGGGAGATAATACACCTTCCCTTTATTCAGAGCAAGAAAAAAATTGCAAAACAGGAAGAGAAAGGGTTTCGTGCAAGCGGCGGAAAGAAAAAGAAGGAAAAATAATAGCTGGGAAAAAGAAAATGGGGAAGGAGACAGAGAGACTCTGTGCAAGGAGCAGGAAAAAAGAAGGGACAAAGGTGTGTGGGGGAAAGCCGGAGCCACCTGGCACTGGGGGCGGTGAGCTGGGCTCCGGTACTCGATGGGCTGTGCCCAGGTGCTGCTGGTCCCCGCATCCTCCCTGCTCTGCAGATAACCGCCCGCGGGACCTTTGCCAAGAAAACCGGCCTCATCCCTTTGGTTTCTTGTTTCTTCCTGTCTCCGGAGGATCTGTGGGTGCGCAGTCCCAGGGACACGTTGCTTGCAAACCACCTGTGATGAGGGATGCTGTGTGTTGTTGTACTCCTCTGCGAGGGCTGGCTGCACCACTCCGTCTTAGCTAAATCCTGCCCCAGCCCCCTTGAAGAGGGGGAGGGGAATTTGGGATGGGGGCTTCGGTGCCCACCCTCAATGCTGAAATAAAAATGTCCTGTAGGTAAACTCCAGAGATCCCGTGTAGCTTGGCTTGCTTTTTATAGGATTAGCTATTCCTCTGCATCATCAGGTAGGGATAGATGTGTCAAACGACCATAGATTACTGTCGCTGTTAAGGTCACCTGCAGGAACTACTCTGGGTTCTCTCGGATAGCACAAAACCCAAGTCTATTCAAGTAAGATGAAATAAGACAGGCTGTGACAAATTTCTAAGCTACTTCCCCACCGCTTATCCTGCCACAGCCCCGAATTCCCGCCGTCGGTGTGTTGAGCATGCGGCACAGAGGCTGGCAGCGCAGGCAGGGGCTCGGCAGGCCAACGTACGGGAAAATCAGGCATCTCCGGTATTTGCCGTCATGAATTGAAATGATATTTGTTTTCTGATAAAAGGTTGGTACTTTGCTCTTTCGCAAGCTACTTTTTAAAGCAGTTACTCTGGGGAGTGATTTAACTCCTTCCAATAACCTCTGCCTCTGCCAACGCGCGTGTAGGAGCTGACATAAAACTTCATGAAGCTCCTGAATACGCAAAGACATCCAGATCCCCTGGCTGAGGGAGAAAAGATCCATCCCAAATGTAAGTTATTATTGCTGAAGCTTTTAGGAGTCTGGCAATTGTTGTGTAATACGAAGCATCTCATCCCTGACAGAAGGGCCTTCGGGTCTGGTGGCCCTCTCTGCTCTGGCAGCTGCCCCGTGGGAGAGGGGACCTGGAAGGACCATCCGGGATGCGGATCCCAGGTCCACACACGGCAATGGCTGCGTGGCCCGGCTGGGACTGCTTGCCTGGTGATTGACGTGGGGTGGTGCCCACAGCACTT
Organism: Burhinus oedicnemus; assembly: GCA_008921705.1. Taxonomy (NCBI): domain Eukaryota; kingdom Metazoa; phylum Chordata; class Aves; order Charadriiformes; family Burhinidae; genus Burhinus; species Burhinus oedicnemus. Next base: position 233,541 of record VFFE01006670.1, read on the forward strand.
CCTTCGGAGGAGGCACTAACTAGTTAATCCGAGAAAATCAAATTGGAGGCAAATTGTATCGGTGAACGCTATTTGCCAAGTGACAGAAAAAAAATTGTGATTCATTTTTGGGGGTAACTGTAGTTCAAACATCCTCAGAGAAGGTTAACTACTCGTGACAATATGCCCAGAAATAATTTATTTGGCAGTGGATGAGAAGAAAAAGAAAAAAAATTTGAATAAACTATTTTTGGATAGTGCTAGCGAGCCGGGAACGAGGACCAGAGCGTATTGACACATGGGGCCGTGCAGCCAAGCCCCGCTCAGGCATCGGGTCCCACACGCGCCTGCACCCACAAGTGATTTGCAGGGACGAGCAGCGCGCTGGCCCCTCTCAGCTCCCCGGCCCAGAGGGGTCTGCCCGACATGGAGACGCCCGGCTCTGTCCCCTCTCCATCCCTCTCAGCCCCCCTGAGCTCCCGTGCTACGTGGTGGGCACAGGGCCAGGTTGCTGGAGGAGCCTTGCAGAAAGAAACCCTTGGGCAAGGGGTAAAATTACTTGGAAAATGAAAGCCATCGTGTCAGGCAGCGGCAGAGCGCCGGAGGAAGAAAACCCTGTTTAGTATTCCTAGAGCTCTGCACTTTTTCAGAAGAAAAGCACCTACATTTAGCAGCTAGAGTAAATATCATGCCTTAATATTGTGTGTTAATAGACTCGCTTTTTCAGCTACTGATGACTGTAGTTTTGGAAAATTTATTGTTGCTATAAAACGAGTCTCTCTCTCTCTCTTCCCTCTCCCTCTCTCTTCTGCTAATTGACAAAGAGGCCCAGTAATTAAAGGACAATAAAAGTTTTCCAGTAATTAGTTTCTGTTGTTTGGTTACAGGCCATCAATTGTTCTTTAATAATACCAATCGTTAGCATGCAGTAGTCAGTGGGCTCTCAAAGGCTTCTGGGGCACAACCACTTACCAACACTACACATTCCATTCCCATGAGGGCATCCTGCATCCAGCGGGAGATTAACCCTCTCCTAGGATGAAGCACTCTTACCCTGCCTTCCTGGTTTTGGGTAAACATCTCCCATAACTAATGACCAGGAGACGGCAATTAAGGTAAGGTAACTAACCCTACCTGAGGAGCAGGGAGGCGAGTGGCTCACGTATATATAGTGCAGGGCGCGGGCAGCCTAGGGGGTTATACGTACGCCTCTGTTATACGGCTGCTCTTCAGCATGGCACGCCCCGCTAAAACACTTCATTGCAAAATACTCTTTCAAGGCCTAATATCACAGAGAGGCATTCCCAGTGATTTCAGCGGGATGAAGTGAACATACAGGCAAGTGAGCATATGCCGGTGGATTGAGCTACTTCATATTTGCCTGCCTGAGCGCTGCATTTTATGCTTGAGGCTCAGCATGTTTGCAAGATTTGGCACCAGTATAGCGATGGCCGGGGACAGCGTTCCCTGTTGGCCTCTTTTCTTTTGCTGGACCCAGCTGATAGCGATGGCTGGAGACAGCGTTCCCTGTTGGCCTCTTTTCTTTTGCTGGACCCAGCTGAAGCTGCAACAAGAACAGATCCAGCCAGCCTGCCCCCAGGAGATACCTCAGCAGTGCAAAGATCTAAGGCTTTGATCACCCTACATAAAACTTTAACCATAAGATTAGATCCTAATTTAAAATAGGTGCCTAGGATTCCCTAACGGTGGAAGATCCCACACCCCAGAGATTTTGCCACTTACAGCTCCTTCTCTCTACTGACTACTGAGGTGGTGCAGGTACCTCACCCAGCCTGGGCATCCAGCCTGGACTGAGGTCCCAACCTGGCCGAGCTTCCTACCGCCCAGCTGCCTGACGGCAGGAAAGATGACCTTGAGGAAAGTATTTAACAGGGAAAGGAGAAACTCAACCCTTCCTCTCCACAAGGTTTTTCACAGACATCTTAGTTATACACCTGACTTGGAATATGTTTGGAGGCTCTACCTCAAACAAAATCCCATGTTGGTTACTCGGTTGCTAATAACCTCCAGCGGCTTTGCTGGTTTCTTCCTTACGGGCGTCCCTCAGAAGCCGTGGCTCCTGGAGCTGGTAACTGCCCAGCAGTCTCAGCCACCAATAAAAAAAAAAAAATGAAATAAAACCAAGCCTCAGCATTGCAGAGAAAAGATTAAAAATCCAGTCTTCAAAATTCAGAAAGCAAATTAAAAACACCTCCCCATCCTTTATTCACGCAGAGATATACATAAATACATATAGATTGATTCTGCAAGGCAGAGACCCAGTTTGGGGATATATGACTCATCATTTTTGAATCCTGAGGGTTGCAATGGAGGGGTATCTTGCAGCACCTCTCCTCAATCTGCAGCCTTTCGCTAACATCCACAGCACAGCTGAATTTAATAGTTCATTTTCATATTTCATTTTCTCCACCTAGCCTTCTGCAGCAGGTCTGATGTGCGGCAGCAGCAGTTCTCCCGGGGCACGGTCCTCACGCACACCTCTATGATGGAGCTTTTATGGCAAACTTTTCCCAGGGCTGGGGCTGAACATCAATGGAAACAGTGGAGGCTGTCCCCAGGGAGCAAAAAGACCACTGCTCCAAAGCTGGGGTCCTCCCTGGCCTGGAGGAGCTTCTCTCCAGCGGGCAGCTGCCTGCCCTGCCACTGCCTGTCTCTGCTTTCGATCAGAAATTCCTTACGTGCTGCCGCTCAACAGCCCGGTACAGTCCCATGAAAAATTTTGATTTTGTCTAATCAGAATTTTCTGACATTTCCTGGAAGATTCCCAAAGAGCACTTAAACACTTTTGTAGCCTGGATTCTGGATATGATTTCTGTCCATAAATAGCCAGGCTGAAGTTCAGTTAAATAATCATGGCATCCAACTATGTGGTCCCTGCCAGAAGCTTGGCATGCGCTTGTCACCCTGGGAGAAGCACAGCATGGTTGTGCTGGGGCGTCTGCAGCTTTCTCTTGGTCTCTGGCCACCTTGTCCACCCAGCACCTCTTCCTCGCAGTGCACAGGCTCTGCCTGGGCGTCCGCTCGCCCCAGGAGGTGCTTTGGGAGAGCTGCCCAGATCTCCCACAGCGCTCCGACACAAACGTGCTTGGGTAAGAGAAGAGATGTGGAGTTGCAGGTGCCAAGTTACCAGAGAAGGTTGCATTTCAACACTGCCTTTCAACGCCAGCCGGAGGCCATCATCCCTCAGATCAGTTGTCCTGCACCACAGTCTCCAGCAAGGTGGATGTGGGCAAGTGTCATGAAAGGCTCCTAAGGTGGATTTGTCCTGCTTCAGGGCAGGAGGAAGAGGCTGCTCAGCACACACAGAAGGATGTTACCCTGAAGATGGGTCCACAGGCACTTGCCAAGGGCTTGGTCCATTGTGCTCTGCAAGCACCTTGTTACCTCTTCTCTAGTGAAGATGAACCACTCAGCAAAGCCCGTCTCCTGTGCAGATGCCAACACTGTTTTCCACAGAGTCCTTTGCAATGAATTTGCCTGCGGTGAGCCCAGGCCAAGTTGGCAGAAACACACAGTGAGACCTTGCCCAAAAAAGCTCATTTCATATTCATTTATAACTTCTCCCCTCCTGATTTGCAGGATTGCCTCGGTCCCATCCTCGGCACACATGGCACAGTCTTCCAAGGGACCTGCTAGTGTCCCCAGGACTGACAAGGGTCTGGCATCACTTTGTGATGGCACCTCCATGTCCCAGCACGGAGGCCACTTGCCAGTGGGGGTTTCTGGGGGGGGCAGTCAGGGCTGCAAAGTGCCAGGGTTTTGACAGAGACCAGTTCTCCCAATTCTCCCTGTTCCCCATGATGAAGCTTATAACGAGTCTTCCAATGGCTGGTTTTGACCCTGCTGCCGGAGTCATATAAAAAGGTTGGGCGCATCTTCGGACTGCATGGATGTAGTATATAGCCAGGGGAGGATTGTTTTTGGCAAAACCTGAGGCATATCAGACAATCCATTTCTGAGACATGGGTCTTAGGGAAAATAAGTGTAATTCAGAGCGTTTGAAGCATCTCCTAATGCTTTTTCATGTCATATCTCAAAAATGGCTTGGCCTAGAAACTTCAGATTTGTTTAATTCAAGAGCCCTTGACGTAATCTAGCACAGATGAGGACTTCTGAGAGGCTGCAGTGCTTATTTGGAGTTATTCTCCTCCGAATTACGAATATATTAGTGTTCTATCAGCAGCTGTGACAGTGAAAAGTTAAGACAGGCTTTCCAGACTTTGTCAAAGCATCCTTGGAGTCCTTTTCCAGGATCTCTGTGTCAGGGTTTTTTCACCCCCAACAGCCCTGGGGCATGGGCTGCTAAGATGCGCTGGAAACCAAAGTCAGCCCTGATATCTGCATCAGACAGACCTCCTCAAACCTGCTTTGCTCCTCAAAGAGCAGGGCTTTCCTTTCTTCCGATTTCGGCTCCCCACTCTGGTGTTGCTGCTTCCTTGCCATATTCCTTGGAAGGAGGGATTTGCAGACCCGGTGAAACGGTCTCAGCCATGTTCAACGCACAGGCTGGTGGATGTGCGTGTACACATCAGAGAGGGGTGGTCCAGCTTCTGCCCTCCAAGAGGCTGAGAAATGCCTGCAGTGCTCCCACCAGAGCTCCTCCGCGCACGAGTGCAGCCTTGCACAGGAGATAACAGGGGCACAAGCTCAGCACCTGGCGATCCCTCAAAAAAACCACAAAAAATGCAGGTCTAGAAATGAGGCTGTGAAAACAAAACTTCCCGGAGGGCTTCACCATGGAAATGCTACAACAGACAGGACGGATACCCGGGCTCAACCTCGCTTCCCTCTTCCCATCCCCAAAATACATCAGCTGCTTTTCAGGAGCTCTTCCCTGGGAGTGCCCACCAGCAGGACCCACCACTGCTGCCCTACCATGCCTGTGACACCCAGCAGTTTGTGGCCCAAGGGCGTGCTGAATTTCCAGTCCTCATCCACATCCCCTTTCACCCAAAACTAAATAAAACTTAAAAGTGTCAGACAACTCCTGGCAACAGTTCAGCTTAGAGAAGGAGGAGTGAGCCAGCATGAAGTTTGGGAAGAGCTTTATTTGCAGTAATAAAAGTGAAAAACTACTGAAATTTGTTTCCTCTCTAATGGCCAGGGTGACTGGGAGAGTGGGGATTCTTTTTTTTATAATTATCAGAGCTAAGGAGAGATGTTGCGGATGGGGTGTTAATTAGAGCTGATATACTTGGGTATATTGCATTTCATTAAGAGAGTAAATAACCCCAGCAGATTTTAATCCTGCTGGCAAATTGCCAAGTGCTGTGAGAGATTATCTTTGAGGGTTAAAACCAGGCCAAAGAGCTAAAAGCAGCCTTTCATGAAAGAAGAAGGCCAAGGATCCAGGCTAGAAGTGGTTGGCCAAAGCTCTGGGATAATCAGATTGAAATCCTCGGCAGAAAGTACATTAAAAAGGAGATAAATCACAATTGCCTGATTTCTGTGGGTGAACAGGCACGCAGGAAGGATTTGAATCCAGACACTTTCTCCAACTGGAAGAAAAACGCAGCCTGATGTCATTTGCCTTATCAACCACATCGCACCGAAATGTCTGACAGAGCTGCTTTGGCTGTTGAGGTTGAGGAGGGTGAGCCAGCACCAATGCTAAGGAGCCTTGAGGGCAACAGAGACCCCATCCACTCAGCCACAGCAGAGGGGACGATGGTCTCAGGGTGCTCTGACACCTCCTTGTAGAGGTGGGTAAGATGTCCTCCATGGTGAGGTCATCCAAAAAGCCTTCTGGTACCTCCCCAATGCTCTCCCCCACCACAGTGTTTGTGAACCCCTCAGGGTAACAGTCGTTCACCAGTAAGGAGACACTCAAGGAAGATGAGCAGAGTGACCCTGGTTCACTTCGAGTTCAATTTTAGGTCAGGCACATCCACCTGGCAGAGTCTGATGCACGGGGACTTAATCATTTTGGAATGAGCTTCTCTTGTAAATGCACACATGGAAATCATAGAATAGTAAAATGCTTGGAGTTGGAAGGGACCTTAGAGATCATCTCGTTCCAACCCCCCTGCCATGGGCAGGGACACCTCCCACTAGACCTGGTTGCTCAAAGCCCCGTCCAACCTGGCCTTGAACACCTCCAGGGATGGGGCAGCCACAGCTTCTCTGGGCAACCTGGGCCAGTGTCTCACCATCCTCACAGTAGAGAATTTCTTCCTAATATCTCATCTGAATCTCCCCTCTTCCAGTTTAACACTGTTCCCCCTCGTCCTATGGCTCCACTCCCTGATGAAGAGTCCTTCCCCAGCTTTCTTGGAGCCCCTTTAGGGGCTCCCCGGAGCCTTCTCTTCTCCAAGCTGAACAACCCCAACTCTCTCAGCCTGTCCTCACAGCAGGGGTGCTCCAGCCCTCTGATCATCTTCATGGCCTCCTCTGGACCCGCTCCAGCTGTGGTGTTCTGAGGCAGCACTGCAGAGGTGTCTCACCAGAGCAGAGCAGAGACAGAATCCCCCGTCTCGACCTGGGGATGCAGCTCAGGATGTGGTTGGAAATGAAACCCAGAGGTGCAATTTTAAATTGATAGGAAACAGGATTTAACAGCTCCCAGTCCTACCTGACACCCACAATGCAATTGCTCAGGAATAGAGGGAGCTGACCTCGTGTTCCCCCAGGATTTACTGCAGCTCCTTCTCAGACCTCTCAGCCTTTTGCCAAGTGAGTGCAGTGAACACCACGCTCAGGGTTCGGGTGGCATTGGGGAAAGGGGACACAATGAGAAGTCAGGTCAGAAGCATCCTGGCTCCTCTCCTGCTCCGTGACCCCGATCACCAAGGGGAGCTGGCTACTGGACCACAGATCAGGCAGGTGAAATGTGGCGGGCACGAGTGCCGTGCTCTGAAGGAGCGAGTTTCGGAGATCACGGTGGGTGGGTGGGAAGTTGGGGTCGGAGGAGTTAGTTGTAGAGGGCACAGATCTGCATCCTTCAGTGGAGAAGGGAAATGTGCCACGTCGCAGAGGATCCAGCAGATGCTTTGACAGCAATCAAAAGAGACACGAGCAAACAAGGCTGCTTCATCTGCCTTCGTCTTCCCCTCTGCTCCCAAATAAATTAGCTCTGGTCACGTGGCCTGTAGGCAAAATGATCTGCATTTGCAGGAGCACAGCAAAGCATTGCACTCCGTGATCGCAGCCACAAGGAAAATTAAGAAGATCCATGTAAAAGGTGCAAATGAAAGGAAATAATAAGCTCGAGCCATGACCTTCTCAGAGCATCAGGAAGCAAAAAGTGTTGAAGGAGGTTGAGAGGGTCTGCCAACAGTGTGAATTTCCATGTCCCACTCTTCACCTGACTCTTCATCGTCAGCAGTTCTGCAACGTGGAAAATCATTTCTGAAAAATTCAAGTATCAAAACTTTTCAGCCTGTAAATGGGGGAGAAATTAATTTTTGTCCTTTCTACTTGGGAGCATGAGTTGTAAATCACTCCGTAAGCTATTTCAGGGCAGGACTGGAGTGTGATTATACGATGGCTGGATTACTTTGACATAGCTTAATTCAATTAAAATGCAGCTGTATCCTGAGAAGGGATCCAGATTCCTCGCCAGTGACTGCACAGAGACTTGCACTGAAGTAACCACAGGAGGGAATTACACCATTTTATGATCTCAGCTCCGAGTAAAGATGGTCTAACCCTCCAGCGCCCACAAGTCATGACATCAGTGCTGGTCCCACAAGGGCACCTTGCAATCAGTGGATATATTTGGTTGGAGGAACCATGGGAAAACTAGAGTTTGTTAAACAAATCAAAGAACCGGAGAAGAGCACAAACACAGTCACATAAATATCTCCATCCACCCCACTGCAGTGTATAAAAAACGACTCAGAGCTCACTGGAGCATGATGCTCAGTGGCATCTTTGGCATCTGGGGTTACTGCTGGCATTAACTTTGCTGGAAATCCTGCTCATTTGTCCTGGACTTGAATTTGAAACGATCACTTCTAGTCTGGATCTTCTCTCACATCTTTGATGTAGCGATCCTTTGGAAATGAGAGAGGAACGAAGCCAATCCAAAGGGAGGAGTAGATATCAGGGATGGTTTTTGCATTTATTGAGAGATCAAGCCTAGGAAATTGTTTCCTTCCCACATGGCTGCTTATAAGTCCCCTTCAGAGGCGGCACTCATTAATGCTTAAGAGGCTTCGGTGCCATAGGTGGATATGAAATAGCAGCAGAGCATCTGTTAGTAGGTCTCAAAATACCTTATGCTTTGACATAATAATTACTTCTAAAGCTGAATAGGGATTCGGTAAGTTAAAAATTCAGGAAAATAAATTAAAACGAGCTTCAGCTATAGGAAAGGCCAAACTGCAATGGGAAAGGACTCCTACACTGTGCGTAAGACCATGGCTGGATCAGTTCAGGAGATATCTCGTATTTAAATGTGGATGATGTTTGTTCTCAGAACACCGCTGAAAACAGAGGATCAGCTTCTCCCATATCGTACCAATTAGATCCCATATTCAGGATAACAATCCCATACAGAACATAATTTTCAGGGTGGAGTTTCTTGAAATCAGCATGATATAAATACAACCTTAAAATTAAGTGTGTTTAAGTGCTTTCCTATGCCTACTAGCTCTGGTGTTGCCCACGCCCAGTACTATTCCCTCCAGCCAAAGGGAGCAACTGTTGGTACTAAGTGGGGATAAAGAGGAGAAAGCAATACAGCTGAAACAACAAAGTCTTTTTAACTAGGTACCAGGAATAAACTGTTCATCACATAGAGGAGTTCCTAAAAGCACTGGACTGAAGTGAAAGGGTAATGGATGATTAAGCACAGGAAAGAATAGGAGGCAAACAGCAAGAACGGATTTTCAGTAGCTTTTATCACTGTATTACTCAAAGCTTTCACCTGTGAGCGCTGGCTCACTGCTGCTGGGGAGCACTGGGCTGCTATTGAAGAGCCATGGGCAGCCGGTCCTGGGAGGAGTCATGGGTGCTGAGGAGATCCTGCAAATGAGGGTCATTGCACTGAGCCTACGTGGTGGGATAAGGTGTTTTATTGAACAGTGTTTCGGAAGAGCTCCGTCATCTAAAAGAAAGAGGAGGGGAAAAACATACAGTGTTAAAGGTTAATTCTCCAGCTTTCTCAGGTAGGTGTGATTCTTGCTCTCAGATACCAGGTAGGTGAAAGCTATCGACCTTCTGTTGTTCTGGGACTATTTTATGTCTTCTGGGCTCAAAGTCAGATGATGGTGCCTAGCACAGAGAAGGAAAAATCAGGCTAGCATATGTAGTTAAAAAAAAAAATAAAATAAAAGGAGGGGGCTGGAACAGTAAGTTTGGGAGTAGAGAGCTGAGGGGATAACTTATTTAACAAAAAAGCCAAACCTCGTGGAAGGGAAGAGGTCTCTGAAGAATATCAGGAACATTTATTCCCTGAAGTCTCTTGATTAGAAGAATTCCTCCAGCCAGTATGTAAATCTCTCTCTGCTACTACTATTAGTCACACAATAGACTAATGCTGAACAATTAGGACTGTTTCCAGGTAATTTAATAGTGGAAAAAGTTCTTCTGATTAAGGAATTTTGGGCATCTAATTAGAGACTAAACCAAATTCCATGTGACCAAGCTGCTCAGTCATAAGGCTTTTAAAAATACTCAGAAAAGCCCTACCTACTGAGGCTGGCTGTCTGTCCAGCCAAGCCCTACAGCTTGGTTCATGGACCTGTCAGCCTGGCTGTCCAAACGGTTTCTGGCCTTGGTCCATGCCACGTAACAGATGTGACTTTAGCCCCGTGTAGTTACACTGCCCACCTGAGACCAACCACATTTGAAATGGTGGAAAACTCTTCATCCTGTGGTCTGGCTTTGGTTGAGACTCAGGGCACCCTGTGGAAATTGGACTAAAATGAGGTTTTTCCCCCACTAACCTTTTTGAAAAGGATGCTCGGGAGGAGATGCAGCTGGCTGCTAGGGACGGTACAGTGATGGGACGGGACAGGAGCACGGGTACTAGATCATTTAGTGCCCAGCTTTGCTCAGTGCCAAGCAACTCTACTTTGCCTCCAGTAACTTCAGGATGTAAATTAGGAAAAATGAACTCAGATTCCAGGTTACTGGAGATGGATGACATTGCATTCAGCTATTTCTGTTGTTTACATCTGATGCCTCTTATAAATACACTATTTCTGATTAAGAAGAAATCTTTTCCTAAAGGTTTGCTTAATTTTTCACTTCAAAGTCAATCTTTAAAAACCTCTCTGCCATTATCAAGCCTGCAATGGTTTCATCCTAATCCCTCTTACGCTCTCCATTCTTATCCTTTGCTGAGGGGAAATGATAAAAATTTTTCTGACACAGAACTCGGATCCAGTGCTGAAAGATAAGCTGTTTCAAAATAAAATGATGAATTTCAATTTCAAGCATTGGTTAATATTGCCATTTTTATAGATATTTTCCTGCTGCAGATTGAACAAAGCACATTAGCTAAAAGGCCTTCCCTGAAATAGTAGCTCATACTTTTTCTAAGACTCCTTCTTCATTCCAAGTTTCCTTTTTTAAGTATTGTCTTTCTACAGTAGCTAACATCCAAAGATGAAAACCATCTTTATAATTAAAATTCAATCAAAACTAGGTCTTGGAAATTTCCAGTAGGTGAAAAAGCTGTAGGTGAACTTAGGTTTAAGATTGCTAGCTGGCTTTATTGTAAGACTATTTTAAGATGCTTAAAGTTTCCCTGTTTTAAAAACCAGCATTCCGACTTTGTCAGACGTACTCACAGGAAGGCTGAGTGAGGATGCCCGAGTGGCCTGGGACACTTGTCATTACAAATTCAATGGTCTTTCAGTGCAATTTCCATTGGAGTAATGGATGCGTATGCTTACAGTTATGATCTGAAAAGGTTTATCCAAGGATTTGGAAGAAAACTTGTCTAATGGAATGAACTGGTCCAGTGTAATTTTTTGGTGGGTATGAACTTTCACTAGAGTCGATAGCTGGGTCACACCAGCTGGAGGTTCTCGAATGAAAGTCATAGAAAGCTGTACGTGTGTAACACAGATTCGGTTAAATACATGTGTTTTGAAGGGAACCAGAGGGAGGAAGGTCTGCTCTGTTTATGCTCTGGCTGGTTTAGTTCATGTCTAGGGTGGAACCAAGCGTCCACAATAGTGTGTACACACACACACCCCCACACCCCCCCGCCCCCCCCCAACCATGAGCTGTGCGTAGGCTACATCGATTAATACACAACATTGAGTTCACTGCATCTTTAATATCAACAGGAGAGTATTCACCCAAGGAGGGAGCGGTGGTTCAGGGGGTGTTCTGGGGGTTCAGCTTTCCCTCCCCCTGTCTCTCCAGTCCCTGCTGGACACTAATCGGGAATCAGTGTCCGCAAATAGCCAGCGGACAAACCCACTGCCTTTGGGCTGCTTGTATCTCGCCCAGTAGAGAAACAGCCACGGAGGCAGCTGGAGTCCTCCTTGGCTCTATTTGGATTGCAGCAGGACCGTACCACACCATTACCTGCCCACTAACAGCGCTGGGGATCGCTGCTATGGGATGCTGCCTGCCTGCTGCAGCATTGGTGGCCACAACCATGAAATCATTTCCATCAGCTGGTCTCCAGCTACACACCACGGCATGTTAGCAACGCCGTGTTGCAGATACAAGCAGCAAATAGTCCTGGGAACTAACAGCCAGACCGACAACTCTTCTTTTTAAATCAAAGTACAGCCATGACAAATAGCAGGTGTGCAGAAAGCTTGCAAAGTCCTGTGGTACCGAAAGTTGCTCTGGTGAATCCTGCGCAGTAAGAATATTGTATAGCTCAGTGAGGAACATCCCTGTCCCACAAAACCTTCCAGCACCCCCAGAATGTTCCTGCAATGGGACAAGGAGAGGGCTTCACTAGCATTTTGGGGTTTAGTAACACTAAGGAAGATGAAGACTAACCCTCAAAGCCCTGAAACGGCACATAATCACTTATAAGCTATGTGACACCTTAGGTCAAGTTCATGTCTGACCAGCTGGCCGGGAACTTGAACCCAAGCGATGCACACAGCAGCTGCGTGATTGTCTCTGGGGCTGCTGGGTGCAGCTTTTCCTGTAGAACTTAGTGTTCAGTACGGGTTCATCGCTGGAGGTTGAATGTCATTGGGCAGGACTTTCAGCCTTTGGAGTGGAAATGGAACCTTAAAGCCACCAAGTCAATGAAGTCTTTGTATTTACTGTGTGGAGGTTCTTCAACAGGAGACGTGAGGGGCACCATACATCAGCAGCTCCTGTGTCCCATATTCAAGTGTCTGCCTTCACCCAGCTCTCGGATAGTTTCTGCTGTATGCTCACAGCTTTGAGCAGAAACTTCATTGCTGACCAGAGACCTCTTTTTCTCAAGAAAATTTTTGTCAGAATCCGTACGTTCCCAACATTTGAATGAATCCTAAATGTCTGATTTTTAGAAAGCGTCTTAAAAAAAGACAAAACCAACAAACCCAATCCCAGCCTGATGTTAATGAGATCTGAATTGCTGTTTTCAAAGTGTGAAATCGGCAGTGATATCTTAAGCCTGAAAATGATACACACGCAGCAAGAGGAAGCGGGACCTGCTTAGCTTGCGAGAGAGGGCATGTTTCACAGCATCGGCACGTCGGTTTTGTTGTTGTTTTGCACATAAAACCTCTCTACTCATTAACGGCACAATGAGGTGCATGTCCACGTTGGAGACTTTTTTTGTTGTTGTTGTTCTTAGGCGGTATAACCACCAGTTCTTCTCCAGCTCTGCAACGCTCTGTATTTTCTAGTAACCTTTGGAAATTGTTCACTTCAATTTTATTCACCAGAGACAAAATGCTAATACCCTGGCACTTCAAATGGTGAGGGGAGAAGGAGGGGAAGGAAGGAAGACCTCTGTGATCTATTCATTCATTATTCCATGGTGCATGGGAAGTCATCTCTTTACATGATTGACCTGCCTGGATTTGATTACAACACACAGCTAACCTTTTCCAAATCTGGTTGTGTCATACAAGAACAGGGTTGAAGGCTGTTGCCATGGTATTAAGGTATCTCTTGAGAAAGAAGAAGAAAAAAAAAAAAAAAAAAAAGAGAATAAATCAGTCTTGCCACCATTCATGATTTATTCATGAGACACGTGAGTTTTGCATTTAAATGTGACATTCTCATGATCTCAATATTGTATATGCAAATCTAAAGATTTCTGCATCTCTCCACATGCCCGGCTTAAGTCTTGTCTCGGATCCGCAGCTCTGTAAATGTAAAACTGGCGAGGTTCGCGCGGCTTCTGGTTTACTCCCTGTTTATTCTGTGACTCAAAGACCGTAAGCAACACTTAACGGCTCTTAACATCAGAGGCATAGGTGTCATTATTTTTTATTTTCTTATGAGAGCGAACGCTCACAGTCAGGAAATTACCTGCAGATTTATTAATGGTTTAACTTTCTGAGGTCTTGCCTTGCCTGAGCTTTCCGAGCGCTTCCCGGCTGAGGTGGGCAGTGACCGCTCAGGGCAGCGTGTGGGGATTAACGCAGAGCAAGTGCTGCGCAGCTCTGAACAAAGAACTTGCACCGCGAGCCATGCCCGCTGCAACGCTTTCAACACAAGTGTTTCAGTTGCCACTCCGTAAACAAGGTGGAATGGTCTGATTTGCAGGGTTTTAATCAAGATATTTTTTTTATATATTAAAACAAACGAGTACGCTGGTGTAAAAAGGGCAGGCTTCCCGCAACGGTGGTGCTCAATTCAGGACATCACCTGAAGCTGGGCAAAATCCATCGGTCTTTGTCCCTGGCCGAGACGCCTGCTTTGGGGACACGCAGCAAAACGAGAGGCGTGAAGGCACGGCTTTGCAAAGTGATGCAAACCCTGCTCCTGGCTAAACCCGTACAGACAAACTGCCGCACAGGAGAGACCCTTGGCCCAGTGCTTGCGAAAGCGGATTGTGTAGGGAAAGCGCTGTTCCTGGGGCTTTGCCCGATCCCTGTGGCTGGGGCACCGCTTCCTGAATTAGCTACGGGGTCTTGTTGCTACTTAGTGAATAAATCAGAGCACAAACAATTTTTATATGCTATTGGGTCAGTTCTGTCACGAGGCCAATGCAAATATTCCTCAAATATGTTATTGACAACCAACCATCATGTTCATCAATAACAATAAAATTTGTAGGTTTTATAGCACTTTCCCACATTCAACGGTCACCTCCTGTTTTTTTTCCAGATTGAAGCCAGAACTTGCTGAGGTTGATCACCTCATGTTCACTTCTGGTCAGGGCCCATATCAGCAAAAGTCTTCCTATTGATTCCATGATTTTCAAGCCATAAATGTTCCCTAAATATCCATATAACCTAGTATCTCATCTCTAACAGTGGCTGCTTAAGGAAAGTGTAAAACACAAAGCCTGTAGTGAATGATGCTTCCCCAGGGTATTACCACAGATTTAGGAAAATATGAATGTCGGGAGTTCCTGATGTTATATATTCTGGTCATCACAACTAATTGCTTTAAAGAACTTGTCTCTTTTAAACCCACCTGTACATTCGGTCCCACAGCACCCTATTGCAATGAGGTCCACAATTTAATTTCCTATGGGGTAGACAACTACTTTCTTTTGGATAATTTAATGCAGGTCCCACTGTTTTTTCCATTGCAAGAGATAATAAATGGTTGATCCTGAGCATCTTTCTCCACGCTGCTCATGTTCCACAACACCTTTCCTCCAGCAGCAAAGCTGGCCTAAGAAAATATGGGAATACTTCGCATTATCTGTAAATGTCTTCATCGTGTTAATTGCTCTCTTTTCCAGATCGCTGATGAACATGCTGATGGGCACAGGCCCCAGCCCACGGCCCCGCGGGGCTCCGCTGGCAGCCTCCCTGCTCAGGTGAGACCAGCCGTTTGTTCCTGTCCTTTGTTTCCCATCTCAAAACTAATTATCTGGCTCTACAAGGCAACCTCCTTTTAGCCCATGACGCTGGCTGGGAGCCCACCGTGCGAGTGTGTGTTTGCCTCTCCCATTGAGCTCAGAAACTTGCATTCAGCTGAAAGACAGGGAAAGGTTATCAGGAAAAAAACAACTCTGGGTGGAATTAGATATTCAAAAATAATTTACAGATTTATTATTTTTTTTCTTCTCATCGTTCTCACGTCCTCTTTTGCCATGTCTTCAGTACGTTGAAAGGCTGGTACTGATAGAAGCACCTGAAATAGCGCACTTAATAGCTGGCCAGACTGGGAGCCCTCTCTTACCAGCAGGGAAAAGAAACTCACAGAGGGCTTACATTGTTGTTTAAAGATATGCTATCAGCTCATTTTAGCCTCCATTTAAAATCTGAAAGGGATAAACATTTCCTTGCAGAAGAAAAACATATATACGCATATTAAATTCAAAGACTCGGAGAAGACTGAGTTTGCTGGGTTTTCTTCATTTACTTGTTTTTAATATGGTTTTCGTGGCCGGCGTTTGCAGCCGCGCTCAGCGGCGCTGAAACAAAGCAGTTTACGCCTCCAAATGCCACAACGATGTGCTTGCTTGTGCATGGAGCTGCTCGCTGCCTGCCTTTGAGGAACACAGGAACCCCTGTGCTGAAGAAACGCCAAAATGCACATTATTAACCAGACTGAGCGAAGCCCAGTGCTGGACAAAGTGGGTGCCCCCAAAAGCCAGGCCACGAATGATTTCACTACTATAATTTCATTCTCCAGCAGCGGATGGAGCAGGCTTCTCTGTGCCTCCCAGCTCCCCCGGACCTCAGGCATCGCAGCTCTGCCTCCAAACCAAGCACCCTCGGACATCATTTGGGGCTGTATTTGTGGGAAAAGGGGCAAGGGGAATAAGCAGAGCTGTCACATGCGCTCAAACTTGATTGAATTGTGCTGTGCATGTGGGTTTCACCATGTTAAAGTCTGCTCCTGCCTGCGTTCGTGTGGTGCAGGGGTGTATTCTTAACGCAAGCGAAGAACGCGCTCCCTCGCAGACCTTGGTTTCTGCAAACGTGGCCCCTGTGAATGTAATCAATGTTGTGCAGAGCTGCTGAAATCGAAAACAAAGCCAGAATGATCATTGTGCTAAGTTTGGGTTCCTCATTGTTCATTGAATTACATCAGTGTTTTCTTTAGTTGCACAGTCAGCTGGCAAAGGTTTGCTTGAAATCTCGAGACTCTCCCCTTTCAGGGGAAAACGCGAATTTCCGGGAGATGTGGGCTCTGCTCTGCATCACGGTGCTGGGGCTGCCGCGGGCCGGGACACGACCCGAGAGCCCGGCCAGCCGGGGGGCTCCGCCAGCCCAGGGCCCGGCAGCGAAGGCTGCAGTGCATCCACAGGGAAAAAAACGTTCATGTTCCCCCCCCCCCTTTTTATTTAACTTGCAGAAAGTATTTTATCTGCTTTAAAATAAAATTAACCATTAAAACTTATTTTTATTAACATAAAACTTGTTTTATTAACCATTAAAACTTACCGGGACCATGACGAAGTATTGTGTTTTGCCAGCATTTTGTTAAGGTGATTCCATTCTCTTGCTTTTTCCAAAGAATCCTTGAATGCTGAGGGTGAGTGGGGACCGGCACAGCCTGCGGTCCCGGAGCACTTCTCCCTACATCAAACACTCTGGAGCCTTCCTCCCCTGCCCGGCGTGATGGTGAACGGCTGCTGTGTCAGTGTAATGTGGAATATCAGGATGGGGTAAATCCTTCTTTCCCCTGCTGCATTCACATCCAAAGTCTTCCAGCAGCCGCAGGACAAGGAGCGACTGGATGTTTCGCATCCTTGGTGTGGATGGAGTTTGAGTGCGTGCCCGTGCGCCAGCGAGCACCCGTCCTGCTGAATGGGAGTCGTCGCTCATTTAAATTTAACTTGACTTCCCTCTAGAAGTCTGATTTTCATCATCCGCAGTCTAACTTGCCCCAGAAGTCATCCTCCTGACACGTCGTGTCTCAGAGCAAACTCTCCCGGTAAGTTGAAGAGGTCAGATCATGAGCTGTAGAGCGGCGGGGTTTGGCTTTTTTAAAGTTGGATTTTTGTTTGATCTGGAGCATGTAGCGAGTGGCTTAGCCTGCGTAGCCCACGCCGATTTCGTTCTGTTTATCTCGCTCAGGGACTGGATCTCTGGCGTTTTTTAACTGCATAGAGGAAAATAGGGGTAAAATGGTAGAACCTGGGATGGAGTTTATTAGGAGTTAAAGCAAAAACCTAGGATGGAAGAAGCTGCACGACATTCTTGTTGTACACGTTTCTTAATCAGCCTGCAGAACTTAAGAAACTAAGAAAAGGATTCGTTGCCAAATCTTGTGATACTTGCTGATTTTATTTGTGGAGGGGCGGAGGTCTTGTACGGCCATGGAGAGAAGCTGGCCAAGGGGAAAGTCAAGCCCAGAAGACCAAGGAGAGGAGGCAGAGATGAAAGGCACGATGGAGACAAGGGCACTGGGGGACTACCAGGGCAGAAAGGGCATGGGGGCCACGGCGGCGAGGAGGGGAGGAAGAACAGGGGCAGAGACTACAGGGAGGAAGAGTGTGGGTTGTGGTTTGGGGTATTTTACCAAGGTGTCCAGAGCCGAGAAGCAAGGTCTCAGCAGCTGGGCCCGAAGCAGACAGAGCTCGTCCTTGGACATTTATGGGAGGAGATGTCTTTTTGGTGAAAACTGAATTTATCAGAGTTAAACGATTTGTGATTTGTATTAATTTTGCAACTCCTTCTTGCAAGAGAAAGAGAGGAGAGAGGAACAGATTGAAAATATTCAAAATACCTCATTTCAGCATTTTCAAAAATGACACGTTTTCAGCTTTCACTTTGAAAGAAGGCCTCTCTTTCGTGACTAATATCATTATCTTAAGACACAGAGGGCAGGAAGTAACCTGACACTTAGCTGAAAGTTTTGTTTCAGATAGAGGACGTTTTGGGGGTTAGCCTGTGATAATTCCCCGCACCCTCCCTGGCATTGCCGGAGTTTTTAGTTCTGCCATTGAAATGAAAATCCATTATTTGTCCGGCTCAGCTAATAACACTGACCAGCATTTCCATGGGCAGCAGAAACCCTGGAGGAAGGCTGCCAAAAGCCCGGGGAGTCAGAGATCCTCTTCGTGTTCAAAGCTTCAGACTCTCAAACGCGTTAGCGATGCCATTACAGATGCCTAATGTTCGACTTGTGTCAAACCTCTCCTCTCCCTCACTCCATCAGCCTCGCGAGGACGACGATAAACCATCTGAAGAAGCAAGAGTCATCCCAGGTCAGGCTGGAATAGCTAGGAACCACTGATAATCTCCAGGTTCATTAACATTTTTGTTTTTAAAAAAGGTAACTTTCTGTCACTAGGAAAGTATTTTATATATATATATATATATATAAAAAAAGTGGAAACTGGGATATAATTTTAGCCTTGATTCTTAAGGCGATAATATTTTGGGTTGTCAAGTAGAGGTACAGCGTGTGTTGATGCGTGGGAATACATGCAAAAATGTTTTTGAAGTGTAGTACGTGTGCCTAATTTCAGATCAGAGGCTACCTTGGGAAATTCCCACCCTGCCACAAAATGCCCGGCAATTATATGTTGGGTGAAAGCAAAAGCAGAGGCTTGGAAACATTAGAAAAAATTGCAGCAATGAAACTGAGCTAAAATGAATTTTGACATTTAATCCTAGATCAATTGGCAAATCTCACAATAGATAATTTTTTCTTGTCTCCCTGGCAAAGCAGAGCCAGGTGAAACTGGTTGGTTTGTTTGTTTGTTTTTTAAAAAAAAAAAGGTATTAATTTCTAAGATCAGCCGCCAGTCTTCTCACTGGGCTGAGGGTGGGCACAGGAGCTCCCTCACACCGCTGAAATATTCAATAAGTTTAGAGAAAGAAGGCAACTCCTGCAAGCTCGGGAGATCGTTTATAAAACAAAACCACTCTCCGCTGCATTGAAGAGCCTGAGAGTTGCTCTCAGAAAGATTAATTTTGTGGGTAGAAGAGGGGACCGTCGGCTTCACCCCTCAAAATGAACCGGCGAGATGATTCAATCGCATCACTTTCAGAGCGTGAGCCCGAGATGTTCATTCAAAGCGCAGTTATAAGAAATGACTCTTTTACTTTAGGAGGAAGAATACTGAAGAAACTGTTAAACTTGGTCACAGTATGTGACATCCTTGAAATCAAAAGCAATACTTCTTCTCGGCGACTGCACAGTAAAATTAAAGATATGAAGCCAAATTCATCTCTGGTGTAATACTCCTGCCAGTGGCTGGGGAGGCACCTGGGATTAATTTCCTCTATTATACAAGTGGCACAAGACCCTGACAAATTGTTTTGAATGTTTTTTTGCAAGACTTAACTCCAGAAACCTTATTTGCTAAGTGTCCCATGCGTGCAAAATCAAGTGGCTCCGAGCTCCGCCTCGCCGAGGACGGACACTGGGCGAATGGCAGCCCCCGGGTGCGATTCCCACCCTGGTCTGGTGGGCAAAGGGTGGGAAGCTGCTAGAATTCACTGATTTCTCATGTAGAGAAAATACCTCCACGGGGTGATCGGTGACGGAGGAGGGAATGTGGACCTTGGTGTACCCACCACGGTGAAGGGGCAGGTCTCTGAGTGATGACTGGATTTGGGGGCTGGATTATAGGCTTGTTGCCCTGGACCAGCGTGTTGCTGGCAGAGTTGAGCATCGCCTCCCCAAAATATCAGGTCATCCTGTGACACCTTCCCCAGGCGGCGGCAGAGCAAGCTCGCCTCTCTCTGTTCCTGCAGGCCTTCTCTTTTTCATTGGGGTAAAGCTTGTAAACTCAATCTGTGCAAGACAATGCCTGTATTCATGTGCCTGGACGTAACCCACGTCTTTGCTTACAGTTTGCCTGTGGAAAGCTTACATTTTCCTGCAGGAATTATAAATGTCAGCGTGGCGTGCCAGTGTGCCGAGGTGACAGCTGGAGCAGCACTGGCCCAAACCCCCCTGAGATGTGTCCAGTCCTTGTCCCTGAACAATCCCAGGCATTCGCTCCTCCCTGGCGCGTGCCTCCTCTCTCTTCTGTAGCCCCCCTTATCTTGCTGCCCCAAACCTGCATGAGCATCACCGGCCAGGTCAGGTTTAAGTGAGCATTTACCGTTCAGACAGTCTTCTCCTCCCATGTAGCAGCACTTGGGAGGAGGGCAAGCTGTTACGCTTCCCTGTGAAACGAGGGTACCAGGCACCCAAACAGTAAATTAATGTCCAAAGTCAAAAACTTGGGACAGTCGTGAGTACAGAGCCCGTGGTCGGGGCTTTTCAGTCAAGCTGCTTGCAGCTGGCCTCCCAAGTTAATTCCTTTTTGGAAGTGCTGCCCCGCATCTCAGAGGAGAGGGTCTGCTGGTCACTTGATGCTTTGAAAAACCAGGAGTGTCCTTCGGTATGGGTTTGAGGAGGTGAGGTTAAGGACCAGGCTTTCTCTGTCTTTATTAGTGAATGAATTTCACCTCATGTTTTGAAACTTCTGGCCAGCAGAAAAAATACATACGGTCTGCGAGAGGACAGGTCTGCTAACAAACCATGAAATATCCTCCTCCTGCTACGTCACGTATTTCCTAAGCTGAGCCCAGCTCGCCGTGGCACTCTGAAGCAGAGACTATTGATGCAGTCCCGAGCTGGCTCTGCAAGCCATCAGCTGTCATTCTCAAGCCCATGTGTTGATGTTGCCCCAAAGAACAGGTCTACTGAGGAGACCCGGGAAGAAGAGGCCTCACGCAAAGGCTCCTGCCTCCGAGCAGCGCTGCCACCTCTCCGCGATGCCAAGCTGGCCGCCGGGTGCTCTGCCGGCACACGGCAGCTTCACCGGGGTTTTTGGTGTTTGCTGCCAAATCTCTTCATAGAGTTAAACAACGAGGTGATCGGTGCAGCCGTGCTTCCTATGTTTAGCCTCCGTGAAATGTGCTAAACTTGAGCTTGGTTACATTTTCATTTCGTAAAAAAAAATTCAGGTGAGGATCTCAGGGGTTTCACCTACCCACAACTCCGTTTGGGTAATACCCTAAAGGTCAGGAGGAAGCACGGAGCCTGGGTTTGGTGTATCAAGGTGTCCAAGCACTTGTACACACCTTGAACACGAGCAGAAACTTGCTGATGTGTTTTACAGTATTGGGACCTTTTGTCTTCCAGGTGTTCACATTAATGGAGATTTTTTGGGGGAAAACATTTCGCTCACAAGCGTCAGCCAGTTTGGTGTTTGACTGGAGAGGAGCAGATGCCTGACCAAAGGAGAGCAGATACCTTGGGCGGAAGAACAATGTACGTTGATGTGTGAGCGTACTTAATGCTTCTCCGTCATGTTTGAGCTTGTTTTGTTTTGTTATATTTGGGTTTCTGGAATGTTTTATCCTATCAATGACATTAATTACAGAGTAATTGCCTTCGTAGCATGTAACAACTCTCCTCTTTTTTTAAAGAGGTTTTCACACAATGTGTAAACTTTGCTGTATATGTGCTACGTTTCCTGTGTCGTGAAATAATGTGTAGACAAAATAATGTTTTTCCTGTCAGAAATTCAATGGGCATCTAAAGCAAAGTGACAGGTGGTTAAATAGCTGCATTTAAAGGATGTCAAGAAGATTTTTTGGACAGGTACCAAAACCCAATGCCAAAAAGAAGGCCTAATACCATCTGTTTTGTTAGCAGAGAAATGCAATTTTACATTAGATTTTAAATGACATGAAATGCCAAATTCGTAACCTTGATTTGTGGGTCAAATCTCGCTTATCTAGATTGCGGATGTTTTTATTTACTAGCACAGTTCCTGACCCAGAGCCCACGCAGGTAAACGAATGCGCTTTCACTCAGACCCATTTTAAAGTAATAGGAAGCTCTCGAGTTGCATTCGATTTTGTTTTGTATTACATGTAAATCCAGATGCAATGTGGATTTAATTAATCCAATTTCATTGCATTTTAATGTACACATTTGCATTGTGTTTATTGGCAATTGGTTTTATCCATTTGTTCAGCATTTTTATGTCCAATGAAACTGCTGAATATTTAGAGATCTATATACTTCCTAGCAGGAATGAGGAGCGTAGCTCTGAATTAAATAGTTCTCAGACATAAACTGGGGGATAAGACTAAAATGTCAAAATATAGCTGCACAATGCAGTGGAAAAATGATATCAGTATTTTAAAGTAACAAACTGCGTTGTGTTAAATTATTTTTAAAATACTTTCAGCGGGCATTTTAGATGGTATGTTGAGGGGAGGAGGACTACTTTGAAACAAATAATGAAACTGATGGATTCAGACGCTTTTCCCTGCTTCTAAAAGGTGCCTTTGAAATTATGATTGTTCAGGTTTAGTCTAATATTTAGAAATACTCACTGTAGAGTTTTCTCTTCTTTGTGAGGAGTCCATGTGGCTTAAATGGGATTGCTGGGATAATCACACTCTGCTGTTTCTGTTCCAGGGCTAATGTTAGGCATGAAATGTGAGCTGTCATGTTTGGAGATCCTCTTTCAATGACCCAGCCAAAGCAACTAAAAACATTCTGCGTTTTGTGAGGAGTCCGTTGTGAAAAGAACGAAAAGACCAGCATCTTTTCCTGTCAGTGTTTACCTGCTTGGCTCGGCTCTGTGGTGAATGCTGCAGGTCGCTGGCTTTGCTGTCCCTTCAGCCGTCCTGGACCGTCCCTCTCGCCTTTTGATGCTTGGCCAAAACACAAGGTCTTGACTCGTTTTTGCCTTGGTCCTCCATTTGTGGATCCAGGAGGTGTTTTGCTGATCCATTGAGCCAAGTGAAAGCTGCTCCTCGGCTGAGGGTCTGCACCACCTCTCGCTGTCCTCTTTGGCACCAAGCCCTCCCTACGGAAGACATGACCCAGCTTCGCTGGAGCTGAGCTAGCCCCACAGGAATGGCCGTGGCATGCCATGGAGGGGAAAAGCCTCCTTGCCTGCAATGAGCGTGTGTGGTGTCGGGAGGTGAGTACACTCCACCTGCTTGGAGGTTTGGCCTTTATTTTCCCTCTGCCCTAGATGTCCTTGCAGTGAGAGATCCCCCAAGGATGGTCCTTGGAGGTCTAACTGACCTGAATTATTCCTACAGGTTATGTTGGTGCCAATAATGGGCACATGGGCTGGGGCCGATCCCTGCAAGTCTTTGCACCATTGGGATGCTCCTTGCTCGGCTGGTGAGATCTAAGGCAAAGTGAGCTGAATCTCTGGGGCTGGTGGGTAAGACCTGTCCGATGTGGGCATCACTAGAGGAGAACAAGCATGTTGTCATCATGAGGCTCAACATCCCCCTGCTCCAATGGCTCCTGTGGAGCTGGGCTTTCTGGGGATACTCAGCCTTCTTTCTGCTGTCACCAGCTCTGAACAAGGAGAGGCTGCTTTCTCCCTGACCTGCTGGGAAAGACTCAGAGGCAGGATAGACACCAAAAAGTGGGGTCTGGGTGGAATTTAGGTACTTGCATTCAAACCCACGCAAGGGAAATTCCTCCACCTGGGAATAACCTAGTAGATGCCTGAATTCATTCAGCTCCCTCCATTTGGACAAGAGAGACCCTCCAGGGGCATGAGGGCACCTTGCTCCTTCCTAAGCTCTCCTGCAATCCAGGTGTGGGTGACGCGGCAGGAGCACATCTGCTGTGTGCACACACCGTCTGGCGTGGAGCTCGGGAGATGCAGTCATCCTCTCCCGACACTTGGCCAACGCTGGTTGTACCTCTGCAGTCCCCTCAGGGCAGTCTGGCAAGCCCGTGCTGCTCAGGTGAGATCTTCTGTGTGTCCTATGCCTGCCAGGAAAAAGCTCTGCACCGTTAATGCCTCTGCCTTGGTGGCGAGAGGTTCTGTGATGCTGGTCCTAGGTAGAGAGGGGCACCAAAGTGCTAGAGGAAAGCAGGAGTTCAGACAAACCTGTATCTCCTGGTAGGCCCCTGCTTGAACACAAGCTCCATAGGGCACACACCAAACTGCCACGAGGGACAAAATCACAGAATCGCTGGAGTTGGAAGGGACCTCTAGAGAACATCTAGTCCATCCCCCCTGCCAGAGCAGGGTCACCTAGAGCAGGTTGCACAGGATGGCGTCCAGACAGGTTTGGAATGTCTCCAGAGTCAGAGACTCCGCCACCTCTCTGGGCAGCCTCTTCCAGTGCTCTGCCACCCTCAAAGTCAACAAGTTCCTCCTCATGTTCAGATAGAACTTCCTAGGTTCAAGTTTGTGCCCATTCCCCCTTGTCCTATCACCAGGCACCACTGCAGAAAGACTGGTGCCGTCCTCCCGGCACCCTCCCTTTAAGTATCTAAAGAGCACCGCAGAGGCTGGAGGCACCGCGTGACATGTCATTCTCCAGCCCCTGGTCAGGCGTTGTGCTGGGAAGCTAAGCGATGCTCAGCTCCACCAGGTTGTCTTCTTCTGCCAGTCTAACGAGTAGAAACGCTGAAGATGCGAGGTGAGCTGTTAAGAACATTTGTTTGATGAAGAGCGTTTCCTCTGCCAGCTTCCCCTGGCGTATATCAAAAAAAAAAAAAAAAAAGCATTTACGGATATTAATAGCAATAACACTTTGTGACAACGGGTTTTTCAGATCACTCTCTGTTTGAGGTCTAACGAAGGCAGATGAATGCGCAAAGTTTGACAGAGCTGATTGTTGTAAATCTCGTGCTCCGGGGATCTGAGGCGGCATTGAGAAAACGGTGCTTCATTTGGGAAAGATGAGCTTTTAAAATGGTTTGAATCGGGACCGTTGTGGAGTCTCAGGCACTGAAAAGAAATTGGGTTGTATCTGCCGGGGAGACACTGCAAGTTTGGTGACAAAATGTGTTAATTTTTGTAGGAAACAAGAGAATTAAATCCTGCTTTAAGTGAAAAAGCCAATTCAGCCTTAACTGTAAAGCTGCTAGCAATGACTCCACAATATATGAAATATAATAATTATGATAATTAATAAAGATAATAATACGGTAAAACCTTGCTAATTCATACTAATGACTCAGAGGCTGCTTACTAATTACTGAATTTTGTGGATAAACAAGCTAGAATAATGCATCATAAAATACACTTTGTTCCATTATTTTGACAACTCCCGTTTAGTTTTAATTATTTATACTTCATAATATACTAGTCACTGTACTTGGGAGGGTTTTACAAAAACAACGTAGCTCTAACAATTTGACATGTCACTTCAGTATTTGCTGAGACAGGGCGGGAGGAGAAGCAGCCCTTTCTGCATGTGCGCAAATCAGGAAGAGCCTAGAGCGGCTGAACGCAGATCGTCGAAGTTGTAATACAAAATATTGTATGTCTCTATAACGCCTTTGACCGGGAGCCCGTGGGGCTGCTCGCCTCACGGAGGACTCCCGCAAGCTGACCTGCTTCGCTGCTAAACACAGAAGGATCAATGCCGATTCTCCAGAAAAATCATACAGTTTGAAAAATAATAATAAACGTGAAGTAGTTTTCATGCCCAAATCAATTTTTATCCTCAGATCAATTTTTTCCACCATCACGAGGGCTAAAAGCTTGTTTTTAATTTAAATGAGAGCTACAATTTTTACATAATCACTCGATTCCCGGAGCCGGCATTCCCTCGAAACCCCAGCCCGCCTTCCCTCTCCTGAATTTGGCAGGAGCCGGCGACACTCTTGCAATGAAAGAGGCTTGTGGAAGAACTCGGCATTTATCTAGCTCAGTTTTCCAGCTAAAGGGAGTACTGGAGGGTGCACGTTGCAAATGTGCCTTCGTAGTCATGATGGCTAAAAAAAAAAAAAAAGGCCATTTCCCTCAGAGATTTGCCAGAAAGCTGACTCTATCAGCCCTGTCCTAGCTGTCTGCGAGCATATGGATCAGTTGTGGTAACTCGCTGTATCTGGGAATGGAATAACATACTGCAAAAACGCTCCATATATAATATTCTCTTCCACTGGGCCGGTTTCCGAAGGGGCCTGTTGTGAGACGTGCAGGAGGGAGCCGGGAGAGCGCAGAGCCTGCGGTGGGGTGGCAGAAAGGGGGTGATCCCGCACGTCCCAGGCTCAGCCTGTCCACCTCGGAGCATCCTCCCTCCCCACCCACTAGATTTGGGATTTCCGTGCCTGTGAGCCCCAGCCCGCGGGGAGTCCGAGTGGGATGGCAGGGAGGAAGGGCTGCTGGCTGGCCATGGATGGGTGCTGCCTTTCCGACGGTGGGGTCTATAGGGACGGAGAGGTGTAGGAAGCCGGTGGTGGGAGGCTGGAGGTCTCCACGCCCTGGGGAGCGGGAGGCCACCACCAGTGGCTGAGACGGGCTTTTCTGCCCCGGGTGGGAGAGCGCGTGGGGAGACGCAGGCCTCTCGGTGCCGGGGTCCTATTTAGGGTGGCTCAACATGATGGAGAGCATCCTTCTTCAGAGGGGCTGCGCCGGGGTGGGGTGGGGAAGAGAAGGCTGCTTGGCACCGTCCTGCGTCGGGAGGAGGGCAAAACCGGGCTCGGTGTTTCGCTGGGGGGCCGAGGAGACGAGCCAGTGTCCCCAACCAAGGAGCGGCAACCGGCGTCGCACCCGCCCCGCCGGCTGTTGCAGCCTTCCCCTCCCCGGCTCGGCTGGGGCTGGGGGCAGAGGGGGCCGTCCCGTTCTCCTCCCTTACCGGGCGCCGCCGGGGCGGGGGGGAAAGCGGGAAGAGCTCCAGCCCCGCCGCCCCGAGGTGCCGGCAGCGGGGCGGCCCGGCCCCGCCGCGAACAATAGCGGCCCCGGCGCGGGGCGGTGCGGAGC
>VFFE01006670.1:262964-323199 GCA_008921705.1 Burhinus oedicnemus
AAAAAAAAAAAAAAAAAAAAAAAAATCTCAGTTTTCATTCAGCCTTCGCTTCGCATCTCTCTGCTGCTGGGTGCATGGAGCGGAGGTGAGGACCGCTCCGCCGCTGGCTGTGGACGGGCCGGGCAGGAGCGTGCTGGGAGGGGGGAAGTGTTGTCCCCTCTAGGTGCACAATTTTTCCCTACTACCTTTGTGCTCATCTGTTTCTTTTACAAAATGAGCTCTAAATGCTTTTGCCATAAGTTGGGTTATATCTTTCAGTATAAATGAAGCATATAATTGTGTTTTCCTAACAGCTCTACATTAAAAATAAGTTATTGTGCTGGTAATGTGCTTTCCTTGACAATTTTCCATCCAGCGAGTGCAAGGCTTCTGTCTGAAGCTGTGGTATACCCTGTTCTCTGCCTCTTCTTTATATTTTATTCTGCATTTCTGAAGTCGGGGTAAAGTGTTAGCGTGATTGCAGCTTTTGTACCATTAACTCCTAATTGGAGGTTTGAGCTCTAATGTTCCACCTTTGTGATTTTACATTCACGTTTTCATATAATTAAAGCTTTTACTTGGGGATGCGCAGTTCAGCTGGGGGGGGGGGAAGAAATCTCGCAACAAAACTTACTGAAACAAGCACTAATCAAACCACTCCTTTAAAAAAAAAAAAATTGATTGAAAACAGTGGTAAATTGCCCGATTTTGCACTTATGTGACCAAATTTAAATATTTTAATCATCTGCATCCCCCCCTCTTTCTATTGTTTCCCTGTGGTGGTTTTGTTCTGATGGATGCCATTTCTTCTTTGAAAAATGGCATTGGCTGCTGCGTCGCCTGCAGGCGAAATCTTTGCATTATGCCACAGAGTCTCTCTCCTCCGCCGTAATCTTTTGCATAGATTGGTTGACCTCTGCAGATATAATTAAATCTCTTCCTGACGGCTGTGCGATTTCAGTTCAGCTCTGTGGCGAGTGTAACTGTTAGGTAAGTGTTAAATTAGGGCCCTGGACCAGTAATTGTGATGATGGAAAGATTATTTGAGCGTCAGTTTATGCTGGTTGCCTCGCGCGGCTTCTGAGGGACCTTCTGTGCAGAAATGGGGTGGCTCTTGGTCTGAGGCAGTTTCTGGACCTTGATCTGTAGCCTGCGCACAGGAGGTTGGATTGCGTGAGTGTTTGAAATGTAGGTATTTTAATATCTCCTTTCTGTTGGTTTAAGGACCCAGCCTCTTGCTCTCATGGTGCTTCTCCCACCCTGTGTTTCTAAGGCTCTCATAACTTAGCAGGAGCTGGAAAAGCGGGGTGGCAGTATGGGGACCTATTCCCAAGCGGGGTGGGTGGTAAAACTTGCTGCGGCTCTGCCCCGAGCCTCCCCTCCCAGCACCTGCGCCTCCACGGAAGCGATTCCTTCCAAGGGATCTCCTTCCTCGCAGAAGGGCTGGGGCAGCCCCTGCTCCAAACCGGGGGGGAGATGGAGGAGCGAGCACCGGGCGTGCTGCCTCATGCCACCCTCGCCTCTGGTGACGTGCCACCATCCTCTCCGTCACCCAGGTTGTATTTTGCCCCAGGACCGGGCTGCCCCTGCTCCATGGATCCTGTTCCAACTCGGTGACGGTGAGGAGCGCTTTTTTTATGGGATTAGCTGGACCACATTAGCAGGTTTTTCTTCCCACAAAACCTGCTGATGACTCAGAGTTTCCATTCCCGTCTGGGCTCATCAGGGAGGCTCCGTCCCCTTTCTCCCCGGTTGTCTGCCTGCACGTCGTGCTCCCCCTCTGCTCTGGGCTTCAGAGAAAACCATCGTCTTCATCTCCTCCTGCTTGCAGCGTGGAGCCAGTGGTCAGGGCTGGGAGATGAGGGCTGTGCCCTGTATCCTCTGGGTGAGCTGGGCTAGGTCCCCGTCTCCAGAAGCAGCGGGTCATTTTGGGGTACCCCAGGCATTTGGGGGTTATTTTTATGCACAACTTGAGCCATCCCAAGCATTGAACATCTATTGCAGGAGACCTGGGTGCCTGGAGAGGTGCAAGCAGAGCCCAGGGCAACCCGAAAGGCTTCTGTCTTCCAAAGATGTGGATCTCCACCGGTGAGAGTTTCACCTTCCCAGCCTGATTTACCCAGCGGTTTATTCCCTGAGCATCTCCTCCCTCTCCCTGGGCAGGTGGTAGAGCCGTACGGCTCATTAGGAGTTGTTAAGCCGTTTGAAAACCCTCAACTGCAAGTTTTATGTGAAGGACGGCCCTGTGTAGGGGAGGAGATGGGACAGTAACGGAGCGCTTGGCCTCGGGTGGGGCTGGTCCCACAGCAGCTCACTGTCCGTGTGGGGAACGGGTGGACCTCAGCCCTGCTCCAAGCAGCGTGCAGGTTGAGCTCCTTTCTCCCCCAAAAGCCCATCGCTGGGTCAGTGATGAGCTGTTTCATTCCACCTCTACCATCAGCTGTCCTTTACGCCGTGGGGGAGACGCTGCCAGGACCCTTCGGGGCGCTGCAGCCGGGGGCAGGGGGGGACACCCTGGGCTGCCAAAGGGTGGCTTCTCCAAGCCCAGCACATCCCTGGGTTTTGGGTCTCCCTGGCTGACGCCGCTTGCTAGCACTGAATTAAGACTCCTTGTTTCATCGCTTGCAGTTACTGAACCCTAAAATAAAGGTAATTTTTTTTTTTCTCTCTGTCAAAAAATAACAGTTTAGATCCATTCCATGTTTCTTATTTTTCATGGGTGCTTCTTTGAGCAGTGGGTTTTTATATGGTGATCCATCTCAGCACGGCGTGCCTGCTGTGGAAGAATGGTGATTTTTAGGGAATTAGATTTCTAGTCCCTAGTGTCAGAAGAGGGGCGGTGTGCCCCGGAGTCCTTAGAGAAAAGGAAAGAAATTAAAATTTATGAAAACTTCAGAGGCAGTTTTGTATGGAAACACTTAACTGAATGATCGTGGTTTGTCCCAGCTTATGCGATGGGTGCAAAAAAGCGTTTGGATGTGATCTGAGAAAGAAAAAGCAGAAATACTGGGGGGGGGAAACATGAACCACAGAAGCTGGGGCTTGCTGTAGCCCTGGGAAATGTGTCTTCCCCCGCGAGGATCCTGCGCTGTTTGTCCGTGTTAAACCCAGGGAGACAACTTTTCCCCTGATGCGTTATCTTGTCTCTAAATAGCATTCAAAAGGAGAAGAAGAATGTGCTGTTAAAAATATCAAACTTTTGGGAATGGCTGGCAGACTTTACCGCTGATAAGCATTGTTGATTGAAGATCAAACAGCCCTTGAAAGCAGAAGAAAAACCTTCCAACAAGCGCCGTGGAGCTCGCCCTGCAGCCAGACAGTGAGGTCACCCCGGCTTCGCTCTCGCTATGTTTAGGAACCTGCCCTGGAATTACGGTCTGGTCCCCTCTACCCCAGACAGATGCTGGCGACGTGGTGGTTTTAAACCTGATAAATCTGTTAAAGCCGAGAACAACACTTACTAGATGCCAAGAAAACCAGAGTCATGTTTTCATTATTAGGTGATAGTTTTCCAGATTTTTTTCCCCCCCCTCTCTTAAGATAAAGACTTTGCCCAGGAGGAAAGACTGCAGGTTATAAAGTGAACTTAAGATGAGCGGCATGTGTGTTTTAATTAATTGACAACCTGCATTTCTGTGTTAAGGTGGCAAATTAATTGCGGGTGGCCGTCTGTTTGCAAACCAGATAGCTCTGTCGTGGCTGCACCAAACGGTACGTGGGGAGTATGGCGCTGTTGGGTTTAAATCAGGCCAGAGCGTAGGTTTTTTGAAAACTGTAGTAAATCAGTTTTTCCACTTAAGAGTTGGGCTTTGAAAAGGGGAGAAATATTACTGAAATGGTCTTTTTAGCTTCATAAACTTGCAGCCCTTTAAGTAAGGTGGTTGGCACGTAGTGGCCACCTTCTGGGGGAGACCAAACCTTGGTGGGGGTAACACTTCAGTCACCTGTGGAAGTGGGGTACCAAATCGGTCTGAGAGGGCAAAAGAAACAAATACACATTTAAAATCATAAAATAGCTTAGACTGGAAGGGACCTCTGGAAGTGTATGTAAAGTAATTCCAATAGCACCTTCTGGGATTGAGATGGCAGGAGAGAAAAATATTAATATACAGCCTGCACCAGCTACGAGCCATGGAGTTTTTGCTCCGATACAGTGAGAGTCTCAGTGGTGACGGCTGCAATCAAATGCTAAATAGGAAGTTTGTAATAAAAAGGGCTTTAGTTAGAATTAATAAAATGTGAAATGCCACTTTCCTTGGAAAACATGCAGTGTTGACTGAGATTTAGAAACACGTCCTGTAGGAGCGGGGATCCAGATTGCAGGCTCCAGAGCTGGCTCCAGCATCCTTTCCCTGCATGTGTTACTGTTCCTGTTAGAGTGCAGGGTTTCATTTATTTTATTTTTTTTGCCTGGAAAGGTCACAGTGCGCAAGTTTCAGAGGAAATTAGTGAAGAGCTGGAAACAAGGGCAGCCTCGTCCAAAATTATTGTCTGCTGCTCCCAGTCTTGCACCTCGCCGTGCCGCGCATGGCAGCGGGATGCCACCCCACGCACGCGACTTCCCTGCGCCCGGATGTGTGTAATATTCTGGCTATGTCCAGCTGGACTGAAAACCCATTTCCATTTTGGTGTTGGTAGTATCTAAGGGCTAACTTCCTGAGGTGCTGCACGCTAAACCTGTGTGATAAAGAAGAGCGTGCCCCATTTCAAGCATAACTCTGTTGGGTCCTCTGTAAGCTCCCAGGGCAGAGACGGAGGGCTGAATTTCAGGGAATATAGGCAGGATCTAAATGCACCTGGGGAGGAATAACCCCCTGCACCAGTACAGGTTAGGGCCTGACCTGCTGGAAAGCAGCTCTGTGGAAAGGGAGCTGGGAGTCCTGGTGGACACCAGGATGACCAGGAGCCAGCAATGTGCCCTTCTGGCCAGGAAGGCCAGTGGCACCCTGGGGTGCATCAAGAAGAGTGTGGCCAGCAGGTTGAGGGAGGTCATCCTCCCCCTCTACTCTGCCCTGGCAAGGCCGAATCTGGAGTCCTGTGTCCAGTTCTGGGCTCCCCAGTTCAAGAAGGCCAGGGAACTGCTGGAGAGGGGACAGCAGAGGGCTACAAAGATGATCAGGGGACTGGAACATCTTTCTTATGAGGAAAGGCTGAGGGACTTGGGTCTTTTAAGTCTGGAGAAGAGAAGACTGAGGGGGGATCTCATCAATGCCTATAAATACTTAAAGGGAGGGTGCCGGGAGGACGGCACCAGTCTTTCTGCAGTGGTGCCCACGGATAGGACAAGGGGGAACGGGCACAAACTTGAACCTAGGAAGTTCCATCTGAACATGAGGAGGAACTTGTTTACTTTGAGGGTGGCAGAGCACTGGAAGAGGCTGCCCAGAGAGGTGGTGGAGTCTCTGACTCTGGAGACATTCCAAACCTGTCTGGACGCCATCCTGTGCAACCTGCTGAGGGTGACCCTGCTCTGGCAGGGGGGTTGGACTGGATGATCTCCAGATCATCTAGATCTTCCAACCCCTGTGATTCTGTGATAATCATTACCAAAATAGGATGCTTGTATAACAGGCAAATCCAAGGTTATAATGGAAACTTATTCCTGATTTGGACCAAATTTGATTCATTTTAAGTCCTGCTATCCAGAGCTGTCCTTCATGAGCTGCATGTGAAGCCATAGATCCAGTTCCCTTTTGCAGGAAAGCACTGCTCTCCGTTAATTGTCTGAGAAATGTGTTTTCAACATATTCTTATCATGTGAATTGTCTCATGATGTTCTGAAGCTCATCTGGGGCTTCTCATTTGCCCCCGGAGTTGGAAATCTTGGGTAGCTCAGAGGCAGGAAGAATGTGCTGCTGGATCTGGGGCTTTAGCTTGTGTCACTGTCATCGTGCCATGAGCATGGGGATGGTGCCAGCTTGGAATGGATCCTCTGCTTGGCAAAAAAGGTCTTGAGAGCAGGCCGCCTCCTTGCTTAGCGCAGTTATAGCAGGAAGGCAGCGGGACCCAGAGGTTTCTGAAGAGCTGCTGTGGCTCTTCCCATCGCTAGATCACCAGGCCAGAGTGCCGAGGGACCAGACGTCCTCAGATGCTGTAAAATAGGGCTGGGGGTTGCCATCCTGCTCTCTGAGCATGGGCATGTGCATCATGGCTGCTCCTGGTGGCAGTGTGGCATGTACAGCAGGATGGGGCCACCTGAAACCAGTGGCCTCATCCCTTTGGCCAGAGCTGGAGCTGCTAGAGAGACCAAGGGGGAGATCCAGCCTTCTTTGGGGTTTCTGCTGTATTTGGGGATAAATAAAACCTCCAATACTGCTAGCCCAGCAACGTCCAGGCTGAATTGACTTAAAAATTACTATGTGAAGTTTGTGCAATTGACTATTTCCGAGCGCTGATGCCTGTCGCTGCCGGTGCTTTGCCCGATGCGGCGGCAGAGCCAGACTCCGTGGGGCCGGTCAGCCCAGGCCATCGGTGCCTTGGGTCCTTGCCTGGGCATCGCTGAGCTCTGCAGTTAGCAGCATCCCGGGGCTGGAGGTGGCTCAGCAGGACCTTCTCAGACCTCCCAGCTTGGAGCCCTGCACGAAACGTCTTTCCCTTCGCTGTGTTTAAGTGGTGCCGGCTCGACTGGCGTGCCTTAATAAAGCAGAAAGCTTAGTCTGACGGGGATGGGAAGGAGCTGAAAAAGCAAAGCTTCGTTCTCTGCTTGTCTCAGCTGCGATTCAGGTTTCGTTTCCCGTCTTCCTCCCTGTTGTCCAAGTGTTGCTTCTGTTGCATTTGTTATTTATTTTCTTTATAGCCCTGGGGGCTGCTGCAAGAGGTGTCTCTTTGCTCTGCCGGCTGTTCCTGATGCTTCGTTTTCCTTACTAATACCAATTGTTTCTGCCAAAATCGTTTGGTGGTGTTATGTAAACCTAGAATCACACGCTAACGCTCTAATCCGGGTGCTCCGAAACGCGCTGGATCGGATTCGCCCCCACATGGACTCCCCTGCCGTCGGGCACGTTTTGCCGGGGGTCCCCTTGGCTCAGCAGCCACCGGGGGTGGGATGCCACCGGTCACCACATCCACAGCCATCTGAGCCGATATCACCCTTGTCGCTGGTAGTTTTAGTGGGAGGCATGAAAACACCCTGGAAGTTGCTCGAGGCTGGGATTTAAGCTGTTTGCAGAGCGTGGTACCGGCACAGCAAAGCTTGTTTTTTGGCACCAGGGTCTGGGCAGCAGCGTTGGTGGGTGCTACAGGTGGGGTTCCCTGCTAGCACCAAAACGTGGCGTACTGCATCTCAGCAACAGGACAAGAGGAAATGGCCTCAAGTTGCACCAGGGGAGGCTTAGAT
Organism: Burhinus oedicnemus; assembly: GCA_008921705.1. Classification (NCBI taxonomy): domain Eukaryota; kingdom Metazoa; phylum Chordata; class Aves; order Charadriiformes; family Burhinidae; genus Burhinus; species Burhinus oedicnemus. The sequence goes on from VFFE01006670.1 coordinate 270,280, forward strand.
TGGATATTAGGAAAAATTTCTTCACCGAAAGGGTTGTCAAGCATCGGACCAGGCTGCCCAGGGAAGTGGTGGAATCGCCATCCCTGGAGGTATTCAAAAGCCGGGTAGACGTGGTGCTGAGGGACATGGTTTAGTGGTGGTTTTGGCAGTGTTAGGCTGATGGTTGGACTCAATGATCTATTCCAGCCTAGGTGATTCTCTGATCTCTGCCCCATTGCTGCCCATGGTCCAGGGCAAAGCCTGCCTGTGCAGTCCCAGTGCTCGCCACCAATGGGATTCGAGCTCCTGGAGCATCTTCATGGAGATGCTGCGTTCCTGCAGAGGCTGCTGGACGCGCACCTCTTCTCCTGGGCCGCATAGCGTGGGCACTCCTCTGTGTGTAGGCTCTCTTCATGGCAACCGGTTGTTTACCTGGAAAGTGATATTGGCAAAGATCTTAATGAATTTCCAAGTGCTGCTTAATGTCATTTGGCAGCCAGAATTGTTTAAAAAAAAAAAAAAAAAAGAGAGAGAAAGAGACCCACCATTGCTGTGTGCCCAACCTCTTCCCCATATACTCCACTGTTTTTGAGAGATTAAAAAGAGATTAAATCCTGCTGAGCTGGCAGGTGATGCTGATGAATGTTTGGAGGGGATTAGGGTAAATCTGTTCCTCCTTCTGATTTAGCTCAAGATTTCAATTCATTGGTAAAATTTGCCCGGGTTACCTCTGAAACCTCCTTTGAGCGGGTGAATCTGCAGAGGTATAAATGAAGGCAGAACTTGTTTCTGGAGCAGAAAGGCTAATGAATTAACCTTTATAATGTTGATGCGGCACTGCCACAGAATTAAAAGGTGCCCAGGCTGTCTCCTTGGCTGGAGGACACTGGCCTGATGCTCCTGGTGCATTGCAGCATGGCTGTGAGATGCTCTGCAACAACCAACCTGCATGCGCAGGACGTCATATTCACATGTCACTTGAGTTTCAGCTAAAAAATGCCGTCTCTCAAACTGGGGATGAAGTGGAATGGGTGTAGCTGTGCATTGGGGTTCAGGGGCTAGATCCAGCCAAAGCTGTGTTGGTGTCCTGGCCATCGTTTTCCTTCTGTGGCGGTATTCTAGTGGGACTGAAGGTTAAAGAGGATGTTCTTGGCAGCCTCCAGCAGCCATTGGACCTTCTGGTCTATCTGCATGCATCCTATGGCACAAGCACAGGGATGGTGGGACTCCAGAGCATGCTTCTATAAGGTGCCCCAGCATCAAAAGGGTTGTCTTCAGAGGAGCATTGAGACCTGCAGTGCAGCCATTTGGGCCGAGGACCAGGGCTGTGAATCACACCAGCAATATGCAGTGCCCTGTGCTGGGCATCCTGCTGGGACTGCAGGAGAGAGCACGGCTCTGCAGCAATTCCAAGGATATATTCAGCACAAGGTTCAGCAACAGCACCGGGCAGCCGTCCTGGTGATGGGAGAAAGGATAATAGTCTTCACTAGTACTTGCATGTGTTGCATAGTCAAATTAAGTTCTTGAGGACCAAAAACCTGCTGGGAGCACAGGGGGTGCAGTGGTGGAGCCTCCACCCCAGAAGAGCTTTATAAACTAGGGCATTGCACAGCTGCCGGAGATCTGCACTGCCCATGGCATCCACGGGAGGTGACGAGGCAGAGAGAGGAAAAAGCTCGGTGCAAAGTGACTTTGGTGGTTTTGGCTTTTGGAGAAGAAGAGCTCGCACCTGCAGCCCTGTGTGGAGCCCTTGCCCTGGGCCTGCTCATGCAAGAGGGCTGCAGACTGGCTGGGCCATCTCAGGATTTCGTACCACCTCAAACCTCTGCCCACCTCGGCTCCGCGTTTCCCTGCAGAGAAATAACCCCCGAAGCAGTAGCGGTGGCAGCTTTGGGATGCTTCAGAGAAGGTGAGCCTGGGAGCAGCAGGTATCTTCATGCCGCTTAGCAAAGCTGGCGTTTGAAAATCACCTGGATGCACGCAAAGTTGCATTTAGACCCTTTTTGAGCAAAGGGATCAAATGTGCTCATGCACAGCCTGCCTTGGAAGCCCGGGGAGCCTCAGAGCGTGGTGGACCCACCATACGAACTCACAGTAACCGCTCAGTAAATTTGTGGTAACTCTGGAGGTGCAAAGACGCAGCTGGTGTGTCTCTGATGTGCCTGCTCACTTCAAAGCCCGTTAGGCTGCAGCCGCTTGGGGAACCCAGCGAAAGCTGGCTGCTGCGACGGAGCTCTTTGCTCTCTGTAGTTTGGTGACTTGTACGTCTCATGACGGAGAGCGCTGTTAACGGCAGCGCGGGGCGGGTGCGCTTATCCTGAGCATCATCCCAAGTTCCAGGCTCTCTAAAACAGGCCTGAAGTCAGAGATGGGCTGAAGAAGAAGTATCGGCGCACGGAGGATACAGGCTTTGGTCCCTGTGGAGCAAATCTGTTTGCTCCCTCTGAGTTACTTTGGATTTATACAGCTGTAGCAGCAAACACAGACCCCTCCCGGTCATTATAGGTGCTGGTGGGATGGGTAGGAAAAATGAAGCCCAATGGCAAGTCACAGACAAGCAGGAATACTTTCAAGAAGGTAATACTTGGGAATAATTTAGAATTTTTTTTTTTCCAGTCGGTCATTGGAATATCTACTTTTCTAGAAAGTAAGGAGAGGAGAGCTTGAAATTAAATAAGTTACTCAGCAGAGCTTTCATAACTGTCATTAAAGCAAGAGGATATGATTTTGAGGGAAGCGTTTTCCAGTTTCTTCATCCTGTTGCTGCACAAGCCAGTGTTTGACAATGAGCGTGTCTCCTTCAAGAAGAGCGAAAAATGAAGTGAAATTCACCATATGGTGGAGGAGAATATTTGGTACCCATTTTTTTGTGATGTTGGTAGTTTGTTTAAAATTAAGTTACCTTTGTATTTGTTTAGTTTAACTCTAAACAGGAAAATAATGGCTGTTGTAACGGCTCTATTAGAGGAATATTGTTTTAAAGCATTTTGGGGTTGCGTTAGTTGAGTGCAAAATGAATTCCTCCTCTGGAGCAAATAAATCCCGGTGGGGCTGAATGCTGGGAGCTGACAGCTTGATGTGGGGATGCGCATCGCAGACAGGTCTCCAGGGACTGGTTCTGATGTAATTCTTCCTGATCTTTCTCTTTCCTCCTCCCTTCGCTCACCTCAGTGGAGCGGGATCTCGCCCCAACAGATTGGTTAAAGCACTTACATCTGACACTGGGAGGCACTGGGCGGCGTGGGGGTGGGCAGCAGTGCTAACCAGAGGTGGAGGGAGCCAAGAAAAGTTTCAAATACTTTAAAGGTAGCCTACCCCTGTGTCAGCGCATGAGAAAGGAGAAAGACAACATTCAGGGTAGACACTAAGTATCAAAAGTAGCATTCGTGTCCTTAAACCACAAAGTATTTATAATTTTTGAATACATACAGAAGGCACGAGAAGAGAAATTACAGCAGGAAATTACTGTAGACCATCAGAAAATGTATTGGAAATATCACCCCAAAATTGATAACCCTTTCTTCATGAAAAGAGTTATCAAACATTAGAACAGGCTGTCCAGGGAAGTGGTGGAATCGCCGTTCCTGGAGGTATTTAAAAGCCGAGCAGACGTGGTGCAGAGGGACATGGTCTAGTGGTGGTTTTGGCAGTGTTAGGTTGGTGGTTGGACTGGATGATCGTAAAGGTCCCTTCCAACCTAGGTCATTCTCTGATTCTATGAAAATGCTATCTGCTCACATGTATTTTGAACAAACCGCACATATTTGGTAGTAAGCAACTACAGCAATAAACATCCATGCTTGCATACGCAATTGGTGTGAAATACTAAGACAAAAACTTCCTGTGGAAAAAAGTATAACTACAATATATGCCAAACTGGACCAAAGTTCTCCTTTCTTAGTGAAGAACTGGCTGTCAACAAAAGAACATTTTAAATAACTACCAGTGACTTCAGCTCAGCACTGAGACAGCAAAGTTCCCAGGCCACGTGAGACTTTGGTGAAACGTCTTTTATTTATATTACCAGCTTATACTTGCAGTTTGGGGGTTTTCTTGGTTTTTTCTTTTTTTTGGACTATACCCAAGTCTGACAGCACATGCTGGGACACAGTAGGAAGGTGCTGGCTGCTGAGGCTGCGTGTGCGTGTCGGTAATTGCAGAAATAGCTGTTGGGCGTGCGAGGTGGCTCGCACACACGGCAGCCGCAGCCCGGGTGCAGGCGGCGTCTCCTCGAGTCCAAGCCACATCCAAGAGCCAGCTCGCCACAACCGCAGATGCACACGTAGCAAGTGAGCTGAGGCCCCTGAGAACTTGGCACAGGTTGGTTTTTCAAGCAGTATCCAATGATGTAATATAGCAAACATTAGGAGAACAACATCTGGTAGCTCTGCTGTCTACGTGCCCATTGCAAACAATTTTTCAGACCTGTGTAAGTGTTCGGTTTAGTCACATAGGAGTGTGGTGAGACCCGTGCAGTCAAGGCCACCTGCTTGCCTCTTTTTCCTTTCACATAAAATAATGAGGACGGTTTTTTGTTTGGTTTTGTTTCCAGTGCAGTGAGGGACACTTTAAAGCAGCTGAGTGCATTAGAAAGAGAAGTCAAGATCTGTTTGTGCAAAGGTGCCGACGTTTGGGTTTTTTTAAGCTTAATGTTCCAGTTAGTTCATTATCTCCAAATTATAGAGCACAGGTGGGGACGACTTGGATGTCCTGCCAGGGGGATTTGTTCTTGACTGTGGACGGAGGTGTTTGCAGGGTTGCGTGTGATGTGCTGCTCGTGCAGGTCTGGGCTCTGGAGCTCCTGCTCTGCAGCCTCCCCTGGGATGTGGGTTTCCAGGCTTGGGTACTTGGAGCTCATAGCTGGTGTGAAGCCATGAAACTATGGGTGGTAAGAGTGCTGTGCCAGCTCCAGCCCTTGGGTACGTGGCAGGGATGTGCCCATTGGATGCAAGCATCCCTGATGGCTTTGCAGGCAAGTGCGTAGTGGTGGCAGTGCAGAGCCCCAGCTCTACGTGAGCAGAGGGGACAGACGAGCTCTGCTGGCTTCCTTTGTGGCTAATGTGGGTACAAGGCTTTGTTTAAACTTAGGAGATCACAAAAATTGGGGTTGGGTATTGTTGCAACTACGTGTGGTCCAACAGAGTTTTGAGGCCCCAGATGAAATGGGCACTGAGCAAAGACCTGGTAAAGGATGGTCGGAAGAGAAATAGCAAAGATGGACAAAGAGTGTGTATATGTGTGTGTATAAGGGAAAGAGAAATGATACTGCTACCAGAGAATTTCATTCCAGGATTATTTTTTAGAAGAATCTCAGCGCTGCAAGCTCTGCATTACCAGCATGTCTGGTACGTGGTACCCGAGACCACGGTCCTGCGCTCTGCTTGCTGAGAGAGGCCAGTGTCCGACACGAGCTGGTCCTTGCTGGTCTGCTGCTGGGGAAACCATTGTTCTTGCAAGTCACACACTCGGTGAGATTGCCGCTGGGCTGTGGCTTCTTCCCCCACTTTGATGGGGAGTTTGCACTCTGGGAAATGATGATGATGATCCTAAGAAAGTACAGGTGTGATGCAAGTGAGAAAGTGTGGTTTGAGCTCATCTTTAGCTCCAGAAGTCCTCTGGAGAAGTAGATGCCATCAGCATCCCACAGGTACGTTATGCAGAGTCTGATGCAGCCACCAGCGGTTTGTGTCGGGCTGCTGGGTTTCAGCAGCACGGACCTCAGAAGAGGCTCTAAAACAAAAAGGACTGGTCAGACATCCCTGGTGAGTTGGAAAAATGGGACTTCAGACATCAGAGAATCTATTCCACCTCTGAATTCCCTGGGCGCTATGCTCAATTAATTTGTGATGTATTCTGCTGAAGCCTGCGGCACGTGGTTTATGGTTTTACCAAAATCACTAAAGCCGAAAAATTCAGGAATCCTATTCCTTCCTCCCAGTGACCACACACTTGGCAAAATTTTCACGTTCTTCCTTCCTCTTTCTCTCTGTGTGAAATGTCCCACCTTCTCGTATGAAACGCCGCAGAGGCCACATGGCTGCCTGCGGTACAGGAGCCCCGGGTGCTGCTCTGAGCCATGCCAGAGCGGAGCTGCAGCTCTCCGGGCTTGCAAGGTGCTCCCTGTTAAGCATGTCGTCTTGTTTCTTTTCCTTTTGGAAAACTGGGGTGGCAGGGGGAAAGTGGTAAAAGAGAATCTCATCTGCTTCCATGCTCATCTCCTTGGTACAGTGATGAGAGGGTTGATAGGAAAGGGGACCATTGAACTGGTAACCACTGTCTGCATGGGTTTTGTGAAGTTCCTAATGCAGGAACTTCAGAGCTGCAGCAAGATCTATGTTGTCAGTGAATATCAGGAATTGCATGTCTGTCCTGTGTACGTAAAAGCTGTGGTTTGTGGTGGAACGATAGTGCTAATAGAGGCAATTGCCCCAATCCGATGAACGGCCAAGTGCCTACTGAGCGGTGGCATCAGAAGCGGGTCCCCTGGTCCCCATCAGGGGCCAGCACGTAGGTGTTGGCTTGGGTTGGGTCTCTGCAGCTGCCTGGGGATGGGGGAGCTGTGGAGGAGAGGAAGGAGTTAAAATGAATGCAGACTGTCCAGCAGACGTAAGCACGTAGGTGTTAACGAAAAGAGATTTTTGTTGCATTGTGCTGTTTTTGTTCAAGGGATTGCAAAGATCAACTCTGGACCACTGCAGAGATCCCATTCCTCTGCCCTGTCCGCACCCGATGGGGAATTCCTCCCCGGCACAGAGGGGGTACCCGGTCTCCATCCTGGGGGCTGTGCCTTGGGCATCCCTCGGTGGCATGAAGCCTTGTCTGATGGTTGGGGACTTCAGTTTACGTTCCCATTTTCATTGATCTTAGGCATCAATGGCACGTTGAATGGGAAAAGAAGGCAGTTTTGGTTTGCCCACATTTGTTCAATTTGATATCAGAAGACTTTATTTAAAAAAAAATAAATCATAAAACATGAAGCCCAAGAGATGGGTGAATTTAAGTGCTATTAAGAGATTATTGCCAATGCCCAGCTGTTGTATTGATTCAGCGAAGAGGCAGCAGCAGTTCGGCAGCATCGTCTTATTTCTCTTGCAAGTGCAGCTCGTCCCTGGGCTGGGGACACCGCTCTCTTGGTCGTGAGGAATATCTGGTTTCTCCCATCTCCCCCACCCTTTTCCCTTTGCTTGCCCCACCTCTGCCAGCCGCATCCGCGGGGACAGGAGGGATGGTTGCCCCGAGATGTCTGGGCTTTGGTCAAGAATCAACCGGCTGTTGGACTCGGCCGGGGCCCCGCAGCCCCAACGCTCCCCGTGTTGGGGGCGAAACAGCTCCTGGCACTGCTGCTGCCGGTGTCCGGAGGCTGCGGCCAGAGGCCAGGGTGAGGGGCTTCGCCTGGAGGGTGTTTGTTCACAGGCTTTAGTGTGATCCCTTCGCAGCTCCTGCCACAGAGCCTCGATGACAGTGAGCGCATCTCTCCACCAAATCACTTTTGCTGGTGAATTAAATCATTGCATTATTTTTCTTTTCCCCTCCAGTATTCAGCGTTCTGAGATAAATTGGAATAGAAACCTTTTCAAACTGTTCCTTTAATAAAGTATTTAGTTAATAGATGATGCATAGCTCACAAAGCTTGCAAGAATCTGACACGGGGTATCATAATATTATGATATTTAACAGCAAAACCTGCTGCATTATCAACTTACCTCTATAGCATGGAGGAGGCAACAGCTGAGGCATAAAAACTAATGCTTCAGTATGACAGAGCTAAAATTGAACTTGGCAATTACTGCGTGCATGATTCGCAGTATTGTGAAGTGAAGCTACTATATAAATCAGCTCCAGTAATCATAGGGTTTAAAATTAGTCAGTTACTATTAACTCTGCCAGTGTTAGCATATGTTGAAGAATTATAAAAGTGAAAGGTATGGAATATCTGAAGCACAGGTTTAAAGTAAACCACTTGAACAAGCTCCCGGTGGGAGGATTTGAAGTTCATGCAGAAGTAAGGTTTTGGGTACTCTGACAAAGGTTTGTGGAACACATTTAATTGCACATTGCAGTCTAATCTTTTGAATGCTTAACATCCTTTAGAAAGCACCTTTTCATGTTCCCAAGACTTTCACAGTTCACAGAGGGTAGAGTGATGATTGAATTTAATTTTTTCTCCCTTACAGAATTTTTTTTTTTTTTTTTTCAGAGCAGCGCTATTCAAATAGTTTGCAGAGCTCTTCAATGCCAGGCATAGAAAAAAGGAAACAGCAGGATAATGTTTTAAAATCATTATGGGGAAGTGAAAGGCTGCTCTGAGCACAGCACAGAAATTAGCAACTGCCATGATTGCTGAATTTTTATTCAATGCAAAATTCATGGAATTTGCGGCTATGAAAAATAGGGGATTCAAGTTATTTAATAGGATTCTAAATTATGTAGGATGCACAAATATTCTATATGGGGCACAGAGCTCCGTGTTTCTGGAGGAGAGCAGGCACTGGAGGCAGCTCTGCCAGGGTCAGACGGCGGCTTTGTCGTCTGGTCCTTGCTCCTCTGGGTCACGTTAACGTTTTCAACTTAATTTTTGAAATAACCCTGTTTCGGTCTTGGTGACGCATGACTGTGATGAATGTATGTGGGTTTACAGCCTCTGAAGGCTTTTGAAGGAGGGTGAGGACACACGGCTGGCTTGCTCGCCCCTTGCTCTGGACTTGTCCCGTCGGGAGGACGTGTCACCCCACCGTACCTTGTGCTCGCGGTTTCTGTTGTCGGGGCTTTGCTGTCCATGAGTAATTCTGAGCGAGGTGCATCCAGCCTTGGAGTGATGGAGGAGGAGCCGGCACAGTCCTCTTGGATCCCTCAGCCTGGCCTGGGCTGCTGCGAGCAGCTCCTAAAGGATGCTTCTGGCACTTGATCTCATTTGGAATGCCTCGGTCCCTGGTTTCTCCCTGCCTGCATCCCCCCGGGAAGGCGGGCTGTACTCTGCTGGAGTTCCCTAGCTGGATGCTTTTCCTGCCTTTCCTTAACTTCATCTGTGGCTCAGGTTGGGCCGCCGCACCTTGCCCAGGCAGCATCCCCTGTGCTCCTGCGAGGTGGTTCCCATCCCTCTTTTCTTCCTTCCCATGTCTCACCTTCGGATTCTAACGTAAGCCATGGTGATTTCTGGGGGTTTTCTTTTTCCCTGCTCGCCTCCCGTCCTGACCCCGTACCATTTGTTCCGTTACAGCCACGGCTGGTTCCAGAACAGGCAACTGGTGTCTTGTTTCTAACTCCAGTGAAGTGGAAATGTTGCAGCAAATGTGTGCTTTGGTCTTTCTTTACTTTTAGTCCCCCATGTGTCCTAATTATTTAGTGCAACTCGTTCAGCCGGTGTTTTTGAAGATGCTCGTGCTCTAGCAGGGAAAGGGATCGGATGAGACTGTCTTTTCTCTTTCTCTTCTTTTTTTTTTTTCTTCCCTTCTCTCTCCTGCTTTTTTAACTAGAGAAATAGGAGGAGTGGCCTAGAGCAGGAGCGTGCTGTGCTCCTGGTTAGCGTACAAGCGGCACGCAGAAAAATACTTGGTTAATCAAAGTGCACCCGATCAGATGGAGGGACGGAGAAGTTGACGCCGGGGCGGTTTGGGTGCTGCTCCGGGGCAGCGCCCGCGCGCGATTACGGAGTTTGTGGCCGTACTCTGCGATAAAGACTGAAGACTGTGAAGGTCACTGTGCACAGATGAGCCTATTTGCCATCATATTGAGGACTTTGTATTTTGGAAATAGGCTCTCTTATTTTTCTCATCAGCAGCAAGGCGTTATTTTATCAGCCAGAGACAAACCTTTCTGCGTTCCGTTAAAGGATTTTGAAATGTGTAATTTTCAATTGGCTGATACAGGGTAAATTGCCCCCATTCTCTCTGCCAATAACTTTAAGATTCACAAAGAATTTATCAGTACATTTAACACTTCCATTGAAACTATATTTCTGAGGTTATGGAAATGAGCTACAAATGAAAGTCACAACTCAAAAAGCAGGAAACATGCCTGTAAGCGAGGAAAAAGCTGTCACTGGCATTGTGAAGAAAGAGAGGTATAAATAGGGCATTGGGTTAGAAAGCAGGAAATCTGCGTGCTGTGGGTTTTACTTGGAATTTCTTCTGGTGACCCTAGATAAGATTGTTAACCCTTGTCTCTGCAGACGGTTGTACGTGCTCATTTATGGGCTCCGTTTCTGGCTTTTGGGATTGTCTGCATGAGCCAACTGTTTGAAAGCGTAGCCGCTCCATCAATCATGGGTGTGTGGTTTTCACGCTTAGGAAGGATCGCTTTACCAAAGGGACTGGATTTCTCACTATTTCCTGTAGAGTATAGTTTAGTCTTGTGCCCGGCTCTGCGTGGCCTGGGGAGAGACGATCTCGTGCCAAAGGGTCTGTCCTTACAAGCAGTGAGGGGAGGGTGGGCATCACAGATACGGTGGCAATTCCTACTGCGGGTGGGCTTAACGCAGTCCATGACCACAATTTCATGTTTGGTTTTGTTTTTATAGAGAAAGTAAAATAAATAGTATAAATCAGGAGGGACTTTTTCTTATCTTCATGGTGGACCCAAGACGACCCTTCCATGCGAGCCAGTGTCGTGGGTGTCCATGTGTGTTGGTCCTTGCTCGCAGCCTGCCCAGAACCGCTAGTGAGATGGCTCCAGTCATGACACAACGCTGTGTCCTGGGAGGCATCACCTGCCAGAAAAAGGCAGATTTCTGCCCAAAACACACTATGGTCTTTCAGCCTCCTATCAGCACTCCTGAGTGTGTAGCGTATCAGCAGAACATGATCTGCTATTTGTCACACTGTTCCATATAACTTTCTTCAAAATGGGGTTGGTTTGGTTTTTTTTACAGCATACACCGGCTATGGTGATAGGCTGGGGGGAGCCCATCAGGGTGGATGGTGGCGATGGGAAAGCCAAAGAGATAGGACAGATCGTTACCACTAAACGTGGCGCTGTGCAGCATCGCACCACGATTAGACGTGGGGATGTGCGTTACATCGTGTCCTCTGCGGTTGGAGATGCGGGTGTCGGAGCATCCCGGGGGGCTGTATACCGACGTGCTCCGGAGGGGATGCTGCCTCCCCTCCCGCCCACCCCCAGCTGGAGCTGCTTTGGGTTTTGTAGTGGGGTCCCATTTCTGGGGATGACCCTGCACTGCTCCGCCAGCCAGCTGGAGGGATGCAGCCATGGAGAAGAGCCATCCCACCATGGCCTTTAATGACTTAAAAACCATACTGAGACGAAACCAGTGCTGTGAGCAGGGCGCCTGGCCCCTGTGACACTGGTGCTTTCGGTTCCCAGGCTGACAGCTCCAGAGCGTGTGTAAGTCAGGGGGTCATGTGGGTCTTTAATAAAATGACAAGCGGGGATGATAGTTCTGACTGCTACAAGTTATAAATTTGGCCTAGGGAGTTATTTCAGGCTTGTGCAGCCTAAAATTGTCTCACAGCCTGAAATCACATCTCAAACAGAAATGATAACATCCCATCTCTCTGATCCCGGCGTGCTCTATAACAAACAAACGGTGACTTCCCCGGAGGTGTCATCCCGGCTGCAGCACAGCCGCTTCCCGGGACCGCTGGTGTCCCGGAGCGCTTGTCTCATGGATGAGATGCAGGAATTGGGATGTTTCCCGCACAGCTCATGACTCTGTAAAAGTTGCTAGTAATATTTTTTTATTTTTTTTTTTAGCGTGTGTCTTGGTGCCATCTGCTGAAGGTTTTAAAAAAAAAAAAAAAAAAAAAAGGTGATGAATACGTTGTACCTGGGCAGGGGGAACTGATCAGCTCTTGCAAGCTGACTCTGAGTCCTTCAGAGGAAACCGTGAAGGATTCCCCATGTTTCTTGTTCTTTGATGTCCCTTGTCCCCGTGCACCATCTCACTGCGCATCTCGGTGCTTTCATGGGGAGGTTCCTAGCGCCAGACCTGCACGCTGGGGACTCGGTGCAGGGAGTGACTTTTCTGCCTTTGACTGTGACTTAAACCCCCAAAGCTGAGCGTGTTTGGAGAAGATTTTGCACCACGTGCGAGGCCCTTTGCAGAAGCTGTAACCGAGATCGGTGGGGACGGAGCAGTCGCACCCCCTCGTAAGCAACAGCAGAATTTGTCTCGTCTCCGGAGCGCGCAAACATTGGCTCTGTGGGCTGCGCTGCAGCGCGGCTCTTCTCTTCGAACAGGTTGTTTTGTTTCCTGTGGTGTGTGTGTTGCTGCCGAGGCAGTTCCACAAACCTCCTGTTTCTCCCAGGGCTGTTTGCACGGCAGGTGTTTGCCGTGATAAAATATTGACGGGGAGGAGGAGGAAGGAAGGCTTCGTTCTCTGTCTGGCCCTATCTCTTGTTATTTTCCAGGTGGGAGGTACAAAAAGGGCCACGCTTTGATATTTTTTTTTATTATTTTTTATTATTTTTTTTTTAAAGGTCAAGATAGAGAATCTGGAGAGTTTCTAGAATGTGAATATAACTGGGGTTTGGTGCAGCTTAGGATAACTGTGGTAAATCCCTGCCTTTGCTGGAAGCTGGAGCTGGATGCTGGCAGGTCAGTTTGGGCATGGATAGAGGAGCAGGGCAGAAGATGGAGCGGGCAGTGAGGTGTCCCGGGATGCATGTTGGGCATACGGCAGCGTGCGCTGGCCGGTGCCGCTGTGCTGGATGTCCCAGCAGCAGAGGGAATGTGACCATACCTGTCCTGTGCTGCCCCCGCAGTGCTGCTGGGCTTCACATGCAGCGTGGTCCTGCCCAGGTTGTCTTTGCTGATGCCCTCAAACTGCAGGAGAAACTGAAAAAGCATCCTAAAAACCTCTGAACTCCTTGCTGAGCAGAGCTGACCTCTGGACTGCCTGGGTCCTCCCAGCGCAGGATGAGACCCCGACAACATCCCTGCACGCAGCGGCCGCAGGCTGAGCGCCGAGCCTTGCCTGGGAGCCTGCCCAAGGGAAAAGGGCTGGCAGACATGTGGGGTGTCAGGACATGGCCTGGGTGGCAGCTGGGCTGGGCGAGCCGGCTGGTGCGCAGCCCTGTAGGACAAGGCGCTCTGAAAGCCCGGCGTGCGGCGGGAGTAAGATAAATGGGCAAGAGGAGCAGGCAGCATCGAGGAGGAAAGATGGTGAAGGGAGACTTGGTGAGCTGGGACAACGAGCTGTGTTTAATTTCACTTCGAACTCATTGCACTGCTGCTTTTGGGCTGCTGCCCATCCCTCTCCTGCCTTTTCTTCCTGCCTGGTCTTTCTGCCAGTTCTGATTTTCTGCCCCAGGACCCGGAAGGCTGAGGCTTTGCCGGGTTAACTAAAGGTTGAGCATGTACATGTATGGTGATTTTGTATTGAAGAGAGATGCTGAGTATTGAGTACCAACCTGTAACCTGCCAGCAAGGGAGCTTCTCCCCTGCCATTGTAGGTGGCCGGTTGGGAAGCCAGGACCTCGCTCCATCACATTTCTCTTTTTCTTCCTGCAAAGAAGTATGTTGGATGCTCCTTCCCCCGTCCCAAAAAAGACCAAACCCACATGCCTCTGGACCAGCTGCTTGGTGGGTTATTGGGCAGCATCCACGTGACCACGTCAAAATCAGGAATGCAGGGGAGAAAGTCAGATGAGTACGGGTGTAGAGGTTCTCCTCGGGCAGGGAAGAAGGAACCGTGCTGCAGTGAATGCAGGATTGGATGTGTTTTAGGGGGAGCTGTGGAAGGGAATCGCTGGGCTGTACACATCAGGGTGGCCTCCAGTGAGACCAGTAGAGCTCACTGGGTGGCTGTGCCTGCTCAGGTGAGCCACGTGCTGCAGGCTGCCCACCCAGAACAGGGCTCAGGGCCCTGGGTTGGCCTTTGGTAATTTTTTTTTGTTTTTAATACAGAAACTGAAAAAACCCTGCTTTTGTCTTAATTGAAACAAAAACAGGAGGTGAGTGCCCCAGAAACTTCACTGTGCACAAGCCTTAAGCGGCTGTGGTTTTTGTTTCAAGCTAGCTATAACTATCTGATGAACCGTTTCTGTTGGTTTTTTCTTTTCTATTTTTTCTTTTTCTACTTTCCCCGCGTGAAAGAAGGCAGACATTTTTCTGGCCAGTTTGTAACTCTGGTGTTCCCAGCTCTTGCCGTTTGCGGCCACATTCATGCTTGGTGTCAGCCAGTGTGCTCCGCATCCATGTGCACGTGCCAGGTCTGAATGTGACCTGCAGCAAGGCTATTAAGTGACTCTGAAAGCCTTTCCGCAGCAGTGCGTGTGTAACACACCCCGGGTTCGGCGTTGGTATTGACCGCTGGCTGTAACGGGAGCTGCAGGGTGAGGATTGCCGGTCGGGGTGCCCCGTCAGCTGGGCTGGGGTTTCCAAGTGCCTGTGGGAGTCGAGTACCTCCAGCACGGGCGTAAGGTCCTCGCCAGTCTTCTGCTAAGAGTTAAGTATCAGCTAAGAGTTAAATAAACGTTGAATCACTCTTAATACCGAAGAGAGACGTACCTACGCGCAACTCAAAGAGACCAACCGTAACTGATATATGGGTTTGAGGTTTATTTTTGGCCATTACAATGAACACTTCTGCTTTGTACTTTTTTTTTCCTCATTTCTACGTACCTCTGGACTTGCTGTTCCTGTTCACCGTCCCACATGTACTGCGCTGCCTGGGGACCAGGAACACCCGGCAAGACCATCTGAGCCGCCCGCCCCAGTGTTGTTTCAGCAGTTTGCAGTTGCAGGCAGTATGCATTTTTAATTTGTGTTATTATCCAGACATCTTGGCTTCTGCTGTGGGGTGTTTTGAGCCCTTTTTTTTTTTTTTTTTTTTTTTTTTTTGAAGCTTTACAACACAATGGCTGTTTCCGAAGGAAAGGTGTTGAACTAGTTGGTCTGACCAGCTGCAGCAAATGCTACAGTGCAGGATTACTTGAAACTAGAACAACGTGCTTGCTTGACTAAGTTGGCATGTGGGTACCGAGATGAAATCCTAGAGCAGAGAGGAAGGTGAAATTCAAGATCTGCTGTAGTTGGAGAATGGGAGATAGGTGGTCTCTCCAATATTCTGCTATTAAATGGTCGTAACAAGGCGATACTCCCCAATGGAAGAGTTTTATCTTGTTGCAAGCACAGATCCTGTTTAGAAACGGGTTTATCAGCTTTTGGTGATTCAGGAAAGTGATATTCTAGCTGGGGTCGTCCTTACAAGACAACTTTGTTCTCTGCAGCCTCGCACAGTGGCAGTACCAAACTACCAGCGTAATGAAACATGGAGTGAAAACGCGCGAGTCCTGTCTAAACCTTTGACTCTGGTATTGCCGGGGACTGATGGAGTAATGACTCTGAGTTTAGTACTTCTAACACTTGATTGTGGTTTTTGCATTGGGCTTATTCTGGTGAGGATATGCTTAGTGTTCGTCATTACTCATGGTTAGCACTGAAGTCAGAGACGAGTGCTCGTTGGTTTGTAGTAGCGCTGCTCCTGCTCCATCCCTGTTTTTCCAGCCACATGCTCCGCTGCAGCAGGGCCCGGGAGCACCCCACCACTGTGAGGGTACGGCACGGGGAGGGCTCCGTCCTGCCCTCCTGGTCAAGGCCGGTGTCCTGGTTTCAGCTGGGATAGAGTTAATTTTTCCTAGGAGCTGCTGTGGTTTGGATTTAGTACAAGAATAATGTTGATAACACTAGATGTTGCTCAGTAAGGCTTATGTTAAGTCAGGAACTTTTTCAGCTTCCCATAGAAGCTGAGAGGGAGCATCGCCAGGACAAGCTGGCCGAAGGGATATTCCATGGCACAGCCGTGGTGCTCAGGGTGTAAGTGTGCAGCCCTGGGGACAGCTCGGTTTGCTCTCACCCTGAGAGGTGCCACCTCCTGTTGTCATGGGCATCTCCTTACAAAGAAATGTATCTGCGTGTTATCAGATAAATGGGAGAACGTTTCTGATAAGGTTATAAAGACAAAGTCCTTAGATAGCATTCTCTTGAATTATGAGGCCTCTCTGAAAATAGCTTATTCTTAAAGGTTTTCAACCACCGTTCTTGCGTGATGCAAGACAGAAAGTCCTTGTGCATCAGAGCGGTAGCAGTGTCAACTGAAGGCCGTGCTGAATTACAGCCAGTCTGTGTGCCAGGAGAACAACGGGCCAAGTTTGCAATCGTGAACGAGGTTCCTGTGTGACTGTGCTTCTTCGCTCTGCTCACAGGTTGGGTGTTGACGCCGTTATATTTTAGTGAACGTGTTTGCCTGGAGGTATTGTTTAAGCGGTAGTTTTGTGGGACTGAATTCCAACCTGTTGGATGTTTGCAGGTGGTTATTTATTGGTTTTCCTGTGACTGGTGCACAGCTGAATAAACGAATGCTCGTTCCTTCGAGTGTTTGCAAGAAGCAGCTCGGAGCCAGCTTGAATGAGCAGCCTCAAGCGTTGCTCTGCATCCTGACAGCTGTCCTGAACTACATCAGGAGAGGCGAAAGCAAAGTCACTTCCCGGAAAGGAGAGAGGAAGAAAAAGGTAGTCGTGTCATTATAAAGTCTTGTCGGCAATTTTATACATCTATTTTTTTACTTTATTTTAAGGCTCCTGACGCAGCTTACGCACTCCCGTATCCCTTGCTGGCCTCTCCTGGGGATGCCTGCTGTGGTCAGAGGTGTGTGGCTGCTGGGTGCCCCAGGCTGGGTGGTGGCTGTCCACCGCTCAGCATCCGGCTGGGTGCAGAGCTGTTCACCCCTTCAGGAGCGGTGACCACGTGTGCTGGCCCCGTGAAGCCTCTCTTAATGGAAATGCTATTTATTATAGCAAAATAACACGTTAAAGAAATTTAGCAGTAATGAGACCATCACACTACGCACATGCCCGTCCTTGTCTTGCTTACCAAATATTTGACCGTCCTGCCTCTGGTAGGTCCCATCTTCCTTGCAGTCGCCGAGATCTGCTCTGATCCCTTCGCTCACAAGCAGCTGGTCCTCCTGCCCTCGGGAGCTGGGGCTGGTCAAAAGCCACCCATGCCGGCCCTTCCCCTGTTCCTGGGACAGTGGCCCATCTTAATTCCTTATAGCCTGTGGTGTGTGTTAGCCCTGGTAGGAGCTCCGTGCCCCTTCAGCTGGTGGTGCGGCAGCACATCGTTGCCTTTCTCACGTGCCGTCTCTTGAAGCCGGAAGGATGTGCCCTGCGAGAGGGACGGGGCAGCAGCACCCTCCTTGTTGGGGCCACCGCACACACAAAATGCTTGAAGGCATCGCTTGCAGATCGTTATCCTCCAGTTCTATCATGTCCTGAAACCACCACCTTCCTCTTCCGATAGCGATCGCGAGCAGTAATGCAAGATCTGATGGTAAGGGCTGTGGATTCCCAATCGGCGAGGATTTGAGGGTTTGAAGACAATTAGCTTTTGTGCTTCTGTGTAGGGCGTGTGGCTCTGGAGCAGCTTGGGACTCAGAGGGCAGCGGTCTCCCCAGCTGGGCAGCATTTCGGTGTTGATTTAAGCCTTTCCATAAGGCAGGAGGTGTTTGCAGTGATACTGTTAATTTAGGAAACCTTTAGAGTGGCTGCTGCCCTGTGATCTGTGTTAGTATAACTTCATACCCCCAGGCAAGCAGATCAGCATCCACACCGGGGGGTTTTAGTGGAAGTAGGGCATCCGTGTCTAAATGGGGATGAATGAAACGATGCAAAAACCCCCGTGAAGGGAGGGCTGGGGTTTCATGGCAGCTCCCCCGCAGGGCCGTGTTTCAGGTGAGCTGGTGGCAGAGCCGGCCGGCGGGGACGCGGTCGGCGCTGGAGGAGAAGTGATGAGCAGGGCTCCGTCCTGGTTAGCGAAGACTACGCAGAGCAGATGTATGACTTATTTATGCAGCCCAGATCCTGGTGTGATGGAGTGTGGCACAAAAGCTAAAATGACAGTAATTAGAACGGATCCGCACTCAGTGACCCAGAGAAAAGTGAAAACCGGGGAAGATAATCATGAGTGAAAGAGGCAACACAAACCAGAAAATGGTGACGGTTACAATTTGAATGAGAAAACGAGCTCCTAAAGCAAACTAGCTCCTGGAAATCCCATTAATGCTGACAAATATCCAGCTCCAGGATTCGGGAAGTATCACAGTGAACATCTGTTCAGGTAAATAACAAGGACAAATCCAGTTGCTGTTTGAAAATGCTGCCTGCTCCTCTGTTTAAGGCGAGCCTGTTAATACAGGCTGCTTGTTAAAGCCGCTCGCTATCATTACAGTGCTAACAATTATAATATTCTCTGTGGTGGGGGATTATTGAACACCTGGTTCCCCGGCATTAACTGCAGCATGGCACCACAGCCGCTCCCGCAACAGCAGTGCTGAGGATAACCCACGTTCTTGGCTTTAGGGCTGATAGATTACCGAAGAGTTGTTGTGTTTGAGCCCTCTAAAATGGGCAAGATTCCAGTAAATTCAAGTCTGGATTCTGTTCTAATTTCCTCGCTGCTCCATCCTGGTCAGGTTTTAAATCTGAGCAAATTTTGGTCCTCTGATGTTTCTTGAAGCTGTTTTGCTTTTGTTTTGGTTTTAACAAGGAGGCCCAGCTTACAAGCTGAAAAAGACCTCAAAGCCTCTGGCTGGAGACAGCTTTGATTGCCCTTAGTTGAGTGGAGGGACTGATTCAACATCTCCATTTTGTAGGCATCCAGCAGAAATAACTTCCAGCCATAAAAAATAACCCTGAGAAGGAGCCCTGCGCATCCGGGAGAGCTGGGAAGGTCGGGCTGGCTTTGGACTTGGCAGTCCTGTTGACTCTGAGGTCTTCTGGTTGGCTTTGACTTTTGTGAAGGTAACTGGAGGTGGATCAGAGACCAACTCCTCCAGAGACGTGTTTGGAGGAGAGGCTTGGCTCTCGCATCCCTGGTGATATACCATAGTGCAAGCTAAAGGGTAAAGTTTGGCACTGTCACGACTGGTTTGGTACAGGAAAATAATGACAATTTGGCCTGAGTTTCCTGCCAGCCAGAGAGCAAAGCTGTGTCACCAGTCCACCGGCATCGGCCGGCTGTAGCTGGACAGGGAGAAGATTACAGGCTGAGCGTGGGCACAGGGGATGGCAGCTATTCAGGGCCGAGTCGGATGCTTTTCCAGGGCTTTATTCATGTGTGAGGCTCATTCATGTGTAAAGGAAAACGGTGTTGCACTGGAAGCGCTGTGCATGAGTCGAACGCCCCAACGCAGCCGTCCCTTCGCCTCTGCTCGCTGGAGCCACCTTCTGAGCGATAGCTTGGGTGGTCCTGCTCCCACTGGCACTCCGAAAGCGGCAGCTTTTGTCCTTAAAATGTTGGCAATTCCTGCAGAGGTGGGGGCATTCCTCAGCCTGGGGAGTGAGAGGAAAGTTTCAAGCCATGGTGAACACTTCTCCCAGCAGCTGGCATGGGCTGGACATGGCCGCAGTGGGCTGAAACAGGACCAGGAGGTGGGCTTGGGCCAGGCACTAAATGCAAGGTTGTCTGTTTGAAAAGGACCACAGTGGAAAGAAATTCAAGCAGCTCTGGTGTACTCCAGGAAGCCATGAGCGTTCACAGGGATTTCCTGGGGATTTGAGAACAGGTTTAAGTTCAGGGGTTAGTCTGGTGGCCTTTTGACCGCAGGAAGTGAAGTGCAGCCCTGTCCCCCCTAATGTATAGGGGTGGCAGCAGCTCTGTGGTGAATCTTGGCTCGTGCTGGATATGAGCCCCTCGGTGCCAGAACTAATGATGGAGAAAATTAAGCAGGAACTGCTCCTCTGAAGATGTCACACATCTTGTAGTGCATCTCTGGATCTGCTGAGAACCAGGGCCCTGCAGGCTGTGGTGGCTATCCCTTGTAGCCCCGGAGTCCCTGGCGTGGTGACACACCATGGGATTCCTTGGAGAGCTCTGGTGCAGCGCAGCTTGGCCGGGTTGGCCATCTTGGCCATGATGAGCGACCCAGCAGCAATGGTCATGGGGTTCAACCAACCAGGATGAGAAATTGCATTAGAAAGACCTGAACGTGAAGGGTTGTGACCTCTTATCCAAAGGCCCACAGCATGGGTACATGTGTTAAGAAAGAGAGATGGTGGGCAGAAGGGGGTGTAAACTGTGCGTGAAGGCACACGGTGAGACAGCGAAGGCTCTTGCCCGAGTTGGGGCTTTTGCTTGGAGCATGATGTGCAGAAACCAGCTCAGAGCGAGCAAGGTGTGATCACTTTGATCCCTGGAGCAGCGTGGGCTGCGTTTTCAGGACCTGATGCCATCCCTGTGCAGGCAGAGCGTGTCAGCCATCCTCCACGGGGATTTTTGCCTGCAAGAAGACTCCAGGATCTCTCTCTTGGCTCTTGTTGCTCACCAAAGGCAGTGGGTGCAGGAGAACAAAACTGCAGAAAGGGAGAGCTGGAAGGGATCCTACTTCTTTTCTATTGTTTTAAATTGTAGTACGGATATTTAATTTTATTTTATTTTTCATGTAAAGTGCGTTAAATGTTTCAGAAGTGCCAGGGCTGGGATGGGACCCAGCACACACGGAGAACAAAGCATGTCAGCGAGTCCCTTGTCTCCAGGCTGGCTGACAACCCTCTGTTCTGGCTAATTTTTGGTGTCATCAATCACAAGTACCTCGACAGCGGCCTCATGGTGCCCTGTGTGCACCACAGAGCTCATTGAGTGACCTATTAGTGCTTTCAGTTAATTCTGGTGACATATTTATAGCACGGAGATCTACAGCACCGATTTCCTACAGGACACATCACGGTTTGACATCAGATGAAGTTACAGAGTACCCTTTCCTGGCTGGATCAATGGGCAGAGTCAAACAAAGCCTCGTCTACATGCAGATGAGGAGGATTAGATTTAAATTGGCAAATGTCAGTAATGGCTGTTTTTCCCACCGAGGGAAGAATAGGCAGGGAAAAATTTCCATCATTAATAATTGAAGTTTATAGAGTGGGGAAAAAAATGAAGGTATCATATACCGCTCCTGCAGATAACAGGGCCCTGCTTTTGCTGATAATTCTGTCTGGCAGACAAGTGCTAAAAAATTATTGTGATTATCGCTGGGTTTCTGAATCTGTTATGAATCTTCTGCAGTCAGGGAATATTTTAACAAATGCCCTTTTGTAGCAGAGCTGAAAATACTATTGGTAGCACAAAAATATCCATAGAAAAATACGGGCAAAATAGCTGGAAATGAGAGTTGGTATAATTTGCCAGAAGGAGGAGAATAACAAATTCTGGTGTGGACTTTGTAAAGCAGGGTGACTGGAGCGGGTGGCCGTTTCCGTCAGCAGCCCCTGACCTGGCGGGTGCTGGGGATGCAGGAGGGCACCGGCCAGCTCTCCGTCCCCAGCCGCGTGGGTTGGGCTGGCGGCAGCGCTGCTCGGAGGGGCTGGGGGTACCCGCCGGGTAGCGAAAAACCTCCGGAAGCGATTAGAAAGGAGCTATTTAAAGCTATTTGCAATGCAACATGTGAAAATGCAAAAGTTATGTTTCTACAGGCTTGAGAAAGAGTTTTCTGTTCTTTTTTATATTCTCAGGGAAGGCTGCCCGTAGTAGTGCTGGGTTTACATGCATGAGCCGTACCTGCCGGGCTTGCGGGCAGGGCACCACTTTTCCCCTCCTGTGTCCGTAAAATGTTTTGGTTCCTCTTCGTCGCTGCTGCTCTTTACGCTGCCGACAATTTCTCCAGGCTGCAAAGCGCTGGAGGTCATGGGGCTCCGCAGCGGAGTTCTGGGCTTCGTGCTCGCTCAGCGTCCAAGAGCCTTAATCCCAGCCAGCGTTCAAGTAACAGCAGCTCCTGTAAGTCAAGCAGGAAATAAGACGTGAAAAGAAGTGAGCACGAATTTCTAATTAACTAAATTTGCAACTGGTACACACAAGTTAAAGGGCATGTGATTTATCACCTGTCAGTAAAAATAGTGGTTATAGCTTGTGCTTTCGGTACCGTAGTGTGTGCGTAGCTCAGCTGTGCAGTTAAAGGGCACGATCTGTCACTTGACACCACCCATACTGGTTAGAGCCATCACAGCCGGGATGGCAGAGACACCACGTTCCCGTTTTCACCAAAGAGCTATTAGCTTGGTTATTCCTCCAGCAGAGAGATGTGTGAAGGACTTTGTTTCAAGAAATGCATAAATAAAGGAAACATATAGTAAAAGCTGGTTTTCACCAGCTGAAAGGGAGGTCTGGAGCAGCCAGTTTGGCCAGTGCAAGGTGAGGCACGATGAGCCTGGTGGTTCTTCAAGTATGTTGGTGGGTGTGAGCCCTTCTGATGTTGGTCAAAAGCGTGACACTGGCCTCCCTGTTCATATTTGCAGTTCACACCCTTGGCCTGAGCATTTGATTTGCGGTAGTGTTGAGGCCCGAACAGGGCTCAGGGATAGTTCATCAGGTCAGCAAGTGGTCGTGGATGCACAAATGGATGGAGTTAAGTTGACTTAACTCCTCTTTGTGCCTGGAGGTTTAAGGGGGTGTGCCAAGACCAGGCTTCATGAGACCTCTTTAATTCCAGGCTTTTTCCTAGATACTAGGAACTTTGGTTGTGCTTGTTGGCCTCAGTGGGAGCTTAAGCTTTTTGAAAACAAGATCCTTTTTATCGCTAGCAAAAAGATGGGCAACCTTGCACGAGCTGTATATTGTGGTGTAGATAAAACTGGCCCATTCCCTGTTGGACAGCAATGTCATTGGTTTTGGGGCAGAGAGTTGAGCACCACTTAATCATGACCAAATCAGTCCAGGTATCTCCATATGTCAGATGCTGGTTTCCAGGGGACCATGTAGAAATCTGTGGGAGCCAAGTGTTAGTCGTCTGTGGAAAGGTTGACAAAACTGAATTCCACCCTTTGGTACCGATAGGTATTTGCAGTTATCATCCCATATTTTTGTGTCCATGTTGTCTTCTTCTGTAACCAGGTAGACTCACGGCAAGTTTTGAGTTTTAGATGCTTTCCTCGAGTCTTTGGTGCTCTCTGAGCAAAAGCAGCTGTTGCTAAAAGTGGAGTAGATGAGTTTCTGCTCTTCCTTGTGTGCGCAGACTGAAGCAGTGGTGCTGCCAGGCGTGGGAGCTGCGCTGCTGGAGAGGGCTAGCTGTGAAATGGTTCTTCCTAGCTCCTTGTGACATTAAATGGTCACAGGACCCTTTGGATTACCCATTGCCTTCCTGGCTTCGTTGCTATCTGCCACAACTTCTCTGTCAAGAGAAGCGATTAGTGCTGAAAAGCACAGTTTGAGATGGCTGTGAGAAACGATGCCAACACAGTTTGTACAGTTTGAATCCAGCAGAACGTAAACCTTTTGTGTTCTGGTCATTTTAAACATAGCTTGCCACTAAATTTTCAGATAGTTTGTGGGGTTTGTGTTTTTTCTGTTTGTGTGTGTATGTGATATGGCAGGTTTTGGAGTACCTAGTATAAAATATTGAAAACTTTTATCGAAATGTTTGCGCACGTAGTCGTTGCTGTTGGCTGCATCAACAGAGGACCAGTGAGAAAGCTCTATGGACCACAAAAACCTCATTACATAATGTCTGGAAATACGAGACATATATGAGTTCAAGTAAGAGATACAGTAAATCATGAGGCTCTTGAGGATGGAGGAAACTCTTTTAAGTGGGCTTTAATTACCAAGCTTGAAAAGTCTCCTAAGCCAATGCTGAGTAGAAATCAGCGCTGACTGGAAGGGTTGGGTGCTGAAGCTGTTGTTTTCAGCTGAGTCGGTTCCTGGATGAGGCCTCCGAAAGGCCCACAGAGGACGAGCGGAAGCTCAGGGTGGTGGGAAGCCGTGTTTCTCACCTCGCTGCTCCCCATCCTGTGGCTGCAGGTGGGTTAGAGCAGCACCAAAAGGTCCCATGCAGGACAGGGAGTGAAGCCCTGCCTCCCTGCATCCAGCTCATCGCCCCGCTCTTCTCATAGAATCATAGAATTGTCTAGGTTGGAAGAGACCTTTAAGATCATCGAGTTCAACCATCAAACTAACACTGCCAAGTCCACCACTAAACCATGTCCCCAAGTGCTACACCTACACGTCTGTTGAATACTTCCAGGGATGGCGACTCTACCACTTCCCTGGGCAGCCTCTTCCAATGCTTGATAACCCTTTCCGTGCAGAAATTGTTCCTAATATCCAATCTAAACCTCCCCTGGAACAACTTGAGGCCATTTCCTCTCGTCCTATCACTTGTAACATGGGAGAAGAGACCGGCCCCCACCTGGCTACAACCTCCTCTCAGGGAGCTGTAGAGAGCGAGAAGGTCTCCCCTCAGCCTCCTTTGCTCCAGGCTGAACAACCCCAGGTCCCTCAGCCGCTCCTCATAGGACTTGTGCTCCAGAGCCCTCACCAGCTGTGTTGCCCTTCTCTGGACACGCTCCAGCCCCTCAATGTCTTTCTGGGAGTGAGGGGCCCAAAACTGAACACAGGATTCGAGGTGGGGCCTCACCAGTGCTGAGTACACCACCGGCGCCAAGTACATCGCTCCTGTCCTCTCTCTCCATCCCGAATTGCTGCTCTCCAGTCACCCGGCTGCATCCCACGGCCCTCCCGAGGCACAGGGCTGCACCAGGGCCATTCCCTTCTCTGCACCATCACCTTCATCTGCCAGCTCTTGGCGCTGGGGAAGTTCCAATGACTCGTTCACATCTTTTTTTATAAATGAAAGGCAGGGTTTCTTTGTCCAGGAAGAGAGCCCCGAGGTGGATCTGATTAATGGCATGCAGCATGCTCCCCCTCACCAGGCATTATTCCCTCCCTGTCTTGAAAGCAAGTAAGGAGCTGTGTTGGTTGTGCATGGACCAGAGCAGTTACATCTCGGCTACTCAAAGCAAACCTCCCAGGTGCTTTATTTTGGGAGAGGGCTTTGACCCCAGACAAAAATAAATACCGTCTAACTGTTCCTGCTCTGCGTTATTTCTGGCAGCATCGCCAAGTAACTGAATTTCAGAGGGCTGTGAGTGTGTGTGTGTATGTATATATAAAACAGTAGATTTCAGTAAGATAATCAATTATATGCAAGAGGAAACCAGAACTTTTTCCATTGGTTTTATCAGATATTGTGGTCAGTCAAGGCAATTCAAAGCAACTCACAACCCTATTACATTCATTCTTGCTCTAATCACTCCATCTCTGTTTACCATATTCAGTTAAAGTGGCTTGTTTGCTACATCCGCTCTGCTGCCAAAATAACCTCATTTACTCTTGCAAACGGCTTCTGCTGCTGCTGCTGTAGCGTTCCTGCATTGCAAATATATTCTTGGCCGCAGCACTGAGGTTTGGATATATTGTTCTTTGAATCCTGCCGGGGAGCTGATGATTGGTTGGCATTCTCATTCACTTTCAAATACCATTTGAATGACAGGGGTGGGTTGTTTGGTGGTTTGGTTTTGTTGATTTTTTTTTGGAAACATGGCCTTTGCTTTCACCTGCTGCGGAGCTGAACAGTCCCTGAGCTTGGGGCTGCTTCGTTGGGGTGTTGGTGCTTTGTTGTTGTTTTTTTTTTGTGGTTGCCGTTGTTTTTGTTGTTTTTGCAAAATTTCATCTCCAAACAGAAGAGTCGGTTACAAATACTCAAGTCACTGCCTAATGGAAAGTTGGACCCAAAGTTGGCAGGGGGCTGCTAGGACTGCAGCAGCCTATGGAAGGGGTGGGTTTGCCTGCAATCCATGCAACCATGAATAACCGGTAGCCAGCCAGCAGCCTCAGCTCTGTGGAGCTCTGTCGCTCAGCTCCTTTCCTTCTGCCCCTTGCCCTTGCTGTTGTCAGGTGGGCGAAGCCCAGCTGCTGTGGCTTGCTTTGCTGCAAGGTGTTGGGGTGAAGCTGGAAGAGCTATCGCAGTGGGGGAAAGGGGGAGGGAGGGGAAGGAAACCTGGCCAAAATGGCCAAAACCTGTTTTTTTTTGCCTCGCTTCTTCCTAGAATCAAAGAATGGTAAGGGTTGGAAGGGACCTTAAACACCATCTAGTTTGAACACCCCTGCCATGAGCAGGGACACCTCCCACGAGACCAGGTTGCTCAAAGCCCCGTCCAACCTGGCCTTGAACACCTCCAGGGATGGGGCAGCCACAGCTTCTCTGGGCAACCTGGGCCAGGGTCTCACCACCCTGACAGCAAAGAGTTTCTTCCTAATATCTAATCTAAATCTCCCCTCTTCCAGTTTAAAACTGTTCCCCCTGGTCCTATGGCTCCACTCCCTGATCAAGAGTCCCTCCCCAGCTTTCCCATAGGCCCCTTTAGGTACTGGAAGGGGCTCTAAGGTCTCTGCGGAGCCTTCTCTTCTCCAGGCTGAACAACCCCAACGCTCTCAGCCTGTCCTCACAGCAGAGGGGCTCCGGCCGTCTTGTCTCTTTGCTATGGCTCAGCCCTTGCTCCTCACCCCAGTGGGTTGCAGGAGCCTGACCATGCATTGCCCAGCCCTGCGGCCATCAGCACCAGTGCTGGATGCATCCAAGGAGGGAGCAGCGGTTAACAACCTTCCCTCTTGGTCCCTTGACCATTAGTGGTGTGCATTAGTGGTGTGTGGAGGTCTGTCCTGTCCCACAGGCTGGGGGAGTTGTGGAGCTGGTGTTTTGGTGAGCAGCTTTGGCAGGGCTGTGACCTGTGCTATCCCTTTTGAAGGAATACATTTCTGCTGCTGGTTACTTCATCGGTGATGCTAAGATAAAGAACGACACAATACACCCAGGGTTTCTGCTCATCTTTTGTGCATTGTTGGTGCAACCACAGAACCACTGGGGTTGGAAGGGACCTCTGCAGATCATCTAGTCCAACCCCCCTGCCAGAGCAGGGTCACCTAGAGCAGGTTGCACAGGATGGCGTCCACGCAGGTTTGGAATGTCTCCAGAGTCGGAGACTCCACCACCTCTCTGGGCAGCCTCTTCCAGTGCTCTGCCACCCTCAAAGGAAAGAAGTTCCTCCTCGTGTTTAGATGAAACTTCCTATGTTCCAGTTTGTGCCCATTACCTCTTGTCCTATCACTGGGCACCACTGCAGAAAGACTGGTCCCATCCTCCCGGCACCCTCCCTTTAAGTATTTATAAGCATTGATGAGATCCCCCCTCAGTCTTCTCTTCTCCAGACTAAAAAGACCCAAGTCCCTCAGTCTTTCCTCATAAGAAAGATGTTCCAGCCCCCTGATCATCTTTGTAGCCTTCTGCTGTCCCCTCTCCAGCAGTTCCCTGGCCTTCTTGAACTGGGGAGTCCAGCACTGGACACAGGACTCCAGATGTGGCCTCACCAGGGCAGAGTAGAGGGGGAGGATAACCTCCCCTTGACCTGCTTGCCACGCTCTTCTTGATGCACCCCAGGATGCCATTGACCTTTCTGGCCAGAAGGGCACATTGCTGGCTCCTGGTCATCCTGGTGTCCACCAGGACTCCCAGGTCCCTTTCCACCGAGCTGCTTTCCAGCAGGTCAGCCCTAACCTGACTATAGAAACCGTTCTGACGTGCAGCAGCTACCTGGTCCCCGAGTACCATGTGCTGCTCCGTTGCCTGTCACTGCACCTGGAACGGGGGAAACTTCGCACCAGGAGGCTGGACCTCGTGGTGGGATTTCATGTCTCCTTGCTGGGCACCTGGATTTGCTCCCCTCTCTCCCAGCCAGGCTTTGCCCCCCTGGTTGAGGCAGCTGAGGTGCACCATCGCTTGGTCTCGTTGAAGCTCAGGAAAGAGTGGTGGAAACAAAGCCCCCAAAACAACCTGAAGCAGGGATGGGTTCATAGTGCTTACGAGTTTCTCATGCTTCTCAGCTCAGAATGTCATTTTAGTTGCCCTGAAATGAACCGTCTTGAAAACACTCTGGGGTTTTTTTGGTTGTTTAGGTGGGGGGAATAAAACTTCTCACACATATAAATCTAAAGGCAGAGGTGAATTTGTCCCCTTTTGTTTTCCTATAAGTATTATCTTCTGCTTTGAGATAAATAAGTATTTTTTTTACCCTGGCATGCTGTGAAATTCTGCTTTCAGTGATCAAAGCCTTGATTTGTTTCACTATGAATCGTGCCTCTGACCCAGCCCCGAGTGGGAGCTGCGTCTGCGTTACAAAACTTGTTATTTGGAGATACGGAACTGAAATGGCAGGACACGATTTTGCTTGCAGAGCGTTTCTCCTTCCAGCGGGCACGCATGCTTCCCTCTTCGCAGGAGCATCATGAAATGTCTCGCTGCTGTGCTGGAGATGAGCGCGATTATCTGTATTTTACACATGAGAAGACCGATAGCCTCTAAATGAGCCCATTTTGGGCAGGATTAGAGCGGTTTTTCCCTGCGCGCTGGGGGTCCCACCACCGTGCTTTCCCAGGGGAGCACGGGAAGAGCCCCTGCGCTGTTCCCGCATCCCTGCATCGAGCCATTTGCCAGAAGCAATGATTTTGTATGTCGTCATCAGGTCTCTTCCACCTCCTTTTTTTGGCAAAATGGGGTCTTTTCCATTTTTCTTCCATGAAGTATCTCCATGTTTCAAATATCCTCTGTTGCCCCAGGGCCTTGTTTTCCCATCTTTCCACCCTTGTTTTCCCATCTCTTTCCTCTGAGAAGGGGGTGGGTGGAGCTGAATTCAGCACCTGAAGCAAGTGTGTGCTGACAGTTTGGATAACAACATTATGGTATTTTGTCTATTATTTTCTGACCTGTTATTTTTGCACTCTATCATTTTGATATTGCTGTGCTTTCAGTAGAGGTTTGCATGGGGTGGTTGACGTGATTGTTGGCCTTATCGCTTAATGTTCAGTTAATTTAAACCCTGCTAAAGCCTAGAAGGGTTTCAAACCGCTGCTTCCTTCACGGACTGTTCTGTATTTGTCAGCGTGGGGTTTCTCCTGCTCTGATGTTGTCTTCTGCTTGGTTAGGTGGCTCCGAAATTCCCAAGATTTCCTCATTTGTATTTAACCTAAATAACATTCTTTTCATCTACAAACTTTGTTTCACAATGCAGCCTAGTTTCCAGGTCATTAATAAAGATATTAAGCAGCAGGAGACCTGGTTAAATACTTCCGTTGGTGTGTTGTTAATTATTTCTCTCTTGAAAAACGAGTCGCCTGCTTAGTCTTGTCATGGCCCTCAGCAGCGTCGGGTCTGCATATGGCATCACCCACATCTAAACCCCAGTCTGGTTAAACTGAAGCACAGCTCAGTATGGGAACTCTTCACGCAGTTGAGATCAGTCTTAAACTAATTTTATCTTGTCAGTTCCTCACAGAACAACTGTATTTAGATGAAATTTCAGTTGAGAGCATCCACACCAATGGAAGTTGGTGCAAAGAAAATGAACCTTTATTGAAAAGGGTCGAAGCTCGAATAGAGGTAGGTTCAAAGCTTTACATCTTTGTTCGAGGCCTCTGAGAAGAACCCTTGGGAAATGTCAACATGGCTGAGCAGCCGGCTCTCCCGTAACCCTCGGTCACTGAGGGCGAGCTGCGGGAGAAGTGCCGTGTCCCCTCTGGGACGCGCCAGCCGTTTGCTGCAGCACAGGGCTGTCGGGGTATCTCACACCTCCTTTGGGTCTGGTTCGTTGTCACCAGTCTTTCTCACCCTACGCTAAGGCTTCAGTTGTCCCGATTTGCAGGATTGCTTTGCGTCTCTCCTAGGGACAGATGTAGCGTTTGCCAACCTGGAGCTCTTCTTCAGAGCAGCTGATTTTGCTGGTGATTTTGTACCTGTGACATTTTATAGGTTCCTTTGGGACTGTTGGGCAATAACGTTCATAGGTTTTGACTTCTAGCAACGGGACACTGCTTTACCTTTGCTGGCAGCTGAAAGAGCCAATGTCTGAATCCTCGTGTATCTGCAGCCTGAACAAATCTGTGCTCGCCTTCTCTGGGGGACCATAGACCGAGCTCCTCGACAGCTCTGCTGCCAGCTGTGTTTTCCCCTGTTCTTTAGCTGGTTTTTGAGATGAGCCATGAGTTGTGCATGCAGGAACCTCACTCAGGGCTTGTCGTTGGGCCTGATATGGAGATAACGGAGAGGCTAATGCCCACGAGAAGTTTTTTACTATATGCCCTCACTGGCCCAAGCAGTCCTGAGCTGTTGGGGCTGGGCATCACGCAGAGAACAAATCAGCTGCTGTGGCCCCAGCAGCGAGTGGAGACACATATCCTTGGGAGTTATCCAATCCATCCCCTCTTCTGCTGTCTCATCCCTGACCATCTCTTTACTACTTAAAAAGGAGTTAATAAAGGTATCTCCTCTGTGCTTTGGGAGGCGGGGGGGGGGGAAGAAGGCTGCTGCAAACTCGTTCAGTCTCTTTGAGTTCCTTGTGTCTCCTGTAGTCCCAGTGAGGTCTTCTGCCAAAGCTTCCTCCTCCTGGCATGCCTCCTGCTTGCCCGGCTTGTGGTTCTCTGTTGCTTGGCCATCAATTCTCCGTCTTTCCTGCTCATGGTGTGTCTGTTTCGGCATGTGATCTTTGCTCCAGGCTGAAGTTTCCTGTATTTCACAGCAGAGCTCGGCTCTGGCGTACGCCTTGGGCTGGAGATGCTGGAATTGGGGTTTCCCTGTTGCTTTGACCCAGCAGCTCGAGGGCTGTACTCAGAGAGGAAAAGCTAAAAATGGTCTCACTGTGGCCTAAGCTGGAGCTTAAGCTGTTGATAAAATGCTTCCATAAATGTTGTCCTGATGGGATATTTAGGGTGGTTGGTCTGAATTCGGAGATCCTGTGCCCCAGTGCTGCCCCAGTCCTTCTCCTCCAGCATCGCTGAAGAACCCAGCTGGCAGCCTCAGAGAAGGGCAGAGCGGCGCAACTGATGCCATCCTCCTCGCTGGCTGATCGTGCCACAGCTTAGCAGTGGTGGGAGAGCAGAAACTCCCCTGGAGGGAGAGCGTGAGTCTAACTGCTGAATTCAGAGGAAAATAATTAAATACATTCAGGTGTCGTGCTGGGTCAGGGGGCTCTCGGGTGCAGGCAGGGGTTGGTGAGCAGCACGTCCCAGGCTGCTCTGAGACCAGAGAGATGGATGGATGGATGGATGGATGGGATGTAGCAAAATGATGCTTTCTCTGCCGCTTGCAGTAAATATCTCCACGCAGACTAAAACTACAGCCCCGGCAGGCAGGAAAGGTAAACGCAATTTGCACATAAAGTGTTTGCTTGGGGGTTGCCTGCGTCAGCACTCGCAGCTTCCTTCAGATCCAGCCATGTTGCATGTTGTTTCCCCTATGCCTTGCAAAGATTTATATATATTTTTTTACACTTAATATGTTAATACAGTGTTTTTCAAGAAATACAAACTATGAGCTTTCTGCTCTTTGGGAGATTTATTATGTTTTGTTTAAAGGAACCAAACCCGTTTTCCTTTCCAATGAGCACACAAGTGTCCAGTCCCACTTACCGACTAGAGGTGATTAATTCTTCTGGTTTTATACTCAACAGCAAAACGCGGTCTGGCGGTACATAACCACCCTGCAGCCTCGCTGGGGCTGAATTATCTGGTACAATGGAGCCTATAATTAGCAGGTGGAGAAGATGCCGCACGTGTAGAGGATTGCAGAGGGACAGGTTGCAGGGCAACTGAGGGAAACAGGAGATTATGGCCAGGCAGTAAAAAATTAAGTGTTTTCATCTCTCCAGGATGCTTAAATCTTTATAATACAAACTCAAATAAAGAAAACCTTCATCGACGTGATAGAGTTCAACCGAAGCAGAGTCTGCGGCTGTTGTACCACGTAGCATGTGGCACTGGCATAATTCCTGCTGCTCCCTGCGGGTTCAGAACAAGGAGGATTCTTTCTCTTAACACTTATGAAAAATTTGAAAGTGGAAAAAAAAAATTGTATCTTTTATAGAGGTGCGGCTGAAATATGAATGAAACATCCACTGGAGGGCCTGAAATCTTGGTGTGACTTCCAGAATTGGGATGCAGAGTGTTCGGTGGGAATCACTTTCCCCTACTAAATGCTTTTGGGGAAAGCATGGGAGAATAATCTCCTTTTGCTGGTAAATGTGATTTATTTTTGTTTAGGTGTGTGACTCAGGCACCGTGAGGACTTGAGTAGAGGTTCCCAGTCTCTGGAAACGTGTGGTTCAAATGGATCCTGTGAGGCATCAAAGCTGAACTTGAGTATCCTCTCATTAAAAGCCCAGGTCTGGAGGTGTAATGTCGTGATCTCTTTGAGCCATGCATCCCTCCTTGCTGCAGAAGGACCACATCACCCCTTGCGAGGCTTCGAGTAGCCCAGCCAGGGAAGCCTGTGAGGTGGTACCCATCCCTCATGTGCCCTTGATGGGCATCCCAAGGAGCCACAGGATTAGGTGCAGCTCTGCTGGTCAGATCTGTGGGCATGGTCCTATCTCTACATTTACACACTCGCAGGGCGGCATGGAGAAGGAGGTCCCTCTCCTCCCACACTGCTATGGCAAGGAAGGAAAACCAGCTTTTCCTACCTGTACCTTGACCTTGTGGGCAACTTCTTGCCCAAGGCCATGCTTCATGGCAACACTGCTGCTTTGTTGGCTCTTTGGTTGGTGGCTCCAGCCTTCCTGAGCTGGATGTGCCTGTGGAGATACATTCGTGACCCTGTGGCTCAGGAAAAAATTGCAACCAAGGAAGAGGTAGATGGTGCTGTTTGTGCCCTGTGCAAGCACACCTAATCACCCTGCCTCTCATGGTTTTGACCAGCAGCTAAGAATCAGTCTCCAAATT
This sequence comes from Burhinus oedicnemus, assembly GCA_008921705.1. Classification (NCBI taxonomy): domain Eukaryota; kingdom Metazoa; phylum Chordata; class Aves; order Charadriiformes; family Burhinidae; genus Burhinus; species Burhinus oedicnemus. The sequence continues at coordinate 302,813 of VFFE01006670.1, forward strand.
GAGTGTGAGCTCTTTGTGGAAGGGTTTGTCCCTTGCTGCAGTGCTTGGTAAAGTCCTTCTGGTGCCTGGCTGGGCTGGGGCAGTGCCATGAACACACCAGTTATGGGACAGTAACTGCTGCTTGGCCCAGCTGGTGCAAACGGGGTGGACAGCCTGGGAGGTGTGCGGTGGGACCGCGTTCCCAGCTCCTCAGGCTTTTCTCAGTACCCGGCCTTACAGCCTGTGTTTGAAGTGCTCAGGGGCAGGATCCATGCCGGGGCTGAAAGCATGGTGGATCTGGAGGGAAACCGGCTGTGGATCAGTGCACAGCACCCCTCAAGTGTGCCAGTGGGAAGTGCGTCATGACAAGGACCTGGCTCTGGAGTCACTTTGGTTCCACTTTGGTTCTTCAGATGACGTCTGCTTCTCTGTGGGAGGTGGAGGATAAAGCTGCTCTGACACCCAGACCCACACAAACATGGAGAGCGATACTCCATAATAACTCTCACAGTCGTTCCTTTGACAGGCATTGCCTGGATTACGTGCAGGAATTAATAAATACTAAACCGGATTTAAGAACACCCTTTGGTGTCAGGAGCCATGACTGCCATGCAGAGCAGGAGGTGACTGCAGCTGCCACCACCGAGGTGCATCTCCTCTGTGTGTCCCAGCAGGCCGAGCACGAGCTTTTCCTTCTCTTGCAAAGCCCATGCTGGACTCTTCAGGCCATTCTGGTGGCAGCTCCGGTGTCACCGTCGAGCCCGTGGCTTCACAGGAGCATGAAGATCTCCATAGCGGCTAATGTTTTCCTTTGCTTCGTTAGTGCAGCTGTGCTGATTAGTGGGCTGCACCCATACAAATGAGACTGGCCAGGCCGTCGGGGTCCCCACCCCGTGGCAAAGCCGGCAGCGGGGCAGTTTGGGGAATTTCAGCAGCAGTGGAAGGGGTAGCGCAGCCATAAATCCTCGTGATTTGAGGGGAGGGGCTGCGTGAGAACGGTGGGAACTCAGCTTGTCAGGGAGCTTTTACATTTTCCCTTTGTCAGCACGGGCTAATGTTGAACAGGGCAAATACTTCCCTGCCAGAAGGAGCCTAGCGAGACCTTATTTGTGAATATATGAATAGCAGTTTTGTAAATAGTGCATCTGAATTTATGAATGATCTGACACCGACAGGTTGAAACGAACTCTGTAATTTTATTGTGTTAGATTTAGTAGGTCAGACATATACATGCCAAGTCAAAATGACCTAGAAAACCTTTCTAGGTCAAACTATTGCTTGAAAAGTTGTCTTTTTCGAGGGCAAGGCCATAAGATTTCATGCTTACTCTGACACATTTTCCTTCTAACAGTGCAACATGAGTCTTTGGGACATGGCAGAGAATTTGTCATCTCTTACCCTGAGAAGAGAGAAAGAAGCGTGAAGAAGGGGGATGCTAATTTCTTAAGGAAACTATGCCTTTTCTGGCCACCTCTCTTGTCCTGAGATAGTATGTTGGATACCCAGCCGGCGGGATTTTAGGCTAGGAGTTGCAACACCGATAGTACTAACACCTTGCTGTTTCCAGCAGTGTCAAAACCTGCCAGCAGCTCCTGGGTCCAGCAGCAACCAGCACCTGCAGCCTACCTTTGGAGCCCTAACCCTTAATTAGGTGGGAAATTATATATCAGAAGGAGCTTTTTCTCCCCTAAAGAGGCTCAGGGGAGGCTGGTGAGGTTTGCACGCGATGAGTCTCTTCACCGGAGCGATGGGATGGCGCTCTGCCAACCCGGGCGCTGCAGCCTGGGAGTCACAAGAGTGGGTGGACTTGGAAGGACCAAGGTTGGGAGGACCCAGGACCTCGATCTTGTCACCCTGCAGCTTACACCAGCTCTGTTGAGGCTGCTGCAGCCTGAGCAGATGTGGCTTTCGTGCTGTTGGAAGGAAGTCTGAACTTCTAGTAAAAGCTTGGCTGTTCATGTGGGTTACTTCTTATTTCGGAGTGCAAACATAACTGTGGCTCCCACAAGAAGTGAAGAGGGCTACCTTCCACCCCCATATAGTTTTGGATGGACTGAATGTTTTTGTCCCGTGGTGGTTGTGGCGATGCTGTGCAATGGGGCTGGCGAGGACTGAGGGTTGGTGTTGGGCTGGAGACCAGCTGTTAGACAGAACATGCGCGCGTGCTGAGCTGAGATGATGGCATCCTTGGAGGTACCCGAGCAGGAATCCCACATCCCAGCCACGGCCAAAGGCAAGAAGGACCTCCACGTGCTGTTTGCACATCGTGCCCACTGGCTTTGCTCCCTAGGAAGGGTGGCCATGCCCCGTTTCGCATCCCACACCCCGGGCTCCCCCCTGCTCCCCTCCACTTGCCCAAGTCGGGCATGGTTCACCCCGCAAGCAGGGCTCAGTGTGGGCAGGTACCGGCACCGGGAGCATCCTGGCTGCTTCTGCCGGCATCCGGCGATGCTGCCCTACCGGCATTCCCATTGGAACGGCACAGCCCAAACTCCACAGGTTGCAAATTGGTTGTCCAGCCGAGCCATGACCTACCTGAAAGTAGCTTTTGCCATCCCAGGAAAGTGGGTAGTCGGAGGCTGCGGTGCCTTCTGAACAATTACAGCTCACAGCAGTCCAAATGAAAATGTTTGTTGAAAACAACATGTGCATAATTAAGGCTTAATGAGCCCTTGTCTGTTTGGAATCTGCAATTAGATTTATAATAGAAAATACTAGCAAATGCCAAGTAGCTTTAAAAGAAGCTGAGATAAAAGATAATTTTGCTGCAAATCTATAGTAATACTGTAATTCAGTGAGCTGGAAGTGGTGCAGAGAAAAACTGTAAAAGCTTTGGACAAGTTTGTATTGTGCGTGTTTATCTTATCTGCCCATTTTCCTATCTGTAAAGCTGTCAGTCTTGCTTTTAACTGCTCGGAAAAAGGCAGGACTTTGCTAAAATCAGGAAGACTCCCTTTGTTTATTTTTATTTAAGACATTAATTAGTCAGGCAATTTTTCTGGCTGCTTTTCCTCTTTCTCATCAACGTGCTTTAAACTTCTTGTTAGGGTTAATAATAGTAATAATAATAATAATAATAGTAATAATAACATCTCTATTCAATTATTTACACTGAGGCGGGGGCATAATAATCATCAGAGGTGCCTCTTTCTGATTAGTTTCATTAATTTTAATGAGTTTTCAACTGTCTTTTTAAGACACTGAGAATTTTCACTGCTAAGGTGTGTATTTTAACAAGTAAACCTGAGGCCAGCTTGGCTGCAGTAAGCACAAACTACCTTCTCGCCCTAATGAAAAAAAGTTACGCGCCAATAAAATTTGCTGGAAAGATTAACGAGGTGAACAGAGAGAGGTCTTGAAAAGAAAAGAGCTGAAATTAGAATTGCTTGGGAGGGATGGTTTGTTGATGTTTTTTGGGTTTGTTGTTTTTTTTGTTGTTTTTTTTTTTAATAACCAGAAGTTGAGGTTGGGTATGAAGCTTTGGGTACGACGCATGGACCCGGTAGGGAACCGAGGCCAGGGTGATGCGGTGGCGGGGCGTTATGTGCACAGCCTCCTGGAAATGCAGCCCAACAGCTTTGTTTGACAAACCGAGCTCATAAAACAGGACGTACGAGGATGTGGTAATGGTGGAGATACCTTTCCGATGTGATTTTATTGCCCCATGTGAAATGTCACTGAGCTTCAGCTTCTATAAAACCATGGGTTTGCGTGTCTTGAGTCTCCGGCGTGTGAAGTTGCAACACTGGGGCTGTGTTCACAGCTTCGTGCGTGCGATGTCTGCGAAGCTGGGGGTTGTGTCCCTTTCCACCGGCGGATCCTGGCTCCAGCCTTCACCTTCGCAGCGGTGATGAGTGCCCAAGCCCTGAGCGAGCATGTCTGTGCCTTCCCGACCTGCCATAACTGCTGCCTCACAGGGTTTTGCTGGGACGGCGTGGGCAGGGCAGCCCCAGGGGCCAGGTTATTTGGAATCATAGAACGGTTTGGGTTGGAAGGGACCTTCAAGATCATCCAGTTCCAACCCCCCTGCCATGGGCAGGGACACCTCCCACTAGACCAGGTTGCTCAAAGCCCCGTCCAACCTGGCCTTGGACACCTCCAGGGATGGGGCAGCCACAGCTTCTCTGGGCAACCTGGGCCAGGGTCTCACCACCCTCAGAGTGAAAAATTTCTTCCTGAGATCTCCCCTCTTCCAGCTTGAAGCCATCACCCCTCGTCCTATCACTGCATGTCCTTGTAAAAAGTCCCTCTCCTCTCCCTCTCATGAGCATAGTCAAAAGGAAGCCCACGTGCTGGAGATGATGCTCTTTCTGGCAGAGTAGGGATCTGAAATCTGACCACCTCTGAGCCTAGTTTCATCTGTTACCAAGACTTTCACCTGAAGAGTGAGGAGGTTTGGGTAAAGTCCCTCTGCTCTCCGACAGCCCCCGCACAGGAGTTTGGGCTCTGCTGCGCATCCTTCCCACGGGACGGCAACCGAGCGTGCCGGGGTGAGCTCACCCATGTCCTGTGTGCGTCAAAATACACATTGAGGTCATGAGTGGTCCCCGTCGGTTTGGTTGTGTGGGTTTAGAAAGAATAACAGGGATGTGATGCTGGTGGGATAAAAGCCGGCGCTCTGACACGGGGAGCTGTGTGCTGCATTAGTCTTTATTAATTGTTTACATTGGACCTTCCTGACTCTCGCTAGAGTTAGGATCTGGTTAGGTGTTGTGAAAACACTTACAGAAGACGCATGTGGAGTTTGATTTAAATAAAACAGGGCCAAATAAGAGAGGGAAAAATGCCAAGTGCTGTACAGCTGTATGAAAAGTGGGCAGTGAAGACACTCCCAGACTTCCAGGATGTAATTTCAGCAATTATCTTCCTATCATCCTTGGATTTGTTGGGGTTTTTTTTATCTTTAAAGGAGATCTCATTTTTCATTAGTGTTTTGTTTTTTGTTTTTAATCATGAACATATCCAAATGTCTAAGGTAAAATTGTGAAATGGATTGTACTTTGTCAGCCCCTTTTTTTGCAAGTCATGCTATGTACCGCTGCAAGAGTTATTTGCATACACAGTTGAGCGCAGAACCACAGAAGGCAGGTTTTCACCGGTGCCAAATATTTGTGTGTTGGAAACTATTATCTAAATGACTAGCGTGGAAGCTCTCTGATTATTTTTTTTTCCCCTCCTGACTAGCTGTTTTTGCATAACGGTGCCCATTCTCACCAAAGTTGTCTTGAAAATCGATTATTCGTCTCCCTTATGCTTTGCAACAGAAAACAAACGGCAAACATGATCTTGAATTCCGGGGGGCAGAGAAGTGCTTTTGCTCTCGCTAGCAGGCAAAGCTTCCAATGATGGAAGTGTTGAGCAGAGGACCCGGCTGTGCTTGCGGGTGAACAGTGCGCGCTCTGGGCTGCGCTTCAGACTGGCTTTGCTGAAGGAACAGTGGCTGGAGAGAGAATTAAAGTTGCTATTTTTCTTCTTGAATGGCGACTGAGTAGCACCTGTGATTTTGTGAATTACTGGAGTGAGTTAGGAGACATTTGGGAGCCGGGTTGTTAACCTGTACAGCTCTCAACAAGGCATCGGGATCCGAAGCATAATTCGTGGTCTTAAAAAGTTAATAGCTTTAAGCAATCTTTGCATCGCTCCTCCGACAGCTCTCTTCCGCTCTGCGACGTGCACTTCGGTGCTTATTTATTTATTTACTTTGCAGTTGGGAAAAGACAAATAGAGATTTCCAAAATGATTCCGGTGCCGTGCGTGTACGTCAGAGCCAGGGTAACCACAGCGACCGCTGGCGCGGGGCCGCGGTGGCGGCAGCTCTTGGGTTCCTCACTCACGCCGGTGAATTGCTTTTATGAGTCCGTCCGTTGCTTTTATTCCATCCAGGCGTTCGCTCCCAGCCCCGCGCTGGGGTGTGCATCCAAACATCGCCGCCCGCGCAGGGTCCCTGCTGGCTCCCTGGGCCGGGGGCACAAAATTATAGGACGGGAAAACTTTCAGGCTTAAAGTTTCTTTCTTCCCGAGTGCTCCCTCGCTGTTTTGGTGCCGGTGGCCGCGGGTAGCCCCTCTCCAGCGATGCCTCTGGCTGCAGTGAGGGCTGTTGCTCTCGTGTGGAAATCGGCATGTCCATGACGGACTTCCAGAGCAGAGCCACGCTGGGCTGCTTCTGAGGCAGACAGGTACAAGCTCTATTTTTATCGCAATGCTTTTATCTTAGAAAAAACAATGTTTCTAGGTGCCTTTGACGCTGGCACCATTCCTTGCACCGACCCTCTGTGGCTTCTTTTAGATCTTTGTACGTTTTCTGCCTGTCTTAGTTTCCTGTGAATTACCAGCATCGCCGGTGAAGCAGGCGGTGCAGTGAAGTCTCATTATCACTTACTGTATTTGTTTCAGACCGTCTGCGCTCCAGCCCGGTGCCAGGAAACGCGCTGCGTTCATTTACCTGCCTCCCTCCCCAGCAGCGCGCAGGGCAGCAGGCACCGGCAGCGCGAGCGGCTGCCTTCAGCTCTCCGGGTCCTCCAGCTGCTGACGGGAGAAGCAGCAGCTTAGCGAGGGCCCAGTATTTTTTTTTTTATTATTATTATTTTTTTTTTTTTTGCGGATCAACTCCTCGAGCACCTGCGTAAGTGTGATAAACAACGCAGGATGTGCTTGTTGTTTGGTTTCGAAAAGGAAGTGATGTACATGCCCGAGCTTTGCAGCTACATCGGCGCGATCGTATCTTGCAAAATAATGAGCGTTGAGCGCGGTCAGCGGTGGGCTGGAGAGGTCCTGGGTGAAAGCAGGGCTGTGCTAGGAAGGGGGGATGTCAGGAGGGGCGGGCTCCTCGCCTCCCAGACAGCCTGTTTCCCTCATCCGTGCCATCCATGCCAGGCTGAATCCTCCATTTCAGCCTGGAGAAGAGAAGGCTCCGGGGAAACCTTGTAGCCCCTTCCTGTATCTGAAGGGGGCCTACAGGAAAGCTGGAGAGGAACTTTTTACAAGGGCTTGTAGTGACAGGACGAGGGGTGATGGCTTCAAACTGGAAGAGGGGAGATTTAGATTAGATCTCAGGAAGACATTTTTCACTCCGAGGGTGGTGAGACCCTGGCCCAGGTTGCCCAGAGAAGCTGTGGCTGCCCCATCCCTGGAGGTGTTCAAGGCCAGGTTGGATGGGGCTTTGAGCAACCTGGTCTAGTGGGAGGTGTCCCTGCCCATGGCAGGGGGGTTGGAACTGGATGATCTTGAAGATCCCTTCCAACCCAAACCATTCTCTGATTCTATGCCCAAAGTTTGAGTGAAATCGGGAAGGGTTTGGTGTGGCCAAAGCTGCGGCTCTGGTGAGCTGCCTGCACTGCGGGAGAGGAGGAGGAGGATGGAGATCTCCCGGGCGCCGGGGCTGCTCGAAGCACCAGGCGACACCTCTCGCAGCCAGCCTTACCTCGGGCTGCTCAGCAGGCTGCAAGCTAAAAACTAAACGCAATCATCTGAATATGATCAAAGCGTATCAGATCAAGGTCTGCCCTCAGGGGCAGAACCTGCTATGTCTAAAAAACCCGCCCCTCCTGCATGCACAGCGCAGGTGTGAGCATGAGCAACTTTGGCCTTTAAATTAATAGTGCGTGTCTCTGAGCATCGTTCTTCTCCCTTGCGGCGGCTGGGAGAGGGAGAGGAGGCTGGATGGAGGACTAGTTGGTCTGTGCTGTTTTCGGTTCTTTTCAGAGTCGCACGTGAAAGGGTTAAGCAGAATTTTGATCTCGGCAATATTTTCATGCTTATACATTCTGTTTCTCATTTCCATGACAAAGATGGTAGGAAGAGCAGAATAAGGTACAGAATTTGCAGAGCAATTTTAAGACTGTAATGAGAACAGAAAATAGTAGGGGGAGAAGAATTGTAATTAGAATATGAAATGGGAAAAAAAATTAATCTATTTCCATGTCAGTCTTAAGACTAAATTCTGCTGCTCCCTGTAGCTTTCAGTGGACGGATTTTTTTGTGTGGTGTATGTGAAGAGCTTAAACTCCTTTGCAGGCTCTGAAAGGTCCAGGTAAATGAGTTTAAGTCCTCATTCCCCCCAAATAATGTAATAACAATAATTTTGTGTGCAGCGTTCACAGAAAACCTGCCAGTCTCTTAGATAAATGGATGCTGTCACTTGAATAGTGGTGGCATTCAAGATCTCTTCAGCCTCAAGTACAGGAGAATAAAAGGGGATGCTGGAGATGGGGTGGAGGTCCATGCGGCTGCCTGGGTAAGCATCGTGTGATCACATAGCACAGAAGCACCCAAATACCGCCTGTCGGGAGGGACCTCTGCATGTCCCAAGCCTCCTCGAGCAAAGCTGGGCCAACCAGGCAAGGTGGCAAGGTTGCACAGCACCTGGTTCAGCAGAGCTCTGACTATCTCCAGGGATGGAGATCCCACAACCTTGTGGTCTAATATTTGACCACCCACATGCTGGAAAAAGGTTTTCCTAAGATCTAACGAGATTACATCTACCCACAGAGCTTCCAACAGCCCACACGTCAGGGCCATCTTGAGCTCCATGGTTTGGATTTACTATTCCCCTCTAATTTGTCCAGTTGCTATGCTGGATCCTTCTAGGCCACAGCAGCCTGCAGCAAGAGGTTTTGCTGTTGGGTCCTGTATGAAGAACTTCTCTGTAAGGTGTTTAGTTCCACTAGCTAATGATTTCAGTGTCTGCCTCCTTGGTTTTAGGCTATGAGAACCAGAAAAGAGCCATTCCCTGTTTTCATGACTTTGTGTACATCTCTGTCGAGTCCTTCTGTATCTATGACCTCTTTTCCTTGTCATTCCACACCTTGGATCCTCCCTGCGATTGCCCTCTCTCCTTCTCCTAACTGCGCAGATTGTAAAATAGCATTTGATCTTTTATTCTTTGTTCTTTTCCTAATTGCTTCTAAAACTTGAATGGCGTTTTTGGCAGCTGCTGAGGACTGAGCAAAAGTTGGAAGTGAACAAATCCCACAGTTTCTCTTCTGGACAGTAACAGCCATTTTAAGGTCCATTGTCGTGTCTGTATTCTCAGGATTGCTTTTCTCTCGTGCATTACTTTGCATTTATTGATATTAAATTTAATCTTCCATTTCCTTACCGCCACTTAGTACTGCGAGAGTCTTAAAGAAAAGCCACTCAAAGTGGCTTTCAGTTTTGGCTAGCCTGAATAATTTTTGTCTTATTAATAAACTTGAGTCCTTCTAGATCGCTTATATTATGAACTGGATAGATTTTAGTGCAGGTGGATCATAGTCCATGGTCCTCCTCTTGCGAAAACCTAATGAGTATCTTTCCACTGGCCATGAACGAGAGGACCTTCCCTTTCGTCCCACAACAAGTTGGGTTTGGGTTTTTAGAGCTTTTTTTTGAGGAACCTCGTGAGAAGTCCAGCCAGAGAGATCATTTCACCTTTTCTAGGTACTTGGTACTTGCCCTAGGTACCTGGTTCTTACCCTTCAGCAGACGCTGAAGAGGGCTGCGAGGCACGACGTCCCTCCTCTGGGGTCTCTCTGCTGCCCCGGTGGTGGGCTGCAGCTCCGGAGGGTTTCAGGCTGAGGGGGTCAGACCTGCTGGTCTGGCACCTTCCCCTGGCCACCCCCCTTCGTTTCGGGGCGGAGGCAGTAGGCTGTGCACCACGTGTGTTAACCTGGTGTTGCTTTAGAGCAGACGGGTGAGTGCCGCTCGGCCATGGGGGTTCCTCGGGGTTCTGTTGGATTATTTTACGTTTTTTCCTACTGGCCATCCCAGTGTGAGAGCTGCTCGGATGCGTCTTTCCAAGGGACATGCTGTGGTTTGGGAACCACTGAAAACTCCTTCAGAGTGCAAGCCAGTGCAGATCATTCCTGGCTTTCCCACCTGGCTTTAGCCTCTGTTGTGCCTCGGTCAGCCCTTGGCACCACCACCTCTGCAGCAGGTTCCCTGCTTCTGGTACGTTTGAGAAATAACCGTTATTAGGCTTTTATCTTATTTGTGAATTGTTCTTAAAACAAATAAACCAACCAAACCACTTTTTAAGATATGGTTTTAAGCCCTTAAGAATTCATCTGCAAGCAGTCTGATTTTACCCTAGGATAATACATGGGAATATTGAGTGCGTGGAGGGAACCCAGCCCCCGTAAAGCCCGGGTGTCTCGTGCGGATCCTCAGCTGGGCAACCCGTTGTTGGATGTACTGCCCCTGACGCCTGCTGCGGTGTCGTGCTCTCTCTTCATGACGTTTGTCCTGAAGCAAATAGCAGCGCGTGGCCAGGACGGAGATGCAGAGCTTTCCTGGCAGGAGGGTCCTGGGGGGGCGTTGTAAATCTATTGCTGAACTCTTGACCCTCTTTGACAGGATCAACTGAGGGGCTATCCAAGCATTTCCACGGACAAATAAATAATGCTAAGTAGATCACTGTGGGCCAGAGGTTGTGTAAAGACCTTAATGGGGGAACTGCCGCTAACGAGAGGCAGCTAACCTCGGCGATGTATTCCCCAACGCAGCGTGATGCTCAATTGCTCCTGTAGGAAATGGCAGCGGCAGCTCCGCAGGCAGCAGCGCCAGCAGGGGCAGGGCCGAAGCGAATATTTCACATCCCGGGGAGGTGGCGGAGGTGTTGCGCTGGCAGAGACCATCCTTGGCAGCGTCAGGGTGCGCGGGTTTGGTGTGGGTGCCCAGCGCACCCGTAGGGCTGAGCCCGGGGCACAGGGGTGTCTCACGCTGGGCAGGAGCAGCCTCGCAGGGATGTGGGGCTGGAAACCCCGTGGCCAAAATGCAGTTACAGCAGCATGCGGTTATCCTGCTCAAAATAATGCTTGCCTGATAAAAATGAGCCGTGGAAAAAACTAATTCTGTAGAAGTTTCTAAAGGAGAGTTATATTTCGGCGTGGTGGGCAGGGTGCTGTTGGAGGCAGCTAAATAAACCCCAGCAATACATGAGCTACAATAATTTTTATTTTATTTTATTTTTTAATGGGGAGTATTAAATATGGCATTGACTGTGTTATGCAAGTTTTCTTGTAGCCTAACTTTTATTCAGTGAAAACTTAAAGGTATTTGTTGCATGGCGTTATTCTGGGTCACTCTGTCGTGGTGCCAGCGGTGGCAGAGGTGTGGCTTGCTGGACACCAAAACCAGCTACATCCCAAGCATCTCCGGTGGAAGGTGATATCCCCAGCGCGTCCAGTCTGGAAGTGAGGTTGTCATGGGTTGAGAGGGGACCCGCTGCCTGTGGCCTGGCACAGGGAGGCAAATCGGAGAGGCAAGTGCTTACAGCTCTGAGCAGTAGGAATCACTGGAAGCATCCAGTTTGTTCTGCACAGGGCATTTAATAGCTCCTTGTTGATGATGGCTTTCAGTTACCACTGGATGTGCATTAACAGACCACTTTTTAAAAGCTCCAGAATCCTCAGTGGACTGGCAGTTAAGGTGCTCTGGTCCAGTATTGCCAACAATGAGTGTTAAAATTTAGGTAGGACCTCTCAGAACAAACAAACAAACAAAAAAACACCAGACAAAAAAATACCCCAAACCCAACCCCACCACACTTAAAAAAATTGAAATAAAAGGAAATAAGAAGTTTGGAAGATTTTTGAGATCTTGCAGGTGTCACTGAAGCCATTCCTGGCATGAGTGCTGCCAATGTATTTCTTACAAAGTTGAGGTTTTCATCTCAGCTCGTGACTCTCAGGAAATAAAAGGATGTGATGAGATTCGTAATAAAATTGTACAAGCTGGCAGTGCCATCCATGAGAAAGTAACACCTTCTCTGAATCTTGGCAGGAGGTTGTGTTTCTTTCCACTGGGTCCTTCCCAGTTAACAAACATTTATTCTCTGTGTTTGCACAGAGCCGGAGATCACACAGCTGCTTTGCTCTGGGGTCTGTCCCAACTCGCAGCCTGTGTTTCTTTTTCTTACTCATTTTCATCTTACTACCATGGGACCCGTGTGACCTCTGGGCACATTTACAGGTTTGAAAATAACGTCATATGGCAAAGATAACAAACCAAAGTGAGTCGGGCAAAGCAATAAAAATTTTAAAAGTGCTTCTTAGAACATCACCTGAATCAAGGCTGCGCTCAGCTGCCTGTATGGGCTGCCGGACACACAGCAGCGCTCTGCCTCCGGAGCTGCTGTGCCAGCTACCGCCCCTCTGGAAGAGCCGTAGTAAAAGAATTGTATTTTTAAGTGAATTCTCCATGGCACAGAGCATGCCTTTATTTCCAGAGTTGATAGGAATTTGGGCAGTTTCCTCTAATTAATTTTTTTTTTTAATTAAAATTGGGTGAATAGAGTTGTTTCTGTCCTGAGCATGTTACGTAGGACAAGTTTGAGCTGGGATTTGGCAAAGTGGGGCTTTATGGGTCCTTTTTGAAGTACAGGTCCCTGATTCTAGTTGTGCTCATAGGCAACCATTGCTAGCGTGAGCCACTGCGAGTTACCTAAAAATGGGTCCAAGTCTCAGATGAAGGAAAAGCAATTAATCACATCTGCCCGCCTCTCCCAGTTTCCCAGCTTGGCTACACAGGGTTTGCATTTCCCAGGTTTTCAAGCGAACACCACGTGTTGGATGCGAAGCGCTGTGAGCAGAGAGCGATCCCCGCTCACCCCGGCTTCGCCCTCGTTTCATGCGGGAGAGGCTGAGAATTAGCCACAGCCGCTGATTTGTTTAATAGGCTGCTTCTACTGGCCAAAGTATAACAAAAATGAAATAATTACAAAAGAGCAAAAGGATGATTAAGACAACTGCAAGGAGGGTATGTTCTTTTCAAATTAGGACTTGAAAATGGTACCCGCCGCTCCGCGTGCGCGCATCGTTCCGTAGAGTTTTGATGGGTTCGGAGGGGCGCAGAGGGTGATGAATGGGTGCACCCGGGTGCGGAACTGCCTGGGAGGCTTGACACGCACCAGGAGTTTGACCAAAGCGAAAAGGGAGGAAGCGTTTGTAACCAAAGGGAAATATTAAAATGTCCGTTTCTGCCGTAAATCTACCTGGAATGATGGGGCTGATTGTTTTGAAGTGCATTCTGTAGCGAAACAATAATGAGAAGAGGGAGAGCACATTACTTATCTGCTCTACCTGCCTGGTGTATAAGTGGCAAACGTCTAATTGAAAAAATATCCTGATGGGAGAATTTCTAATAAATTTGTTTGCACCCTCATAGCCTGGAGGAGAGGCAAAAAAAATCCAATCAGCAGTGGGGAAGTTCCAAAGTTTCCATTGCATTTCGAGTCTTGATTTTCAGGCTCACTGCTCAGACTGGCAATCAGAGGCACAGTAATTTTGAAGGCAGGATTCATTACCATTATTATGAAGGCATCAAGGGCAGAAGGAAGTGTGGAGCAGAGGTAGGGGAATAGTAGAAAGCCATTAAAAAAAAAAAAATACAATGTGACAAAGCGAGTGATGTAGAGAAAGCAGAGTGCTTGTCCTGCCCCGGACCTCCCGGTGAGAGGGAGGTTTCTGAATGTACATTTCCAGGTGACGTTTGTTTTCTGGAGAAGAGCTGTTTCAAACAGGTCTTCGTCTACATCTGCAAAATACTGTGCTGGAGGAGGACTAAAGTGAGGTGTGTGTTTGTACGGGAGGGGGAGGGAGGGAAGGATGGATGGATGGATGGATGGATGGATGGATGGATGGATGGATGGATGTGCATCAGCAGTGTATTTAAATCTCTCAGAGGGGCAAAGCTTGTACTTAGGAAGGAGCTCTTCTTTTCCTGATGTGGAAGTATCTATTTCTGCAGTGAAAATTCGTGGCCGGTTCCAGGGATGGACAGAACTATTTCCCCACTGGAATATTTTCTCTCTCTTCAGGGCTACTTGCTGGGACGCTCCTGTGCGGCTCTCCTGCCGCATCTCCGTCCAGTCTGAAGATGCAATATCTTGTGAGGGTCCCGCAGTGCCATGCAGCGTGTCGTGTCTGCGCAGGCTCCAGCATCCACCTGATGGTTTTTTGGTGGGCTGCTCCTAAAAAAGAGCTCAGGAGTTGGACCTCAAGACCGTAATTTTGCCTGTTCCAAAAAGACTGTCCCCCCCAAGCCACGCTGCTGCCCGTGCCAAGTCGGAGAGCGGCTCCTCCCGCAGGGCTGAGCATCTCCACCAGACTGTCCCACCTCTCCTGCAAATTCAGCCTCTCCGCTGGGTTGGCTGGGGCTATTTAGGGCGTAGAGCTGACGGAGTCTCCATGCCTGGAAGCACAGCAGCTCCCGCTGGAACTGTGTTAGCAGCAGCCGGCTATGCCAATGATCGTTTTACAGGTGGAGGGAAATTCAGTTTAAAGGGGATAGCACCCGGCCGGCTTCTGGCAGACCGGCTTGTCCCGGCAAGCCCGTAGAGCTGCCGATGCTCGCTGCATCCGCACCCCTGCCTTGCTGACGGCTTTAATGAAATCCTGCGTTCGCACAGGGATCCCCTTCCACCCTGCTGCGGCTGCTGTTGGTATTAGTTAATGAGCGTCACAATACCCGCTCTAATTTCGCTGCTTTTAATTGGTTTGCTGCGCTATCCCTGCGGATCGTTTGGCAATTAGAGGGTGTCTGTGCACTCTGCTGCCGAGCAGAGCTGTGTTACCCCCACTTGGCTTTACTAACTCTGCTGACTTCAATAGCTAATCCTGTAGCACTCTGAGAAATGGAATTGTAATTAATAATCTACCCTGAGAATCTTCACCTGGTTTTATTTAGATTTCTCTTTTATTGTTCTTAATATGGCTCATTTCTGTTAAGGCATAACTGGTGTCAGCTTCAGATCGGAGGGCAAGAGGACACGCAAGGGGTGAACAATCTTCAATTCATCATCCGGCTTGTAAGGGCAAGAGGGCTGGCTCTTCCCCTTGTTAAGTAGATGGTGTCATTCACAGCTGGAACCTTCATCCTTGTCTCGGGAGTGTTTTATGGCATAGCCCATTTTATTGCCATAATTAATTTGTGAACTTAGCCTTGAGAACTGCCCCAGCCGTACTTCGAGCCGGAGACAATCCTGGAGGGCTTTTTTCCTTCATTTGAAGTCAGAGCAAGTGAAAAGCTCCTGCTGTAGCTAATTAATGAGAAGAGTTTTGCAGTTCTCCGTGGGGGTTTTGTAGCCTAATAAGTGGATTAGCAGTTCAGAAGCGGGTGGAGGGGGCGGGCGTGATTGCAGGAGCCATGGGGGCCCAGGCGAACGTGCCGTGCTCAGGCTGCCCTGCCTCTCGCCCAGCCACGGAGGCAGAGTCCTGGCAGGGCAGGCAGGGAAGGGGAGATGGGGGAAAAGGCGCCTTCTGGCAGCCAGAGTTTGCAAACAACAGCAAACTGTCAGGATGGGGAATCGGGCTTGGCACAGAGACCCCCTCCCGTATGGTCTGCCGTGACCTTCTGCGTTGCCGGTGTCGGTTTGCTTTGGTGGTTGGGGTGTATGTAGGTGTCTGGAAGAGGGCTGAATGGGACCTGCCTGTCTTGGAAATTCCCATCGATGGAAACTGGCTTTTTAAAGCCGATGGATTGATCTAGTGGGAACTTTAGCGGCAAGTTCATTTGGGTGATCTTTGCTGCTGGGCAGATCTGTGGTTTTGCACAGGTTTGGTTTGTTTGAACTGGAGTGATTCATTCATTGTTTTGCTGAAAAATTAACATAAATGTGCTACATTACCGTGGCCTATCGCAATAACAGTGACGTGTGTGCTCATGCGCGCTCGAAAGTTTTACAGGACCAGCTCAGGATTTTCTTCTGGGAATCTTGGCGTGAAGAGCCAGGAAAGGATTTGCAATGCACGTAATCCTGGCGTGCAGGTGACATTTCACTAACTCTAACTTTCTTTTGTCTTTCTAGTTTGATGGGGAGAACATGTACATGGGAATGAATGAGAACACCCAGGAGTTTCTATCGGCAAATCAGGTAAGCGTTGATCTGCTTGGGTGGGCAGCGGGGATAGATTTTTCTAGGAGACTTTGCCTAAGCACAAATTCTAGGAGCTCTCTGTGAATCTGCACTCCTGGGACATCAGGAGGGTCCATGGAGGCGGTCCAAGTTGCCAACACGGCTGCTGCTGAGGAGTAGCGCCGGATGCACTTGGTGCGGGGAGAGGGATGCGCTTGCGTGCCGTGTTGCTGTGTATTGCCGGAGCCCGGCTCAGCCACGGCTCTCCAGCGAGCCTGGAAAGCTTTGCCTCAGCATCCTTCACTCGAAACGAAAGTGTGATTGGTGTTTCTGGATGCGGTGAGGTTTCCAAGTATTGTGTGTAGTTCAGGTGTCTCCTTCCCTCACACAGAGTATTTCCTGTAGCTAAATAGATTAACAGTTATCTGGCTCAGGGAGAAAAAAGGAATCAAATGTTTCCTGTTTTGGAGCTATAAACCCACACGTGGAGGACCAGAATAGAAGTGCTCACGTCTCGCAGGTGCCTGAGCCTTCAGGGCTTGGATACACACAAAACAGACAAGTCCATTCAGTGGAGCCCTAAACATATATAAAGTTAAGCCCATGCTTACGTCCTGCTGGAAGGTGAGAACTTCAGCACGTCCTTACCTGTCCTCCTGTCCAGGAGATGGGAGCTGGTCCCATCTGTGTCCCCCTGAGGTGGTCTGAGGACTCTGTGCATCTTTGCGGCACCTGATGCTGCACCCTTGGGGTGAAGCATCTCATCACGTCCCGCTGCCTCCTGAGGGAAAGTGCAAGTTCATTGCTAATATTTTTCAGCATCCCGTTTTTGGGCTCCGCTGGGCTGTTTCATCGGGGGGCCCTGTTGACCACAGCCTCGTGCATTGTGGGCTGTGCCGGGTTGTGTCCTGTGAAGGTGATGCATTGCAAATTTTGAAAGTGTGATGGTTTCCATCCAGCCCAAGATGCTGCCAGCTTCCTATTGCCCTGGACCTGGTGTGTGTGCCCCGGGGCGAGGTTGTGGTGTGCTCCTGCTGCTGGGGTTTGGCCGTCACCGCAGCATCGCTGTGAATTATAAGGCTAGTGAGTCATACATGGTGTATCTCACTCAGATACCAGCGGCAATTAAAATATATGCATATTAAACTGCAAACAGAATGAAAACCTGTTGTTTGCCTTCTTAGAGTGTGGCAGTGCGTCAGCTCGTTGCTCGGGATGGTTGCTCCTGCTCTGGCTTTCGAAGACGGCATGCGATGCCACAGCCTCCGAGGCGTGGGAAGAGGGGGTGTTCTCGCCTGAGAAGGATTTCCAAAGGGTGGGGAAGGAACCGCAAACTTTGTGCTATTGAGTGATTCAGCAGAAACAAATATGTAGTCGATCAACAACAGCCTGTGGCTGATCATTAGAGCCAGGAATTGCCAGAGGTTGAGCAAACACAGGAAGGAGCACGTGCCCCATGCCGGGCTCCCCAGGGCTGTGCAAAGCCTACGAGCAAGTGGTGGATGGTGACGGGGGCAGTTGTCTTAGATGCTCTGCCTTTAAAAATTCCCAAGGGACAACTATTTCCCAGCCTCGTTGGGAAGGGCTGGCAGGGCCGGCTCAGTGTCCAGCCGCATTCCCAGTCTGGGATGTGCCTGCGGGATCGGGCTGGCATGGGGCTGAACTGTGGCCAACAGGAACCGTTTGTGTTTCTTCTTAGAGGTCTCTTCCAACCAAAACGATTCTATGATTCTATGGGGAGTGGGGACTGACATGGAAAATAGACGGGGAAGTTTGTCTCGTCTTGCGTCTCCAGTTCCCCTCCTTGTGCTGCTATGTTTGGGACAGTCAGAGAGGAGCTGGGAGTGGCACCAAGGGGTGCAAGGGTGCGGGGTGGCACCAGGGGCTCTGCCGGGCTGGGTGGCCCCGTGGGATGCTGCAGTGACCCCCCGTAACCTCACCCACAGCTGAAGGAGGGGAACAGGGAGGGAGGGCAGGGATCCCAGTTTATGCCCCGCAAGAATGTTGGTGGTGGTTCACACCCAGCATGAGCTTTGGCCGAGGAGGACAGGGAGCAGCCTTCCTCCCTCACCCTCATTAGTTCGTCATCTCCCATCTCCCGCACATCGGCGCTTGTTTACCAGAGGCGCTTTATAGCACCGGTCATGACTTTATTACTGCTAACACAACGCTTCTATTTAAATGGGGGTTCCAGATGTTTTTTATTGTTTGCTAGACCTGTTGTAACCTGAACGAGTACATTAAACAGCAGGAGCGTGGTTTTACAACGCCGCTTGAGAGGCTGCTAAATCATCGGCCCCGAGACGCCTGTGCAGCACACGCGGGATATCGCTCAGCCCTTGGGATCCTTGAGGACACGACAAATCATAGACACTAATTACTAAAGTCATCATACTGTAATAGATTGAGCTGGTGGGTTGGGTTTTTTTTCCCTATTTTTGTCTTAAACTGGTTGCACTGGGCACCATTCGGCATCTGCAGCTCCCGGCAGCAGACACAGCTTCACGTTGAGCCCAGCTCAGGCACATGGGCTGGGACATCCAGGATTATCAGCGGGAAATCTTAACCTCACATCGTCTGTTTTAGGGCACGCTTGCTTATTTACCTCAGTTTTGAGCTCTGCAGTGGGCTCCTCCGGTACCAGCACGCTTGTGAGGGCCTTGGTCTGAGACCATCAGGATGAAATCCCCCAGACCGGCACGAGGGCTTCCAGCCCCTGCATGCTTCAGGGTGGGTGGGAAAGGCTGGGAGAGCAAGAAGTTCATCTCTGTGTGTGGCTCATCTCAGGTGGAAAATTTTTAGGGGTCCACAGATGAAAGAAGTTCGATAGTCTTTGTTATAGGAAATTCCGTATTGCCTTGCAATTTTTCTTTCAAAATACCTGGAAGGAGCTAGGCGGAAAGCAGAGTTCGGCTTATCACCTCTCCCCTCGCCCTGGTTTAAACCCAGGAGGGGTTTCAGTGGGTCCTGCCTGTCAGTGCAATGCTTTACACTTTCCGCCCAGAGATCCAGCAACTGCGTAAGCTCTGGAGTCATCCTTTCCCATCACGCAGATAAGATTATTCTCATTTTACCACTGGAGCTACAGAGACGGGGTGGTTTGGGCAGCTCCTGTGCTGAGCAGTCCTTGGACAGCATCGCCATCCTGCAGCACCCTGACATCAGCCTTACCTCAGCCCCTTGTACCATTTTTGATTGCAGAATCACAGAAGAGTTGAGGTTGGGAGGGACCTCTGGAGGTCATCTGGTCCAACCATCCTGCTCAAGCAGGACCACCGAGGCCCAGGGTTGTGTCGAGTGGGCTTTAGAGTATCTCCAGGGATGGAGACTCTTCAGCCTCCCTGGGCAACTTGTGCCAGTGCTTGGTCTCCCTCACAGTTAAAAAAAAAAAATAAATTTTCCTGATGTTCAGAGGGACCTTCCTGTGTTTCAACGTGTGCCCATGGCCTCCGGTCCTGTCCCTGGGCACCACTGAAAAGAGCCTGGCTCCGTCCTTTTTGCAGCCTCCCTGCAGGTATTTATAGACCTCGATGAGATGCCCCGGAGCCTTCTCTTCTCCAGGCTGAACAGTCCCAGCTCTCTCAGCCTTTCCTCATAGGAGAGCTGCTCCAGTCCCTTCATCATCTTTGTGGCCCTTCACTGGACTCTCTCCAGTACATCCATGTCTCTCTTGTACAGTGGAGCCCAGAACTGGACCCAGTGCTCCAGGGGTGGCCTCACCAGTGCTGAGTAGAGGGGAATGTCAATAGCATAAAATAATTTAAAAGAAAAAGAAACCACCAATTTGGGGTGGGGGTGGGTGATGGTAGGACAAATCACTTTCATATTTCCACCTGGTTTGAATATCCCGTTACCTGCTGATCTCGAGGGGATTAAGAATATGACTGCTAATCACCACTAGAGTTAAATAAAAAGCAGAAATTCAAGTTATTTTATGCTGCAGTGTCACTAATTAGCATTAAAACATTTAAACACTCGTATTTTAATAGCATTAAAATATTCTGCAGTATCTCATGGCAAGAGTGGGGTAAAGCCAGGACTGGGGTCCGCTTCCCTCTCCTTCGTCATTCCCTACCCTGCAGAGCTGCTAAACTAGGGGGAAGGAGGAGAAACAACAAACCCAAAACCCCTCAAAAAAACCCAAACAGAACACGTGCAAGCCAGCTGATCTGCTCCCGCCCTTCGTCTTACGGGATGGGAGTACTTATGTGCTATCGGCTGCATTTCTCAGCAACCCAAAAAGGGTTGATCTCAGCTGGGAACGAAGTGCAGAGGTACAGGAGCCTAACACATAATGAGAGCGCTGACAGATCCAGACTCACGCCGGCACAGCCTGCTTGAGGAGAATCATTCCTCTTGTTTCATCAAATAGGAGGGACATTTGACCCCAGAAGTGAGTCAAATGTGAAACGTAATTCAACCCCCAACAGGAGCCAGAGTATAAATGCAACTTGACATCTGATCAAACCATCGCGGACATTCGACCCCCGAGATGAGTGAGGTATCTGTTGTGTCTCATGGAGCCGGCAGAGCATCATTCCTCACCCCTGCCTATTTTCTTTCTTTACCCCCGCCG
>VFFE01006670.1:323219-434391 GCA_008921705.1 Burhinus oedicnemus
GAATTAAGTAATGCGAAAATCCCAAGGAATGGACAGATTATCAGCCACGCGAGGTACTCTGAAAGACAAGTAAAAATGCAATGGTGCTGTTAAAAGAAATAAAAACACCTGCAAAATCATTAAGAGAAGGCGTTTGTGATAGGGAGAGTAACCCCAGGAAACGCAAAGGTTGGGAAATTCCTCATGTAGCTGGACAGGAATGAGGTTGGTTTTGTTTGGCTTAGAGAGTTTTGAACTTGCGGGAAGAGCCCACAGGTGCTTTGTAAACGCGAATTAACTGTGCCTGGGAATACCCTGCAAGAAGGTGACATTATCCCCCATTATGGGTGAATAAATACGAAAATACCTATTGCGGGAAATACCTTGCCGGGGAGCCGGGGGTGGTGTGATGTTCGGGCAGGGTCTGGGAACAGCCGGACCCTGGCATGGGTTTGGGGACAGTTGTCCCTGGGCTTGTTGGGAGCAGGGATATGACTCTGTGCCCGGTCCGTGGAGGGACGTTATAGAAAGCCTTAGGGGAGGGTTTGGCACATTCCTCCTCCCTCCGTCGCACGTCTCTGGCTGCTGGCAGGGCTTTGGGCAGCTTCGAGGGAGGAAAGAGCTGATTACTTACCGCTGGGTGTTTTTGATCCCGGGCTCTGCCTAATCCCAGGAGCTTTCAGTGCACGGCTTATTCCAGCTGAGCAACATGCCTGTTTCTGCACCAACAAGTTAATTTGTGTGACTCCTCGTGCAAAGGCTGTTATACATCAGTATAGTTTATATTCAGGCCAGGGAGAGGTGTCGGCATAGGCAACTCTGCTTTTGAGCACAGATAGGACCTGGCTGCTTTAACTGTGAGTGTTGAAAATACGATAGTTAAATTGGTAGAAAGTTATTGGCACAGTTTCCTCTTCCTAATGCTATTCTTATGTGAGGCTCTCACTGGCACACTCGTGCTGCCCATCCATGCATCAAGAACGTCAGGTCTTGGCTGCCAGGAACCACATCTGGCCCATGGCCACCTGCGGGGGCTGCAGGTTTGCACAGCAGCGTTGAAAAAGCACAATTTCAGCCAGCCCCGGCGAGACACGCCATGTCGATGACCCCGTAGAGCAGCGAAGAGGGCTTCGGTTTGGCTGTGTGCGTTAGGGCGAGACTGGGTCACTCGTGGATGGAGCTGCTCGTATTTATACCGCTGAGCAGGTAGATCCGTGGGCGCAGACGTGTTTGTACGTGGCAGCGTGTGCGTAACACAGAAGGTGGGTTTTTCTCTGGCTGCGTGCGAATCGGCAGGAGCTCACCTGGGTGCGGGGCTTACACGGCTGCAGCTGAGGGAAATGGAGTGGAGAGACTGTGTTTGTCGTGTGCGCGCACACGTATGCAGCGTCTGTCTTCAGACGTGTCCCTGCGTAAATGTTAGCGGGGCGTTATACATGCCTGCCCCTTCCTGCACGCATGAAATCCATCTGCGTATGTATCTGTGTGCTTGGATGTGTATAAATCAACATTTATCTACTGTGTCTATTGCCCTTTATCTGTTTATCTCCATACATCTTCAAGCTGGGGTCTGTATGAGCCATAATAGATACAGTAAGTCGCTGATCTGGTGGGTCAAATGGTCAGGGCTCTTTGATCGGCCGTCAGGATACATTACCACCAGGGCCTCCGGTGGGGCTTGAATTACAACTTACATTTGACTCATTTCTGGGGTCAAAACGTCCCTCTTATTTGATCGAGTGACAGAAATTGTATAATTTGTATATATCCCTGAGCCATATGTGCTCTGAGTGCCACTCTAATGTGTTTTATAAAGGCACAGCTGTCTTGGTGACTTATTTAAAATGGGATTTTGAAGTAGTGTTCTTGCCATTTAATGTCCTCATTCAGGGTTACACAAGGTTTATCAAATAATAAATAACATTTAGAACATTCATTTTAGCATAACAATGGGTTTGCTAGTTATAAGGAACTGGACGGTACAATAAAGCTGTGTTTGGTAAATAAGCAATAATGTAGAAAGCAAGCGATAGCATAATTAGAAATTAATGACGGTGCGGGAAGCTACAGATACCTTCCTCGCGTTCTGCTAACGCTCCAGACTAGGCAGAGCTCGTCTTGGCAGCCTCTGCTATAAAATATGCCATCAAACCTTGTCATAATACTGGCAGGCACGTTGTCCTCCCACCGCCTGGGCCTCCCCCCAGTCTCCACTGAATTGCGGCAAAATGTCAACAGTTGATAAAATAAACCTGGGTGAGGGGCAGATCGGTGCTGTGCGAGCGCGGGGGGTCCCCTTCCCCGCTGGGGGCTGCCGAGCCAGAACGCAGTGACTCTGCAGTCCTGAAGTGGCCATGGAGCCCCAGGCAGCGTGAGGGTAATTAGGTGCTGCTAACGAAGGCACAGGTCATCCTGCACTCGTTCTTGCACTTTCCTCCCTGGTAGGAAGCTGCAAAACAGGACCAATGTGGACTTTCACCCACGTGGTTTTCCCCTTCATCAGTGGGTTTGGTAGAGATGCTCCGTCAGTAGCAGTGAAGCAACAGCGTGTGATTCCTTGGGCATGACGTATTCTCATGTTGGTTGGTCCCTAACCTACAAGGATGTGTGAATGTGAAGAAGTTTCCAGCAATTTGTTTGTCCCTGAAGCTCGTAAGGTGCAGCGGGTTGCTCATGGTCACCACAGCCGCTGTCTCAGCCCTGGGTTTGCTCCAGAAGGAGACCATGCACGTGTCTGAGTGATGCCTTGGGATGATCCATCTCTTGAGTCTTGTCATAGTAAAGACTGCACAGCAGTGGTGGAGGAGAAATTAGAGCCCGCCATGAGGTTATTCTTCGTGCAATTTCCACTCAAGTCCCCTCATGAACTTTTGTGTTTCTTAGGAGTCTGACCCGTCTTTGCATATGAAGAAACCTCTGTTTGTTTTAAATTCGATGAGACGTGTCTCAAGGTCTTCATAATCTATTGATTTTGGCTATTGACTGGCTTGATCTATTGGTCACAGGAACAGATGATGGTCAGAGGATGGTCAGTGTTAGAGAAAATCACTGATAAAAGTAGAAGGGTTTAAAAAAGGGGAATGCTGTTCCCCTGATGTGGAGAGCTCTCATGCTCCTGAATTTCCAGCAGTCTTGTGCTCCTTGGGCTTCACTCTCTTGCTTCTGTACAGCATCCTGGTTTCTTCCGATCTGCCAGTAAGCTGTGGTTTTGAAGTCTAGACACAACCACAACAGGGGCAAAGTGCACCTTACAGTAAAAAACTGATGATGCCCCAATCCCTTTACAATGATACATTGCAAATATTGCTAGAACATATATATATATATATATATAAGGCCCATAGTCAAGAGAAGTGAGAGCTTTATATGGACTCAAAGTTGAAAGAGAGGGTTAAACGGAGTTTGGCAGTGCGGTGGAAGCTGGGAGTGCGCGCTGCAGCAGGCACCCATGCTAAGATACAGATTTTCCTCTTTCCCCGCTGTTCTTCGAGTAACACTGTATAATTTCATATGTTGTGCTGGAGAATAAAAAATAGAGAGAAAGACATTGATAGATATTAAATGCCTTTCTCAGCAGACGATTCAGGAAGAATCTCATGTGCTGTTTTAGAGTGAACAATAGGGTGTTACATGTCATTTATTATAATCAGCAGCTAATGGAAACCCTTCCAGGCAGGATTTTGGAGGTGAGCACAACTACAGCTGATGATCCAGGCTTGTGAATTTTGCATGAACTCCTATGTGACAGGGAAATTTTTGAAAGGTGCAGTCAGGAAGCGATTCCTGGAACTTAGTCATAGCAACAGAAGCTTCTGTTGCTGGCAGAGGGTCAGCTGTAGTGCTTAAATAAAATAATAATAAAAAAATCCCTTGGTATTACAGGCAGAACGAATATCATCTTCAGCCCTCGGTCTCAAAGGACTCCTAAGCTGTTAACAGTACGATGTTTGAAAAACAGCCACCAAGCATCACAGAGTGAAAAGCTAATGTAACTGAGCGGTTCCTAGACCAAAATGGATAGTCTCTGTTTCTTTTGCATTTGAAAAAAGAAAAATCATCTTAGATAGTTGAAGATATCTGTCAGGTGACACAGAGCACCTCGTAGGGACCAAAAACTCTGAATTTGTCACGGTGGTTGAATTCTGTGTGGACATTTCACCAAGGAACTGAGGTTCCTGAATAGATTTAGGTTTAGGGGCAAAGGAGGAGGAGATCCTTGGGTGCATCGGAGCAGTGGTCGGAATAGCAGGCACTGTGGCCGGCAGCCTGAGGGCTAGGCACAGCATCCACCAATCCTCCAAGGTCTTGCAGGTGACCGCAGCCAGCTATGCTCTCAGGTCAGTCTGAGCAGTAATCTTTCCTTCTCTTTCCCAAGTCTTTCCCTGGTTTTACGGGGTCTGAATCAGCTTAGAGATTGGTTTTGACCCAGTGGTAAAGAGCATCTGTATTAAGCAGCACACCTGACTGTAGCCCTCCGTCTGCGAGGTGTGTGATCAAAATGTGCGTGAGGACCTTCAAACAGAGCTCCGATTTCTTTTGTGGTGAAGAAGTCCATAAGCAGGGAAACATTTAAAAAACAATAATAAAAACCTAATCAATGCAGGAGAGCGGGCTGGGGCTGGAGGCAGCACAACTCCCGCCCATGGTGCAGCTGCCCGGGGGCTGGGGAGGTGGTGGGTACCCGGGGGCTGGCAGAGAGAGCGGAGCAGCAGGACGATGTGTATCCTACTGAGAAACAGCATTTCCTGCTGCATCTTGATCCAATTTTACATATAGGAAACATTGATACCAAAAGGAACTCTGATAGAAGGTTGGGACATGGGTGTTTCTTGGCGCTGAAAGGCCATGATGCCCACCAGTGGGGCTGAAGGAAATGTAGACCCAAGATCCCAGAAATGCTCCCTGTGTGCTGGAGGGTAAAGGAGAGGGAGTAACTGGGGCTGCTTCAGAGCACTGTGGGGCACAGCTGAGGTCCAGTCGGACTAAATAACACTGAAGGGGATGTGCTGGCCTGCATGATGATTCCTGTGACATGAGGATTCATGGGCTGGCTGTCCAGCAATGCTGATGAGCTTGTAAAGCCAACAGATCATAAAATAGCAGCAAAATATAGAGGAAGGTGGTGTGTGGTATCCTTTAGCCAACAAAGTGTCACTTTATCAAAGATTTCCCACTGTGCTCAACACTGCTGTAAAGGGACTACACGTGGTCTACGCAGAGCTGCTGCCTTTGATGGTCAGCGCGGCCCAGGGCAAGGTGGACACCTACACGTGGGGGAACCTGGGGCAGCTCTGGAGGGAGTAGGTCACTGTGGAAGCATAGCTGCCACGTTAATCCAGTGCTTATGTCTGCCCCTGACGGTGCCCCTCCGGTGCTGGGTTGTCCTGGGAGGGTGCTGGGTTGTCCTGGAGTGGTGGCTGTCACTTCAGACAAAGGCAATCCCGGAGCTTTTATGCACAAGCTGTTTCTGCCTTCAGATCCTCCAGCTCCTCGCACTGTGCTAATTGCTCGCCGCTTGTCTCCCGAATTACCCGCTGTGACACAGTGTGATTGGGAGCCAGGTCTTTACATGCTAACAATTGATGCTGAGCTCTGATAATGCGATAGCATCGCTATCGGTTAGCTGTGACGAGCAAGACTCTCTGCCGCGTCCTGTTGGGGGGTTTGGTTTTGGCTCCTGCAGAGGTTGGTTTGCTTCTGTAATGGACCTCTGGGGAGTGGCTTTGGAAAATTGTGTTTATTTGTGGAAACGTAGCACCACAGGCTGCAGGAATATTAAAAAAAAAAAAAAAAGCCGGCCTGTTGCTCTTGGGATTTCCTTTCCCAACTGATTGATTGCTTCTTCTCCTCTTGTCGGAGCCCCAGCCCGAGCGGTGTTTGGGTCTGCCACCACAAGAGAGTTGTTAACTGAGGAGCCACTTACTTCCAGCAGGAAAGCATTATTTTCCACTTCAGGGTTTGGATGAAGGCCTGTGCAGAAAGGAAGACCCCTCCATGGCCTTGGCTGGCTGCAGAACAAGCCCTTCACTCCGTGTCGGCTCTTGGACTGCCCTGGGCATGTGTGGGGTTGGGCTTCACTCCAGCCCCACGGTGGCCTGACCCCCTCAGCAGAGCATCCCAGGGCTCTACAGGTACTGGAGGACGATGAGGGTTACGCATCCCGAGTGTCGCCATCCAGCTCCTCACGCTCAGAGTCAGGCGTTCCCTCCGGCCTCTCCTCACCTGTGCGGTTGGGCAGAGCTGTGGACCCAAACTGGTGTCCAGCAGTGCTGGGGCAGCTTGCCAGCCAGCGTGAAGTGGTACCCAACCCCACACTGCTCTAGCAAAGTGGTGGGACCTCATGGAGAGTCAACCCATGAGAATGGGCTGGCTTGGCGCCTGCGCATGATGGATCGGTTGTGTTAACTCTTAGGCTTCTGCTCCAGGATTTGTTCAGCAGATCCCTGGGCATCTGCCATCTTGAAGCTGGAGCAGCTCAGAGTGGGTGCAGCCAGGAGGCATCTAGGAAGGGAAGAGTGGTGCCATGGGTAACCCGGGCAGGGAACCCAGGAGGGGAGGATGCACCATGGGTGCCTGGGAGAGGGGAGTGTGCTGATGGCGGTGACCAGGGCGGAGGCGAGTGTGCAGTGGGGCTACCACGGGCAGGGAGCGTGTGTTGCAGGTACCCAGGGAAGGCAGTGTGCATGCCACCAGCCCTGTCTGGTTCTGCTCCTCTAGGGAAGGCTTGGGTCTTTCCCTACCCGGTGATGCAGCAGGTCAGGCTGGTCTGAACTACGATGGGAACCAAAAATCAGAGACAGTTAGGGAAGCGCTATGGGGTGTGCTCTGGCACAGGACCCAGCTGAAGGACACTATCACAGAAGCCTTAGCTCCTGCCGGCAGGGTGAAAGGTGGCAGAGCTGACCCAGAGCTCTGCATTTGGCCCATGCACCCATCCCCTGTATCACGGTTCTGCCAAGGACCGTGCTGAGTGTCGCTCATCGGTGACACCGCTTTCGTGATCAGCAGCCTCTGAGCAAGCCTGAATTAAATTGATCTCAAACTAGGAAATCCATCAGCAGCCATCAAAAGTGTCTGAGCTGATGCTGTGTAGCTCAGGTCTATACATCTGTGTACACTGTAAAGGACAAAATATGACTTGGCTTTTATTACTTTAATTAAAACATGAGTGAAGAGTATGAGATTCATATTAAATTGTATTTTCCTGGCTGCTGTATGAAGGAGCTAACTGATCTGATTACCATGAAGATTACAAACTATCAAAGTGAAAAAGAGCTTTTTGCAAGTATTTCATATTAAACCTTCAAACATAACACTTTAAGAATAATTATAGTTGTATTACTGGAAAATGATTCATGAATTCTGAATAAATATAAGACCCTTAAAGGGAAATGTTCCAAGACCACAGTTTTCGTTCCAATCTGATGAAATTTAGTATCATTTTGCAGCTGTAGAATAAAATTTAAAAAAATATGTACATAGACTGTATTGAGTATATGTCAGACTAAACTAATGAGATTTTTTTCATCAACTCTAAGCACGCACACAGACAAATGGAATAGCTGTTCTCATTTTCCGTAATAGAAAGCACTGAAAGAGAAGGCAGAAAGGATCTTACTGCTCACAAGTCTTTATTCTACCCTTGATTGTTAAATAATATATTTTAAGTTCTCATATCTCGACTGCAGAATGTTTGAACTGACATTAATGAGTATATAAGAGAAAAGAGTGAGCTTAAAAAAAAAAATGAGGAAGGGCTAGGATTGGGAATTTTATTAGTATTCCCAGTGGGCTGTAATAAAGATACTTTTCACACAATACAGTGAATGTTTACAGCAGACAATTTAGTTTCCTTCCAACAATTATGAGAGAAATTGAATCTCAGGAAATGTTAGTTTTCTCTAAAATTAGACATAACAATAAAGATACCCCTGAAAGTTTATTAAGGAGGGAAGGGGGGAAAAAAAAAAAAAAGCCATCAGTCTCTGGAAGACAATTTAGCCAATTTATTTTAAGAATTCCAGATGACTTCTAAACAAAACCAGACACCTACGTGGTGCTGCGGGCTCGTGTACCCCACGCTGGGCTTGAAGCTGCAGGCTGCTTTTCTCTCGAGGAGCTTTTTTTTTTTTCCCAGGCTCTAGCAATTCCTAGTGCATTCTGGAAGCAAATAACCCAAAAGGTGCTTGTTTCCACCCCGGACCCGGCTGGAGGAGGATGCTCATCACTTCTGCAGGCAGATGGGGCACAAGGCAGTAGCAGGTCGTGCTCTTCTGCGTGTGGGTCAGGATGCTCCGAGCCTGGGAGCCCGCACTGGTATCAAAGGGAAGATGCGTGGTCCTCTCCTGCCACCCCTCATCCCAGGGCGGGTTTCCCTGCACTGAACACACAGAAGGGAAACATCGTCATTTACATGAAAAGTAGCAAAGCTGTAGGAGCCCCGTTTTGTGAAATCAGCAGGATGTTTGCTCACCCGCGTGTTGGCAAGTTGAGAGCTGTGTGTTTTTGCATGAATATTTGCATGCCTCCTTGCAGGTGCGGTTAACGTTGATGCTCGTGCGAGTGCGCTGTTTCCTCCAAGCCCCTGCACAAGCGCAGAGCTCTGCGGGCAGCCACGCGTGGGTCTCCACGCGCAAAGGACTAGTTAGCAAAACACTGTGAGCTCAGGCCTTCAAGTTTTTCCCGAGAAAATTGGTCGTGAAATGTCAAGAGAGGAGCTGCAGGGAGAGGATGGAAATTATTGGGCACTTGACTGCAACTTCAGGAGTGAATTTATCATGCTCACACAGAGATGCTTGGGATCAAAAAGGGAAAGCCACTCTGTAAAATGCAGAAAACTCTGAAGCTCTTTGCGCAGCTCGTGCTATGGTGTTTAATTTTTGAAACACTGCGATTTGAACCTGCAGTGTGATATTTCTGCCTGCCCTGGTTTCCAGACTTCTTCATCGAGGGTTGCTGCAACGTCCGTGTTAGAGACACCAGCTCTTTTCTACTTCGGTGCTTTTTCTTCTGTCTGGGTGATCCTTGATTGCCAAATTCTGCCTCGCTTTGTTCCAGTCTGGAAAGAGATCCCTGTTATTTGATATCAAGGGTAGGGGTGGGAGGAGAAATAGTGAAAGCCAACGCAGCTTAGCTTGCACCCAAGCTTCTCTAGTAATCTTCCTCCAAAGGATCTGTCCCGTTTTGATCTTATTAGGGACCAGACTGGGACGATGCTCTTTGGTAACACCAAGCAGGACTCTTGAGGTCCCTGGTTTGGTACCAGTATTGGCAATAGAAGCACTCGGCTCTGAGTTGTCACAGGTTTGCGAAAATATCTAAGCTTTGTATGGGCTTGGATTTGAAAGACGGCAGCTGCAGCCCTTGAGTACACTGGGTAAATGTGAATTTTTACCACAGGGTCGATGTTTTGGCTTTGTTTCCTGCAGCCCTGTTGTGCTCAGAGCCTCCCCCGCCTCTCCATTTGCGTCTCTCTCATTCTGGCTCTTCCACCTCTGCCCGTTTCCCTTGGAACAATTCAGGCTCTACCTGGCATGTTGTAAACTAGTAAAAATAATAGAAAAGGCTCTACAGCTGCTTAATGAATGAAGTGTTTCAGTTGTTTTGGCCTCCGGATAGCTGGGGCAGGGTTTTTTTGGATGCAGCTAATGGAGTGCCTCCTGCCTCATGCCTTGTGTGTTGGGTTGGGTCCCTCGTGGTCATGCAATGAAGGTCATGCTGGTGTTGGTGTGAGCCCTCTTGCACCTTCATCTTCTCTGCAAAGCTCTTCCCTGTGTCAACAGATGCTGCCCGTTATCTCTAGAGCTGCCAGTGCCTATGACGGTCCTGTCTCACCACCGGCATTGGAGGTGATCACTGCTACAGGCTCCTGGCTGTGACCAGCAGCTTGGTGTCCCGGCTGTCCTTCTAGATGGAGAGTTGTCATTACTTTAGGGAAATGTTGCTATTTTGATTGTTTATTTGATGAGTTTCCTTTTTGCCTTCCTCCTGAAAGGATGATGCCTACTCTAGCTGTTCATTTGGTCCAGGTTGCTCAATGCATTAGAAGGTATTTGATGAGTAACTGTGATTTAGGACATAGATGAGCCCCTCACAGCAGTGTGTGTGTTCCTGGCTTTTTTTAGATACCATACATAAGCCTGTTTTTATTAAAGAAAAAAAATTGTTAAAATTGTTAAAGATAAAATCTGTTTGTTTCCCAAAATTCACATATTGGTGGCTTAAGGCTGATATTTTCACACCTACGCTAGGGATTGGGATACTTGGCCATACACCATGTTACAGTTCTCACAATTTTGTCATGAGTCTCTTGGTGCTTCATGCTTTCCCTCACAGCCCACCACCTTTGTGCTCTTGTGACATGGCAGCCTCTGCTTTGGGTAAGTGCGTAAATGAATAAAATTCTTGCAGTCGTGGTTGTGGAGGGGCAGAAGGCTTGTAATTGTGGCGTTCAGAAGCTCAGTAAATGCAAAGGAGGTAGAGAGAGATCCCAGGTGATTATCTTGACATCTCGTGGACTGGCACATTGATGAGTTTTGCATATTTAGGGTCTGCAAGGAGGGAGGCATCTCAATCCCATAGTTAATCTTTAATATCTTCTCTGACCCAGCAAAACCAGGTCATGCCTAGCTGCAGGCAGGCGCCTGCCCTGGCTTCGGAGGCAGCGCCTGCCCAAACTCAGTCGCTGCGGTTGAGATCAGGTAGATGCTCTTGCTGTCTCATCTCCGGGTTTGCTTTGGCAAAGCTTACTCGGAGGTATCTGGCTTTGGCACTTCTCCTGCATGCGGGAGCCAGATCCTGGGGCTGAGGGTCTTTGGGATAACGTGGGAGGCTGATTTATTGTGCTGGTGATTTCAGTTAATTTCCTTTTCCCATTTCGGCAACTTCCTGGCAATCTGAAATGTTTTGCAGTGGATAGTCGGGTAAAGGATTTCAAGCTCCTTTTGGGGATAAAGAGGAGAGAGGGGAGGGAAGAAGGTGGCATTTTACAAAGCATTGATATGTTCTTAATTTTAATAAAGTGGAAAAAAAAAATTGTAAGGAGCACCTTAGCCGCTAAGGCGACAGGCGCTTAGGAAGCACTGAATAAATACATAAAACATATTTGCTGAAGGCATTTGTCATTGGAAGTTTAAACATTAAACATGCCTGCTTCGTCTGATACTGTAATAAAGCAGAGATGTTCAAAGAGCCATTAGTGGTGCTCTGACTATGGCTTTACATCTTCACTATATATACGCCAAGGAAGCCGCATTGTGTCAGCGATGCCTCAGTGAGTTTTGCCCCCAGAAGGGAAAGTAAGTGAATTCTGGGAGGGATTTCAGTGTGTCTTGGACTTTTTTTGTCGTGCGTTTCCCCTTTCATATTGATCGATGGGGATGTTTTGGTATTGTTCCCTTGTAAAGTGCTGGGGCAGGTCCACGGGAGGCAGCAGCTCTGCTATTGTCCCGGTATCCCCGGGCTTCATAAAAGCTGGCTCAGGGCCTGGCGAGACAAGTAAACAGGTTTGTGTATTTAGTTTTTTAAATTACACGATAAGGAGGAACACAGATACTCAATCCATTAAGAAATAACTAGGTGGGTGATTCACTACCATTTGTGTAAATGGCACTAACTCTGGTCTGCCTGCACAATTTATTAATACTTCACGGGAGGAAAAAAAAATTATTTTAATCTCATAATGGATGATGAGCTGTGAAATTGCTTCTGCAGCAGCTGGGCACCCTGGGGGAGGTGCTAGATTGCACCACATTATGCAGGCTCTCCCCACATCTCTGCCTTCCCCGTGCTAATCAGACACGTCAAATCTGGGCGATGGGGAGGGGGGATGCCACTGCTTCTGTTGGATTTTATTACTTTTTTTTTTTTCTTTTTTAATATATGTAGTCTTCTTGTCGATTTGCTTTGGGGTCCCAGGTCTGACTTTGGAAGCGTGCAGCCTGAGCGCCTTTGTGCTGGGCGATGCTTTGGGCTTCAAAGGTCCTGGCCTGATCCCTGCCGCCACTGGCCACGCTGGCCCGACTCACAACATGAAATAACTAGAAATTGAGCAAATGTACCGGGGCTGACCCAACTTGTGATTTCATCTGGCTGCTACCCTCACTTTGTAGGCGAGAATACCAAGAGCGGTCCCCGTTGAACAGCAGCTTTGCTCTGTCTTCTTAGGCTTGGACCGGGGTGGTGGTCAGTACCGACCCTCCGAGCACTGTGAAGGTTCGTTTGTGTGCTTTTTTCGTTTGTGTCCCCTTTAGGGACAGCCTGGGGTGACGCCCTGCGGTTGTGTACGGGGAGGCAGCGCGCACGTGGAGTGATGAGAGCAAAGCAGGCATAGTGTAGGACCACTTGGGAGAAAAATGGCAGGTTGCCCCGTAGGCTCTAGCAAGGGATTTGCGGTGTTTGCCTCTGCCCCTGTGCTGGTGGTGTACTCCCAGCCGTAGGCGCGTGGCTCGGCACCTTGCAGACACCGGTGCTGGTGGCTGCAGGGTGCTCTGGGGTGGGAGGACCGCACAGGGCTTCATTTGAAAATTTGTCTTTGCTGATGGGAGAGGAAAAAAAAAAAAAAATCGGGGCACATCTGTGAGAAAAAAGAGTTGATTCGAGATGGGTTGTGTTGCCATTACGGCTTTGCTGGAGGATCTTGCTGCAGACCTCGAGGTGAGGCAGTGTTTGCCACCATCCCCGCGGCACAGACCATGGCTCTGCTGGCCATGTGTGGTGGGCTGGGACATATCCTTTGAGATAAAACGCTGAAAAACTTGTGACAAAGCATCCCTGCAAAGTGTGCCACAAAAGCTTCTTTTAATCCCTTAACCCCACACCTACTGTTTTGAGCGTAAGGGAAATAGTCTTTAAGACAAAAACCGAAAGGAGGCAAATCTGGTAGAGTGTATGTAGTTTCCTTCCCACTCTGGGTCCTTCTTGCTCGACTGAAGCCAGGTTGAACTAATTTCTTAGAGTGCTTTTTAGTAATTTTTCCTTGCATGTACTCCATTACTGTTTTC
Source organism: Burhinus oedicnemus (assembly GCA_008921705.1). NCBI lineage: Eukaryota > Metazoa > Chordata > Aves > Charadriiformes > Burhinidae > Burhinus > Burhinus oedicnemus. The sequence continues at coordinate 336,200 of VFFE01006670.1, forward strand.
AGGCTGCCTTATCTCTTGACCTGCTTACAGTGCATTATACATCTTCATATAATGTACCCTTGGCTCAACACAAAATACCAAATCCGTACGGTCCAACAATGAATTTCTGCGAAGGGCACTGATCTTATTATGCAAGTTATGCCAGGAGACAAAAAAGGCAATTATGTAAAACCTGTACTCCTCAAATAATTCCCAGAAATGCATGATATTCTTGAGCAGAATATTATCATATTCCTTGTATCTGGTTCCAGGCGAGATACTAGGAAAGAAAAGAAAAGGGGTTGTATTAGTCTGGACCAGTCAGTCTAATTTTAGATCCCCATCAGCTCCTCTCTCGCTGGATGTACGATCCCTTCAATATATTTTAAAAACAGGGAAAAATCATTTTAAACAATTTTAAGGAGGCTGATTGCGAGACAGATGACAGAGGGTACGCTTTGCCTACGTGGAGTGGAGCGTGCACATCTCCGAGCTTTCCCTGGAGCACTCCACGTTTGCTTTGAAAAAAACAGGAAAGAATAGCCACAAAAGCACATAGTGGAATGAAACAGTTCTCTCGCCAGTGTGGATAGGTAACTAAAACATAGGTGAAGCTAGATGTTTCTACGGGTGATGCAGGAGCAGCTACACACACATCAAACACGTCTTGCAGTCCAGGCCCTGCTTATGAAGATACAACAAGGAGTTTTCAGGAGCTCCGGGTATTATCGACGCTTGCATAAGCCAATATCGAATGCTTCTGAAAATGCTGTCAGCAGACTTGGAGCCTTAATATCCCGTCTGCTTGTTTGGAAGTTGAAGGTCTTTGTTACAGGGACGTGGTGTTGCCGTACAGAGTTCAGCCTCCAGAGCTGGAGATGGGGGGGTTCCAGATGTAGCACCTCCATCTGTGCCGTAACGTGAATACCCCAGCACGGGGCAGGGGAAGGCGATGCCTGGACATGCTCCATCTTGTGAAAATGGCATTTCAGAGAAGTGACAATGGCAGATCTGCAAAGCGGTAGTTTTGGGCATATTTTGTAAGGAGCCTGGGGAACTCCCCGCCACTAGATGCCGATGTCAAGAACATAATAGAGATGCAAGGAGGTGGAACGGGAAGCAGATGAGGTAGGTGAAAGGGAGAGGTGGACTGTGCTCTGAGAAGCTTCCATAATTGGTCACTAGGGATTTTTATATCTCCCCCCAAAATGCTGGCTCATATTGGCTAATTTTTAGGTCAGCAGGTTTGACCAGATGAACTGCTGGTCTGATTGCTTACGTAGGTCTTGAGTTCTTGGGAGGACAGTATGGGGTCGTGGGTTTCCATTCCTCCCTGCGAGGGGTTGTGAGAGCTTTTGTCCCCAGGATGTACTCGATGACATGAGACGGTGGATCTGGAGGGATGGTTGTCCCAGCAGGTTCAAGCGGAACATGCTGTGGCTCCGACAGTCCTTCCCTGCACTGGCTTCACAAGGCGATTGCTGCCTTGCAGTGAAAGGAGGAGAGGCTGAGGTATCAGAGGTGGATTACATTTTTCTTTCTCTTTGTTCCTGGGGGTAACTACTTCCAAAACTCATTTTCGTCTGTGTCCCTGGGGAATTAGAGGTCTGTGTCTCTCTCTTCCCTCAGAAGGATAAACACAGCATTACTAATCCTTTATATACCATTGCATGCTGCAATGCTGCTTCCATGCATGTATATCTGCCTTTATGGTAACTGTAACCTTTTCTTGAACCAGAGATTTTCCTGAACAAGAGCCCTTTGGGATCTGTGTGGGCTTTCCTGGATACATATTTAATAAATACAATAATTTGACTGCAAGCCCATTACCTATCCCCTGTTTGTGCTATGGGATAGTCATTTCCATGCCTGCAAAAACACTAACTCACAGGGCAATCAAAGGAAGAATGACAACCAGGACAGAATTGGTATTTGTTGTGATAAACCGGTCCATCTTCAGCATCGTGCACCGTAACTTTATATATTGCCTGCAAATAATGGCCTCAAAAAGATATTAAATCTTTAGAAAAAATCGAGCCTAATTGTAACTATATTTTTGTTTTCCATTTTGGTTTATGTACAGTATATGACTTTTGCAGAGACATTTTTATTCCAGGAAAATGACAGGCCAACAAGAAGCCATAATTGCACTGATTTTTAGAAGTGCCTGCATTACTACAGATCTGATGTACTGCAAGACATGAATCAGAAAAATTCTATTAAAAAATCTCTTGAATGGCTGACACAGGAGTATTATCCACGATGATTAATTTGACTTGGTCATTATGAACACAGACAAGTCTGACAAAATTGCATTTCATTCCCCACTGAATTCATAAAATCACTATACACATAATAAGAAGTTATAGTTCTCTGCTATCCACTATTCTTGACAGGATTCCAGTTCTGGATAAGATACTGATTAAAAAAAAAATAAAAAAAGTGGGGGGAGAGAGGGAGTTGGGAGCCTTTTTAAAAGCCTACAATAGGGCTGATTTCTTTTGCTATAAATTGTTCATAGAACTCCATTATTTTTAGGGTTTTTTTGGTGAAGTGGTGATGCAAGTCAACCGCAGCTTGGACAGTATGAAAACCGACTGTAAGCTCCTATTTACATCAGCAGGGATACGGCAGAAGCGCACACACGTGCTTCCCATCGTGAATCCCCAGGAGCCCCGTTGGGCTGCACCTGAGGGCACGGGGCAGGGACCGTCACCGCTGCTGCCTCTGTTCAGCCACAGCCACAAGCGAATCCTTACCCAGATTGACTCTCCGGCATTGTCCATCATACAGATGATTATTAACAGCTGGTAGCTTGTTCTTCATTTGGAGCCCATGTAAACCAATGGACAGGTTGAGGCCAGAGAGTCCCAAGAATGTTGTTTCTGGCTTTGGTGGCGTGTAAAACAAAAAAAAAAACTTCTCCAGTGAGCAGCAGAATTGGGTGCACACCTCCCAAAACTTTATCTTTCTGGAGGAGCTGAGATTTTCTGTTCCCTCTGAATATTCTTGGCTGGGTCCCTTCACAGTCCCCATCCTGCTGAGCACCACAGCACCACATCGCAGCCGTCCCTTTGCTGCTGGACCAACCGGCCAAGGAGATCAAAGGTCATCAGGGCAAGCATGAAGGTTTAGGACCCTGGTGTCTCCCTTCTGTGTACATACGGTTTTACGAAACTTGTAGAAAAGAGACTTTTTATGCACTGTCAAGTTTGGTTGAAAGCATCTGGCAGGCTTAGCTTTTGGAAGACCCATGACGGTGTTACTGCATGGGATTTGTGTCTACAGGAGATGGGACGTGGTCAAATCCTGCCAAGTCAGAAGGTAAATGCCCAGCTCCGTGCAATGGCGAAGCTGTGCCGTAGCGCTGGGGTTGAGCTGGAGGCTGGCTTTCTCCTGCGGGTTGGCGTGGCACGCAGAGCCTGCGTGACAGGAGGAAACGGTGCGAAACGGGGAACATGGAGGTGTGTGCTTGCTCTTGGGGTGAACCAGCTTTTGTTTGGGATTTAGAAACCTGCTGCTGCAGGTACGGCAGAGGAGCACAGGGGCGAGCAGAGCCCAGCTTTCCCATGGGTCGCCTGCTGCTCTGCGGTGCTCCCAGCCTCCCCGGTGGGGCTGCCTTTTACTGAAGATTGTGCAGAAGACGCTTCCAATGCACATTTGTGCTCATGCAGGAACTCATTTTTCCCTTTTCAACCACATTCCCATAGTCAAAAACCTGAGCACATGAAAATTAATGTAAAAGGGGCCGGGAACACTTCAAAGACAATTTGTAGATTGTATGTGACTGACTGTTAATAAATACTTCTTTACAGTATTTATCCAACTCTACCCAAGTAATTCATTGGCCCTGCTATTCACACGCTGGATCTCCGTGTGCGAAGATGAGGCAAATCAATTTCCATTCCTAAGACCCAGAGCTGCTGACGCGGAAAATCAGCGCTACTTCACTTCTTGGCACGGGGCTTTGGGAATTCCAGGTGCGAGCGCAGCCCTCCGGCATCCACCCCCGGAGCAGTGGTGCCAAAGGGGTCCGTGCCCCTGCCCGCAGCCCCCCGGGTCAGCCCACAGCGAGCACCGGGGCCATTTCCCTCCCTGGCCCCAGAGCATTCCTCTGGAGTTTGCAAAGCCCAGGTGACTTCCACCTTCTCCTGCCACCTCAACTAACATTTCTGTCCCCGTGGATTAAGTGCTTTGCACTGAGCACAAAGCCTTTGTGGTTCACATGCTGGAGAAACGTATCAAGATCTCCTTCTTGCAAATAGGATTGTGCCTGTGCTGAGCAATGTGCGTGGTTGGAGAGCAGTTTGGAGGCCTTTAAGGAAACACGGGGTAGCTTGCCTTCATTAAGCTTTGGTTTTCACATACTCATTGTGTTTGGACTCTCTTCCTCTTTTTATGGCCCAAGTTCTTCTCTCAACCTGGCGCACTCTGCAGCTTGTGTGAATGCTGGCACATGGTGAATCCTTTTATATGTGTCTAAGAGAAATAGGGAAAGTCTCTGGATGACAGAGCAATGTGCTAATCTGGCTTCTGACCTGATCGAATGGATCATCCAGCTTTGGTACAGTCAAGATACCCCACAAATCACCCGGTTGTTTTTCTGTGGCCCCCTCCCCAAGCTATGCTGGTAGAGCTCGGGTGCTGGTAGGAGAGAAGCGCTCTCCCTGGGGCCCCAGGTCCTGCTGCCGTCCCCGTGTCCAGCTGGGCTCAGGTGGGAGGGTGGGGATTGTCACTACTGCTCATGGGACGTCGTGGGCAGCCCATAACCTCCATGTCCTCCTTCCTCTTCAGGCACACCAGGAGCTCAAGGTGTAGCCTCACAAATAGCGATGTTTTCCTCGCTTTGCAGACTTGCCAGGCTGGTTTTGGTCTGCTTAGACCTATATAATCTCTGCAGTGCCTAGAGGGTCACGTTCCTACGGCAGTAAACTCTTGCGTTAGCTGCAGGAAAAAACTAGTTAGTAGATGAGGGATGGTACAGAGTCCATGGTGTTTTGTGTCGTCTGGATGATTAGGGTGGGATGGATCACACCAGCCTACGTATTTCCCTGTACCCTACCAAGAATAAATGTTCTTTCTTAGGCTCATATTTACTGTTGAATGTTATTTGTCAGGGCAAATATTTACCTGCAATAATACTGCAATTCTCTATCCTTCTCACTGTGAATAATATTTCTCTCAATCAATGCTTGGCTGCAACTCCTGGATCCTCGCAGATAATCACACAGAACATGACTCAGTGGAGAATTGGGGTCACTGGACATTTGCCATGCTGCTGAGGAGAACAATCTCCCAGGTCCTTGGTCAAGTCATGTCCTCTCTGATTAATACCAACACGTGGTGAAGAGGTGGTTCTGGCTGGCTGTAGAGTGTTTTGCAAAGAAGGACAGCACTTTCCTCCCCTCCCAAGAGGGGAAAGGCAGGAGAAAGCTAAAGGCTTAATTTGTGGACATGCTCAACGCTTGTAGCTCCCTCCCGAGTCACCTGCATGGAGAGTTCTCAGTGTCCTTTAAAACACGGCTGTGGTTATGGCTTTGGTGGAGTCACAGCTGGTCCCTCAAGAGCTGCACTGCGTTAAGGCATCTGGGCATCCCTTAGTCTCAGATCAGCTGGGTGTGTGGAGCTGCACAGGGGGGTGGATGGATCCAAAGCAGCCCCTCTTGGCTGTGTTTGCTGGGAACGCTTCCCTGAGCCGAGGACCGCGGTGAGGCAGGGTGGTTTTGTTCCGGGGTGGCTGGCGGGGGCTGCCAGGGCTTGGTGTTATTTGCAGTTCAAGAGGAGCTATGGTGTAGGAGCGAAAGACGAAGCGGCAGCGATGCCGAGTGTGGTTTGGAGTCCGATGGCAGAGGGTGCGCAGGGTCGCCGTGCCCATCGGGCCATCTCACGGTGCAGAGGTGAGGGATACCCAGGGCGTGTTGATAACCCACAGATGTGCTCCCTGTTGGCAGCAGAGACAAGCTGCTTGCCATCCACAGGGCAGTCCCTGAAGCTGCCTCCTGCCTGAGAGCCTTCTCCTGCGCTGGGCTCTGCGTGCGGCAAGGCAGGGAAACGTCTGGGCTCACCGTGTGTGAGCTGGAAGTGGAAATCTGGTCCAATGCTTTAAATGGATCCAAGTGAGAGCTGGGAACGGGCATGTCCATTCCCATCCCTGCATGCCCCGTCAGTCTCAGGTGTGCTGAGATGAGGTGCAAACGCATCCAGGGCTGCTGTGAAAAAGCTGAGTGACGTGGCCAGGCTTTCTCAAAGCAGACAAGAAGGCTTCACGGCTGAAGCTCTCGCTGCCTGCCCTGCTGCCTGCTCCCAGGGCAGCCCCAGGAGCCGCCGCACATCCAGCCCCGCTGGCTACAAGGCAGCTCTGGCTCCGGCACTGCTTGCCTGACCTTCCCCCAGCACTGCCTGGTACAGCCCGATGATAAGAGCAGAAGAAAGGTGGGATTGTTTCTCTCCCGCCCGGGAGCAGCAGCAGAAGCGCGTTCCTTTGTTGCAGGGATTTGCCCTGTGTTACAGCAATGGTGGATACTTGCGGTGAAAACGCTCAAAAGTCCGGAGTGAGAGCTCCTCACTTCTCTCCGTGACCCACAGTAATTTTCAGGTGCGGCTTAAGAGCACGTAGAGAAGATGTCCACAACTTGATGGGCTTATAATTCAGGTGCTTAGCCAGCCGTACAAAAGAAGATCCAATTTTACTGTTAAAACTCATGATTCCCGTGCCTGGGACACTGGAGACAGGCAGAGGGACCAGCTCGTTCCCCTGTTCTCCACCCACTCTCTTGATTCAGCTCCATGTCCATACAGGCCACCCTTTAACTGCAACTCCTGCTTCTTCTGCACCTGCAAACACGCACTGCAGAACCTCCTGGGCACCCGAGGGCACAGCTTTGCTCAGGCTGAGCACAGCGCTGTTGCTTGAATATGCACGCAGGAAGCAGAGACTCACGTCCTCCCTCTTCATCCTCAAACAGCTCCGCTCCCCCTGGTTGGCCAGGGCCATCCTGCAGGGCTCTGCTGTGTCGCCTTCTAGAACAGTCCTGTCCTCGGGGACTCCTTAACCCTTTTCCAGCCCCACTGCTTCCCTGACCTCCCTCACAGCCTTGCCCTGCTGCTGTGTCCTTCCCCACTAGCCTCACTTGGGTCACCTCCAGATCCTGGGGTTTTGAGTGTCTCCTATCTGTCTCCCTCTCCTGAAAAGCATCAGGGTGTGTGGGAAGCCTGGGAGATCTTGGCACATGGTCCCTGTGGCGGGGAGCCACGTCGGGGTGTCTCCAAGTCCCACTGGTGCTTTGGGAGCAGAGGTCGTGCCTGCTGATGCCGCTGCACCTCTGGCAACGGGACCTTGCTGTTCAGGTCACCCCGTGCTCTTGCAAGGCGTTCAGCAATTCCGACTTTCCTCTAATGGATGGAAATAGCCTGTCCCCAGCCCTGTGCTCGTGAGCTAGGAGGGAGCAGCCGGTATTGCGGTTACCTGTTCTGACTCCTCTTGGTCCTGCATGTGGCCTGGGTGTCACCTTGCTGGGAACCAAAGCCTTTCTCATCGTTACAGACCCCTCCACGCTTTCCCGTGCTGAAGGCAGAGATCTAGGGAGCTGTGGCCCAATGGGGCATGAGGAAGGGGTGGTGGAGAAGCTGCGTGCCTCAAGCACAGCAAGGTGGATGCACCTCTTCATGTCCCCACACCACCTCCCCTCCACCTCTCTGTCCTCTGACCCTGAATCTGCAGGTGGACAGAGACGGTCCGGGGACTCCTATTCAAACTTGGATCTCGAGATGGAAAAATTGTTTTTAGATACGATTTTGCTGCAGTTGGAGGTTGGTCATACCTGCCGCGATGCCATCCTGCAGCATCACCATTGCAAGCATGATCAACCCGTGCCCGGCTCTGCAGCACAGAGCTGGGGCACAGAGATGCGTGGGGGTCTGGGGGCAAGGAATGAGTCAGAGAAGGGGCAGCGTCCCCTCTCTGAGAGTGCCGGGCTCGACCCCGTTGCTCCGTGCCGCTGCAGGCAGAGCAGGGGTTTGCCACGCCAGGCAGCACCCATCTGCCCTGCAGGGCGAGCCCAGAGAGGATTTGCAAGAAGAGGCTTGTGGTTTCAGCTGATTGCGGTGTTTTAATTCGAAGAGGAATAATGTGGAATCGCAACAACTGTCATCTGTTTGACAGTGGAAAACCCTAGATCTTCCGTGGGGTTTTTTGTGTACCGCGATGGGCAGCCTTTTAGCAGAGCGAGCTTCTCTGGAGCCCTGGTGGGATGAATGGGTTCAGACCAGCTCACTAATCTAATTTGTAATGTATCCTTATAATGTATAATTGGCTGTTTAATTTAATTCAAATTAACATAAGAATAGAAAATATAATCTGCAGCATAGCCCACGCGGGGGTAGAAAGGGGTGTTGGTGTTCCCCGTTTGAGATGACGGTGTTTGTGCACCCGGCGTGAGACCACCCTTCGTGGGGACGGAGACGTCACCGTGTCAATGGGCACAGTGTGTGACAATAAATCTCCCCCCTTTCCCACCCGTCCGAGTGTCTATCTGTCTCATCTCCCTTCCTTATCCTTCTAGCGATCTATTTAAAACATATATAGAATAAACGCGGCTTGCTTTGGAAAATTCGTCGTAGCGGTAGGGTGTAAAAGCTGACAGGCGCCGAGTCTGATTCTGTTGATTGGATATTGTCTAATCTGATTTTGATTGTGTACAGCTTTGATTGTAATTTGATATGTCTGCACAATACCGTAGCTATTCGGAAAGCTTTGTGATTTAAACAGGTCGGGGGTTTTTTGTGGTTTTTTTTTCCCCCCGGCTGAACAGAGCAGAGGCAGAAACGTGCAGGGGGGTGAGCGGGACGAAACCACCTCAAAGCCCTTCGGTGAGCTGCTCTGCAGCAGCACGAGGAACGTGTAGTTTTGAAGAGAGCTTTAGGAAACTTTGAGTGGGTTTTACATAATTTAGTTAAGTACGACGAAGCCACTTGCTTATGTACCTGATACCAAAATAAACCAGTTGGAGGAACAAGTTTGCTGTGCAATGATTTATTTAAATCCCTTTCCGTAAAGCATGGAGCGAAATCCTCTTAAATAACTGAGAAAGAACCGGTGTACCTCCAAGAGCGTAGCCCAAACAGAAACCTGACTACTAGACGTATTAAATGGGATCTATCTGTCTGCTGTTGTGTACATGCTCTCAGCCCCCCGCCTTCCCCGTATAATAACGCTGCCAGACAGAAGCTGGCTGGAAGAATATCTGGGCTTGGATTTCCCCCGAACAATACGTTGGTACAGAGCTATCTCAGCCCGGGCTCCGTCTTGTATTTCTTGCATACTCCTGTTTCCCCGCAGCCAGTGGGAATTTCAGGCGAACGTGAAGGGTCGGGCGGGATGTGCGGTACCTGCTCTTTTCCCCATCTCTTTCTGCCGCGGGCAGAGAGGAGGCGAGAGGCGGGGGGCAGCCAAGCAGGGGGGGACCCGCTCCCCGCAGGGACCCCCTGCTCTGACACCCGCAGGGAAGCGTCTCTCCCAAGGCAGTGCCGGAGCCATCCCGCTGGGAGCCCTTCCATCTGTCCACAGACACCTCCTTGCTCCCCGCTGCCTCTCCCGCCGACTCCTGTATTCCGATTAAATGTGGGGTTTATTTTATTTTATTAAGGGTTTTCTCCCTGCAGTCTGGGGTGATGAAGAGCATGGATCCGAGTGCGAGCTCTGGGGCAACGGATTAATAAAGCCTACAGTGCTTAGCTGGTTTTCCACACGTCTGGGGTTTTGCTCTTAAATCAAGTATTAAGTCAAAATCCAAGCGTGAAACTAGGTGATCTGAGAAATTTAGCTTAAAATCCGTGTGTATAATACTATGGCTAATCAGAATTTCATATGCTATAATAATATATGAAACAGTAGATGTTTAGAATAAGTCTCCTCTGCTAAAGACTCATCATATTCTGCTTTGATAATTAATAACTTTGGATAGATTCACACGTACATTATGAAGCAAATATGTTTTTGTCTGAAGTGCAAAAGATTGCACAGGTGCAATAGCATATTCTTTCTCCATATAAATTGGAACGCTTAGAAGTAAACAAGCCACCAGAAAACCCGGGAAGCACAAGGAGTACCAACATCTCTGCCTGTTCCTGGTCGCCTCAAGGGAGCGTTGGTAGGGAGGTGGAGGGAGTGCTTGTCCAAATAAAATTTGGATGAGGATATAAGGAAGGACGAATCTCTGTGTGTGGTGGTGTCATGCAGGCTTTCTTCAAAGGATTTAAAAACCAGGCAATGGCTGCATTTCCAAATCTCTCCCTGGTTGTAGCTTCTGTGCTGGAGTTTCTGAGGAAACAACGGAAGTTTTGTTCCCACGTACTAGTTAATTCTGTGGAGCTAGTTCTCATAAAAACTCTTGGAAATACAAACTGTAGATACCCTATGAGCTGAGCAGGGTGCCCAGAGAGGGGCTTTGCCTTAAAAATGCAGCAGCTGGTTGGGGAACGGCCGTGGCCTTTTGTGGCTGTGGGCTCTTGTGGGCATCGCTCGGCTGGCTCCCCAGCGGGCAGCGAGGTTTCTGCTGAGGTTTTGGCAAGGTAAAGGCATGCTGGAGGGATGCAGCGTGGGAGAGGGGAGCAGGGTGGATGCCCCAGGCAGATCTGAGGTGTGCGAGGACCCATGGTGTCCCTGACAGACGGTGCAGCCCTGCAACACTCGCTACCTGGCTCCTACGCAGTTAGGACCTGGTGGTGGCCAGGGCTGGAGATGTCTTTTTCATTAAAACAAAACCATTTTCACTGGAATGTGCTTTTGCGTTTCTTACATAAATAATCACTTCTCTTTGCTGAAGCAACAAGGCAGTGACGCTTGGCGAATTGTCTTTTTTATGTTTTAGACATATAACAGTCAGAATGAGAATAATGAAGACTATGAGATCCCTCCCATAACGCCTCCCAATCTCCCTGACCCTTCCCTCCTGCACTTGGTGGACCATGAAACTGGATATCACTCCCTGTGCCACAGCCTCCCTCCGAACAGCCTGATACCAGCGTACCCCTACCAGAACATGGACCTGCCGGCCATCATGGTCTCCAACATGTTGAGTCAGGATGGGCATCTTCTCTCCAGCCAGCTACCCACGGTCAGTGACTTTCCCCTCTTATTATCTTCTGTTAAAGCCACTTTGTATGTCATGTTATGAGTTCAGTTGAATGTAGAAGGATGTAAACCACGAGATGTTTGCACTGGGGGTTGGGAAGAGCTGGTGACACAGCCCGGCCTTGCTGCTCTGCTGCCCACCAAGGTTGGGGTGCAGTGGCAGATGTTGCAGTCACCTGCGTGGCCGTGCTCATGGTGGCAACTTTATGTTTCCAGTTTGGTGTCTTCCTGAGCCTTATGAACTGCTCAAGAGCTGTGGGGGGGGAAGTTGTTCTTAATATCCTCACTGAACCGAGCAAAGTGCATGTGCTCCAACCCCATGTGAAGGTGACCAGCCGAAGCCCTTAGTTCATAGCCCCTACACCCTGTGTCCTTTCCCCTGCTGGGAAAGCCCCCAGCCTGTCACCCCGCGTCCTGCTGCCAGGGTGGCCCCAGTGGCATCAGGAGGAGAAGCAGGGATGCTCCGTGGAGGGAAAGCTGTCCTATTGATTTCAAGGGGAACAAGATCCCTCTTGCACTTGCAAACTCAAATTGCCTCTTGGCTCGCGCCGTGGCAAGGGGATACCTTGCAAAGTTTCAAATGACTCTTCGGTAGGAATAAATAAGGCAGGGATAATGAGGTAAAGTGCGGCTCTGGAAAGAAACTTCAGGGCTAATTAGACCTTACGATGCTTCTGTATCAGCAGCACCGAGGAAAGGTTGTGACTTGATTTTGACAATGGTATTGAATTAATGCTGTTGCTGTTTAATAATATTTTCCTCTTTAGCAGATTTAGCCCTCTGGTTAGTTTTCTACATTGTTTCTCTCTAAGATCATTGATTTTCATGGGTGCAGTTGGACGGCATCAATATCAAAGAGAGTTAATTTTACTTAAATAGCGTGTCTGCGAGTCTGCCACTGCGGTAGCTGGAGAACATTTGGTGTCGATTGCTTGGATAGATAACGGTCTGAAAGGTAGTGATATTTAAATATTTAAATGGAATATTATCTCCTAGTCTAGGAAAATCCCAAGGCTTTCTTAAGTCTTGATGCATCTCCAAGTTTCATTGTTCGTGTGTTTAAGAAAAATATCATGTTCTGCCCATCGATATTGAACACAGGCATATTTCTATGGAATTAAATATTACTTAGGCCTCTTTTAGGTTCTTAGGTGATTAAAACATTCATTTCTGAGACAAAAAGAGTCAATTTCAGATGAAATATTTTTCCCTGGTTTAATTTAAAGCACAACCCCTTTGCCTGACCCCTATTTTCATAACACGATAATTTTATCCTGTGTTGATTGTCTCATTTTTGAGAGGTGATATTGCACTTATAAATCACTTTCTAAAATACCTAAAGAAACAAGAATAGTGGGATTTATTAAGCAGCTTCTGTACGTCTGAAATAATTTATTTTGGAGCAGTCCTTGGGAAATGTTCTCTTTCTTACTTTATGGTACTGTTTTACAAATGCAGCATCGTGACAATAAATCAGGACTGAGCCAGAGGAGATAAGAAGGGGGCTTAGTGGGCTGTAAACGTAGAATAGAGAGATTAAGATTTGTTTGCCCCTTACCACAAAATAAAAAATCCAGTGAACCCTGAATTTTCCAACCGATAGTGAATTGAAACTGTTTAGCTTTGAGTGGAAACCCTTGGAGCTGTAATACATCTTCAGAAGTCCCAGCAGCAAAGGAAGTAGATCAGGGAGTGAACTGTGTTGCAGTTTTAGGTTAAAATTAAATCCGGCCGTACCCTCTTGTCAAAGCCTTTTTTCCATACCGCCAGACTTCTTCCACAGAAAAGTGACACCTTCTAGTCCCTCTTTTTTTTTTGGATGCCTGAATCGAGTTCCCCCTTCCTCCAGCACCAGCCCGCGATGGCAGCATTCGTCCCATGGCACACGTATGACCCCTGTTAGCGGTGATGGGAGCAACGCGTGCACACGAGGGAACAATAAAATCCCGGGGACAGAGCAGATTTTTAACCTCGTATGGTTAATACCCCCTGCCCCCGTGCCCGTCGAGCCGTAGCCCGCTCGGTGGTGGCCCTGGGAAGCCAGCCGTGCTTCAGGCATCGCTGCGTGACGGCGCAGGGCACGCGACGTGCTGCAACGTTGCCCAAAAACCAGCCACCTTCAGGTGGGTGTTTGCAGCAGGGACCCTCCAGAGCAAGGAAGGGGCTTGTTTGCTAACGCTTCCCAAAAAGAGAGGATTTATTGCCGCACGGGTAGCGGTGGGAAGCCAGTCTGGGAGCGAGCCTCGCCTGCGCGCTGCCGCGGAGGCATGCGGAGGGTTTGTCTTTGTTCCAGGACCAACGTTGCTCATGCAAATGCTGGAGCCGGGAGCCTCTCTCCTTGCTGCTGCTCTTTGCTGTGGTTTGTACCGTTTTTTTCATACGCAGCTATTTCCTGCCTTGGCTGCCATGTCTTTTGGTTTTATACAGTGACAAATGACAAGCAATTCAAGGTAAAATGTTTAGACATTGGTTAGACTTTTCCTCTAAACCCCTAGCTTGAGCCTTGGGATTTTTTTAAGACATCCTCACAAAAAAATCTCGAGCTGCTGAAAAGGCGTGAGCTGGGGCTCACTGAGAGCTATGGGACTGGTATTTTCCTCTACAGCTCAGAATCAAATAAAGAAAATACAGGTGTGGGTTGCTGTCCCCTTCGGCGTGCCTCTTGTCCTGGGATGTCCCAACACTACCCCTAGACTGAATTAAGCCTCCCGGTGCCTCTGCAGGGGAGGAGGCTGCTGCTCCCATTATGCAGATGAATGCCAACTCAGAGTGGGTTTAAATCAGCGCAGAAATTCCCATGGCAGGATGAGAGCTGGAGAGTGAAGGTGGATTTGCTGCGTGCCAGACCCCACTCCTGGCTCCAGCCCACCTGTGGGCTGTCAGGAGCTGGAGCCCCTCGTTCGAGCAAAGGAGCTACATGGGGCAAAACCAAAGCCACTGTCACCTCTATGTTTCCTTATCCTTTAATCATCATCATCATCCAGAGCATCTTCCATGCCAATGGCCGCTGCTAAGCCAGGACACACTTTGCTCTGCCCCATGGACCAGCTCTACTTTTCGATCACGTGGGTCTTCACTGCTGTTTCTGTCCCTTTATTTCCTCCTTATTATTATTATTTATTTATTTATTTCCATCAGTTTTTAGAAGTCAAGGGAGTTTTCAAACACTGAAGGTGGGGCGCAGGGAGCTGAAGAGGAGCAGGAATGGATGGATAAGAGAAGGCACAGACATGGCGGAAGATGTGACCTTAGGAAGACTGACGGAGCTGGGTGCAGGGAGGCTGGGGAGGAGGCAGGGCTGGCTTGTTTGGGGAAGGCATATTATTTTTTGTGCTGGTGGCAAGAATCAAACAGAGAATTCTTAATACAATGGATTATTTTTTTCTACTGTCCTCTTCTTTGCTATGGGAAAAGAGGAAGGAGAGAGGAGGGAAAGAGAAGGAATGGCAGAAAAGAAAGAAAATGGGAGAGATGTGATTTTCATTGAGAAATGGGAATATTAAGGAAAAAATAACCAAAGAGGAAAAAAGATGTTTTCCTTGGAAAGAGAATGGCTTTGCCCACTGTGAACATCCCAGCAGCATCACGGTGTGGACAAGCGGCTGCTGAGCCCCCCGGGGGTCCGCAGGGAGAGCTGCCGGGCTGGGGCCACAGCAGGGCTGGGACCTGGGGGAAAGCAGGGGAGGGGGCAGAGAAATGCCGTGAATCGGCGGCGGTCGCCGGCAGGTTAAGGAGCTGCTGGGAATAAATGAGATTTCAGAAGGGTTTTGGCAGAACATATTTGACAGAAACAAAGGGCGATCAAGGTCAGAGCCCAAGAATCTCCAATGCAGCACAAACATATTTACATAAATATTAGATAGTGGCTGAGCGCGTTGGCGGTATCTCTGCTTATCGGGTGGGACGGTGCCCGGTACCTGGGTGCTGCGCCGGGCTGGGGGGAGCCAGGAGCTCCCGGCTCGGGGGGGACAGCATTGCCTGGAGCCTGCCACCACCACTCAGAAACTTTCTGCTCCTCCAAGCCTGGTCAAAGGACATTGCCGTGCTGGGGCACGCCAAAAAACCAGCCCATTTTCCCGTGGTGCCTGTCGTAGGGCTGCAGCCACTCTACTCCTTTCCTGCTCTGCCGCGGCTGGGTGAAATTAGGACAGAGCTGTATATTTTTGCATCATTATGGACAAGTGGCAGCTGTTATGAGCAAACATTGGCTTTGTAGCAGGTATGCAGAGTTTGACTAGAGAGACTGGCAACTATTCCCGTGTCTGCATCTCCCTGGTGCTTCTCATGATGAGAGATCTGTGTGACTATTTTAAAGGCACTAACATTTCCTTGAGCCCAGTGGGATAACTTTTTTTCTGCTCGCAGCAAGCTGGAGCATCAGCTGGAGTGAAAAAAGGCTGCGGCCGCAGCCTGGAAGTTCTTCTTGTTGAATGAAAACAGATTATTTGAAACATATTAAAAATCTCCAGTGGCAAAAAGCACATTCGTGGTGTAAAAACGTCAAATTTCCAGTTACCTATGGAACCTGCTTATGTAGAGGGGAGAGACTAAAGGGTAAATGAGGGGTGAATGGTAGTATCAAGGACGAGTGCAACCTTGAAATTCCTGAAGAGTTAGTGGGTTGACTTTGCAACCTGAATCGCTGTTCCCCAGCGCCACGGGGCTCGGCTGTGGAAGAGAGAGGAAAACGGCAAACCAGCTCAGCAGTAGCCCACCTGCCTGTCTCCCACGAGAGAAACGGAAAGGAAAAGTAGCCCCTTCCCAGAGCCTGGGTGTGCATGCCCGGCCGGTGGGGATGGCATAGGGCTCCAAGGAGAAGCATCCTCTCTGGTGCCCACCAGACCTTGAGCGAGGTTGCCAGACCAGCCCCCTGGCTAGCTCTCTTGGCTCCGCAGGTCTCTCCCCAGCTCCCATCCTTCCCGAGGCCACCGCTCGTTTCTTATTTACAGCCTGAGCCGGAGGCAGTGAGAATCACAGCCGTTTTCTCTGGGTGGCCCAGGATAGAGCCCTGGGAAGGCGAGCAGGGTGCTCGGCGGTGGGCAGCACGGTTAGACACGGCTGTACAGAGCCGGTGAGTGTTGAAAGTTTTCCAATAGAGGATATAAGAAGGAAACCAGTTAGACGTTGACACAAAAGCCAAGTAAGAATGCCAGTCTTCTGTCTAAGTCGTTGGAAATACACGCTCCCTGTAGGCAATACAACTTACATGTTGTTGGTAAATACTTCCAGTACGTGTATGTTTCAATAATTTTAAATCACTGCCCGTTAAAATAAGTTGTTTAAAGTAACCTATAGCCCAATGCGAGGTGCGTGCAGCAGTGCCCTTTAGAGCAAGTTTGTGCTCATCGGAAGGGCCTTAGTAAATAAACAAAGAAGCAGGAGCGGCGGCCGGGCGATGCTCAGCCAGCTCCGGCAAACCGCAGGCGGGCAGCGCGCCACCGGTAGCAAAAACTTTGCAGAGTCCCGCGTGTTTCAGTCCTGGATAAGTTTGCACTGGCAATTTTGTGTTGCGTGCTTTAGGTTTTGACTAATTTGTCTTTCGGCTTATTAATGGTTCAGTATTTAAAAACTAAAGTCCCGAACATGAGCCCTTGGTGGAAAATAGTAATAATACAACCACAGATGAAGGGTTCTTTGTATTAAACAGAGCCCTGTTTGCAATTCCCTGCTAGTGTTTTTCTCAGAGGCAATAAATGAAAGAAATATGTCTTTTTAAATTTTATAAAACTCAGAAAAATGGTTTTAAACAGCTTTTCTTCACCTCCTATAATTATTTATTTTCAAACAGTCCTTCAGGGTAATGTTCCGTTTTCTTATTTCACACTCCTTTTTCTCATAAATGAACCATCACTTCAATAAATCATTATGAAAACAGAGACTAACACAAACCCTGAAAGGTTGAAAGATTTATGTAACACATTTATGTTTTCCATTTTCTCATTCTGGTACTCCACTGCTAAAGCTAAGCTAATAAAAGCTGCTATTAATATTTCTTGTTGCCTAGCAACCGCAGAGAGGGAGTAATAGCTTTAGCTAGAAAAATAGATGACCGATAAGGAAAAATTCAATTCTTTTATTATCTCAAGGGAAAATGGGCTTTTACTGGAACATTATGATGTACGAGTGTGAAGTTGAATACAAAGGATATTTTTTCAGTTGTTTTTCTATTTTTAATGAACGTTATTTTACCTTCACAAACTCGTTTAAGGCATTTGCCCCACCTACTTGCGAGCTTAATTTAGCAACACCCACACATGCTTCTGGCTTTAAGTATCTGTTGGCATTTTCATTTGAAAGCCCCCTTCCCTCCGCGCCTCCCCCCGAGCTCTAGCGCTCCGTCATAAAATTTCACTCCAGGTCGGAACCTGGGAGACAAGATTCCCAATCAAAGAGTAAATTGTTCTTGTAAGTATTTAAAAACAGGCGTTCTCAGAGGAAGGGGCACGTACGGCTAGTTACCCTCTGAAGTTTTAGCCGTCGTGTTCGAGGTCTCTGTGTTCAGGGGGAGCGGGGATGCTGCTGCTCCTGCCCGTGCTCCCAGAGCAACGGCTGATGCAGGTGCAGAGCTGGTGCCTGCAGGCAGAAGTGCAGGTCCCTGTGGGAATACGGGTCCTCTTCTGCTGTGGAAGAGGTCCCCCCTGAGCTTCCCACTCATCCTGAGCACCAGTACAAGCTCGCTGCAGAGCAGCAGCCCCTCTTTTCACGCAGCTGCTGCAGATGCTTCTGAGTGGTCCCTGCCAAGTGTTGCTGGGAGAGAATGGCGGTGATGGGAGTCACAGTCAGGTCCCAACTCTGCGAGTGCTGCAGAGCTTATGAGGACCGGACTGTGCGTGAGAAGAGGGAACCTGAGCTCCTACCAGTGCCCTTGCATGGTTGGTCCTTGGGTTCACCCATGGGTATCCCATTTCGGAGATACGAGAAGGTAAGGTGTCGTGGTACACTTTTCACACAATGAACTGTTGTGATGGCTGAGAAGCAAAGCAGATGTGGGTTTTGCTCGGTAATGCAAGATTTACTCCCCAAACAAGGGAAAGGAAGAAGGCAAGGTGCCACCTTGGCCTGCCAGGTCTGGAAGAGGGTGACCTTCACCTACCAGGGTGGGGATCTTGCATGGGAACCTGCCTTTTTTCCTGAAAACTTCTCAGAGCCGCCTCCCTGCAGGAGAACTGCTCCTCAGCAGCTCAGCTGGGCACAGGGAGGGGGCTGCCGGAACTCCGGTGACCCCCAGTGAGGTGACACCCAGAGTAGCTTCTCCAGAGGCAGATGTAGTCCCAGCTCCCCTTTCGCAGTGGTCCATCCCCTGTGGCTCTGGTCAGCCCCCAACAGAGCAACAGCACTTAGCAAATTAATTTGCTTTGCAATAAGCCAAGTTGCTTTTTCCAGTAGTTTAAAATCCTATTTTCGTCTCGTGCTGTGAAGTCCCCTGACTTCAGCATGCCTGCTGCCTGTGTCTGGGCAGCGCTGTGCATGGAGGAGGGCCAGGAAGGAGGAGAGGAGATGAGGAGCCGGCGCTGCCGCTGCGAGAGCACGTTGCACTCGTAGGGAAATGGCCAACGGGTTTTCGAGAAGTGATTTTCCAAAAGGCAGGTAGGTACCCAACCTGGGGAGGAGTATACATCTTTGTGTATCTCCTCCACGGTGCTTTATAAAGTGGGTTTTCCCTCTGCAGTCTCCTCCTAACAGCCCAGATACTCCAAGAAAAGAGGCTTGATTGCAGCCTCCAAATTTTATGGATGGCTGAAGGGTCTGGCTGATGGTCAGCCCCTCTCAGGCCCAGTTTCCCTTCGGCGTATCTGCATGGAGGTGGTCTCCGAGACCTGCGATACACAGAGCGCTTGGTGTTTCCTGGGAGGTGCAAAGGTCTTCCTGAGCTTCACAGGCTTCCGCCAGCCGGTGCTGGATTCTTGCCTGGCGGGATCCTGCTGTGCTGTGACAAATTCCACCTGGCACCTCTCAAAGGATGAGTCACGTGGGAGCACTGCCTCCTCCAGGAGGTCTCGCCCTTACGAGATGTTCCTTGATATCCACGTATAAATTACTTTTGCTCTATATTATTGCATCACGATGATGATGATGATGACGATGATGATGATGATGTTACATGCTGTTACTATTGTAATATGGCCAGAGCCACAGGTGCTTGACACAGTGCAAAACCTACAGGGGGGAGATGCCCCTACCCTGGAGAACTTACTACCTACAGAGGCAAGACAGAAAAACAACGTACAGGTGCAAAGTAGTAGCCAGAGGTGCACAGGAGATCTGCTGCCTGTAAAACACAGTGCCCACGCGCCCTGCTGATCGCACCCTTGATCTAGGCTTTTTCTTCTCCGTCCATCCTTCTTCATGCTGCAGCCACTGCTACATGCTCATGTCCACCCTTTTCTTTCTGTCCCATAACAAGGGGATGTAGGAAAGCATTACAATGTGCTCTTACCTACAGCACCACATTGCACCGCGCTGGAAGGGTCGTGCACAGTGAGAGCCAACGTGTGTGTGTCAGTCTGGCTGTAGACGTGTCTCTCTTGTCTGCGTCTCTCTTGGTTTTGAGCTGCAGACTGGGTCCTTATCTCCCCCTACTCACCGCTCAGCCACAAAGACAGCAGGTCCCGTCCCAACATGGTGTAACTGCTGCTGCCAATGAAGCAGCGGTTCTGCGCTACATGGCAACCCAGTTGTGCTGCACCTTTAAACTATTCCATAGACATTCATCCTCTTAATCTTTTCTTTCCTCTCCTGGAGTTAGCCACTATCTTTCTGATGAGCAGGTGGCTCCGGGGCCGTCCCACTAGTTAAAGAGTCGCCTTATCAGCCATAAAATAACTGTGCCATAACCGCGGGGAGGGTGCACACGTTATCCCCAGAACATATGTCAAGTGAGATGGTCCCTCTTGTTTGCACTGGGCTGTGCCTGGCCTGCCATTAAGCATTTACGGAAGAATTTGGTTTGCTTTTATAGCAAATTAAAATATTACCAATTGCATTTAAGTTTGCATTTAAGCAAACTTCTTTGGAACAATAATCAGCACTATAAATATGCAGTTTGTGTAACACCAATGAGGAGGCTCACTTTTGAACAGCATGTATGTATTAGTAGTGTAATTAAAATATCAATTACATGTGTTGACAGTTTGCCAAATAACTGGCTTTTGTTCACAGTAAACTTAATCACTCCAAAGTCTACTCGCAAGACCTGATGCAATCTTGATGCTAAACTAGTACAACATAAAACCAGCATTTGCTAAACCACAGCTTCGGTATTACTTTGCATAATGGTGCTGCACTCCATAGCTGGTATCATGTTCTGAAAATTATCTTTTAATGTACAATTTGTATTGCTGAGAAATGTCACTTACTTTGCAGAACGTCTTGCCAACATAAAACCTAAGATTTATTCCTGTCATTTTTTGTCTCCTATGCCATGTTGATAAGAAGTCTACTTTATGTGTGTAATGCTCATGTCAGTTTTGAAATTTGGGGTTTCGTAAAAGACAGTAGTATAAATAAAACATTATATAAATTAAAAATATAGTGGAAAATAAAATCTGTGAATTACAGCAGCAGATAAGATGAATACGGCATGAAGGAGGTTTTCAGAACAATATCAAATAACTGGAGTAAATATGTTCAAGGTATGGGACGGATCTTTTTTAAGAACTGATTCTGATCTTAAAATGTGTTCGTCTCTAGTATGCAGACATGTGGATGGATGCCTGTTACTGAGCCTAGTTTTAACCCTTGAGATTTAGGTTGTGTGCTTCCGCAGGATGACATTTTTTCCCCTTCTTAGCAAACAACCCCACTTCAGCAGTTTTTCTGGGTGCGGTTAAAAATGCATTGTGCTGACATCAAAAGATCCAGCAAATGAGAATATGAAACCTCCATGTTTTGAAAAGCGAACCAGAGCTTTGGAAGAGAGTTTCTTTGGAGTCTGGGATGTGGCTTTGGGGAAAGAGTGCCCCAACGTGGCCAGTTCTCCACATGGAGGATTTGTCACCTTGGCCCCCGGCGATGGAGCCTGTGTGGGCTTTCCCCAGCCGCTCGGGCTCTGGCATACTTGTGGGACCATCTCTGCCGTCTCCTTCCCTCCTATCACGGTTTGTAAAAATGTAGGAAATTATGTCAAAAGTTAGCATTAGAAAAGATAAAAAGATTGGACAACCAGAAGATGTCGGAATTACCCTTGCCCATTCAAACTTCTTTAGGGCATTGCAAAGCGTCTTTGCCTTTAATTGCAGCATGAGATAAACGTTGTCAGATCGTCTTTGCTTAAAGGCTGGTGGTCATTGGAGCGAAGGTTTTGGGTCCTGTGTGGACCTCAGAAACCCCAACCCTTTTGGGAACAGTAAATGAGTTTAGCACTAATGTGTTTCCACGGACTCTCTGCTAACCAAGACCTTGCTTCACCGGCAACCTAGGCTATACGTATGTACCGGCACAGAACAAGTTCATGTCAGAGCTGCAGTTTCTTACTTCTTCCTCTGCCTCTTACTGGATGTGCTCAACCCTCTTGCAAGCTGGTCAACCAGCAGCTGCTTCCACCCTCCCCAAAATACTGTCTTTGTGCCTTATTCTGTGCACGTGGGTCAAAGGGGCAGGCTATCTGAGGACCTATTTTCATTTGGGTCATGCATGGGGAAGTAGATTCATTTCCAGGCAGCAATAATCCCCAAGGCACGTGTCCCTGTGCCTTGCCCCGCGTCCCGTTCCTGCTTACTGCCTCACTTCTGTCAGAAGCCAAGCTTTCATTGCCACCTCTCTGGAAGTGACAGTAATGGTCTAATGCAGGAAGGGTGGTTTTGTCAGAGACAGAATCATGGAATCACAGAATGGTTTAGGTTGGAAGGGACCTTAAAGATCATCTCGTTCCACCCCCCTGCCATGGGCAAGGACACCTCCCACTAGACCTGGTTGCTCCAAGCCCCGTCCAACCTGGCCTTGAACACCTCCAGGGATGGGGCAGCCACAGCTTCTCTGGGCAACCTGGGCCAGTGTCTCACCACCCTCAGAGTGAACAATTTCTTCCTGAGATCTAATGTAAATCTCCCCTCTTCCAGTTTGAAACTATTCCCCCCCCGTCCTATCACTACAGAGCTCCCTCCATCTCACTGGGTGCTTGTGCCATGTATTCCCCTTGTTTGCCATCCTTTCCGTCCGGTGCTACACTCCCCTCTTTGCAACGTGCACTAGTTTCTGTGGGAATAGCGAGGAGATGTGGTGGCCGTGGGGCTGGGCTGTGCCGAAGAGCCTCCGAAAGGCAAGTGAAGGTTTTCAATTTGCGTCATAACCTCCGCTGCACTGTCAAGTCTTTGTGCTCCCACGTTTACACCCCACATCGCAATGCAACATAAAGTCTTCTCTGAAGTGCGTCAGGCAGCTGTAAATAGAATAATTTTTGCCCGGTTTAATCAGCAGCAACTTGGATGCAGGAAAAACCGTGTGCTGTCAGTTATCCCACCAAACTAGCATGTCTGGCAACTCTTTGCCCTCCATCTCACACATTTTGATCAACATTGCAGCCCCTCTTTAATTGCCCTTATCCCTTAAATCAATCATATTTATCTCTTAGCTGTCATTTGCCTCCTCTTTGCACGTTACCAGGTTGCATTAACCTCCTCGCCCCGGATTTTCCTTGCTGACAAGGAGGGTCCGTGCAACTTTGAGGCTCGTTTCCAATCAACACACATGCCGCCTTACATGGCTTGCTTTCGGTTGCCTTTCCAGAAGTTTCATACCCAAATGGCCCTGCAGTGGCTGGTTTCGGAGGCAGAGTCGGTGCCGTCACCAGCACATGCCCGGAGCAGGAGAGCACAAAAGGATGGAAATTTCCATGGCTTTTGTTTCAGCTGTAGAGGTTATGATGACTATTCACTGCTGTAGGTGTGCGCACGTTGAGTAAGTCTTTTTTTATTATTTAAATGGGAGCCGGTTTTAGAGGCAAATAACAGAAAGTGCTTACAATAAAAATAATAGGCTGTAACAGGCTTTGTTATGCAATGAGGAGATCAAAGAGCTACATCAGCCACTCGGCTGATCGCTGGGAGTGAAGGGAGAAATGGTTTCTAATTGGTAGGTAAGATTTCCTCAGCTGGTAAATACAAGTGGTAATCCAAGCCTTTGCAGAGGAGTTTTCTCCTGCCTGTGGACTCGGTGGGGTTTGCTGTCGGTGTGAGTGATGGTGGAGAGCAAAGAACACAAACATGAATCTTGAGTCAGATTTCCCTTTCTTTGATAAACACCCCAAACCTCTACCTGCATTTTACTGGGGGGGTGGGTGTGGATCTGGGTAGGTCCAGCTGCCAAATTCAGACACCCCCCCAGGAGACTAAAAGTGTGGAACCCGTAAAGCTGCCGGCAGTCCTCCCTTCTGCCTTAGTGGTCCAGGCTGAAACACTTCACTGAAACATATAGCCCAGAAAAATCAAAGTTACCATTTAAATGAAGAATGCTGCTTGAGTCCTGCCTGTGTGAAGAGGTGTGGGATGCAACGTCAAGAGGAATTATAATGATTGCTACAGATGCAGCTTGTCACAGAAAGAGAAAAATGTTTCTGCATCTGATGCATGGCAGCGAGCCAGTTGGTAATGTTATATGTCCGAGTGTTTCACTTCGGCTCTGCTGGCTGGAAAGCATTCCTTAATGCTCTGCGTGGCTGTTATATTTGTTTCCCAGCTCTGCAGAATCCCATTAGGAACCTTCTGTTTACACCATGGAAATTGTTTGGTCTCTCCGAACGGCCGTGCAAGGGAGGGAGAAGTGTATTGCCGCAATTCTTCAACATCCGTAGAAATTGCCAGCGTTATACTTCTCACTTATCTCTCTTGCAGTGGGCATTTCTCATTATGGATCGAGATGTCCTGTAACCTGCAGTAGGCAGCTGGTAAACACCATGGTGCTGTTAGAGGGAGCAGGATCTGCTCCCTTCCCTCCAGCCGCCGGCAGCGCAGCACCCAGGGCAGGCACCCGGCAGAGAGGCACTGGAGGTAGTTTGCCTGAAGCCTGCTGCTTTTGCGTTGGGTATTGCTTTGGAGTTGGAATCCAAAGGCAGATACGTCATGGCCAACGTGGGCAGCCCCATGATGGCCATCGTGCCCTCGCAGCTTGGGGCTGCCTTGGACACGGTTTCCCCCCCTCCACGACCGATCCCCCTCCTGTCTGGTTTCTGCAGAAATGGGTAGCGGAGCAAAAGGGGAGATCACGGGGTGACTGGCAAGCTGGGAAGAACGTGCCTTCTCCTTGCATGAGGTGGATGAATTTGGGGTGGTTGCAGCAAGAAAAGGGAGTAGCAAAGAGTGGGGTCAATCAAGGAGCGGCTGTCCTGACCCAGGACGTTTTCTGCAGAGGAGAAGCACGTTTTGCCAATCTCTCCCGTTCTTTATTATGTTGTTGTCTGGCTAACAGGAGCAAAAGCAGTGATTAAAGACCCCTGCACATCATGATTTGTGGGGGTCTCTCAAGGTTTTGTTGTTGCTCTGGGTGCTATGTTGCTTATGCCTCTTTATTAATGATGCTGGATGTAGGCGGCGAGGGTGACATTTAAGGGTGACACAAAGAAATGGGACATATTTGGGACAGGAGAAAGGGAATTCAGAGAGATTTAAACATAGGAGGGAAATGGACTGCAGGGCTGCTAAGGCAGTTTGTTCAGTGTTGATAAATGTGAATTAGTGCATGCTGGGGAGAAAAATATTCACTACTCATAAAGCTTGCGGTGTTCCAAATTAACTTCCAGAAAGCACAGGGGCTGCTCCCCAAAAAACCCTGGACAGGAACAAGGTGTTAGAAGCCAGGGGAGATTCATGGGGTTTTTTTGGAGAGTTGTATACTGTGTACAGTGCTGGTCAGCCTGCCTCAGGCAAGAAGGAGAAAGGAAAAAAAAGAGGCTCAGAGAATAGAACCAGAAATTATCATGGGCCTGAAAAGCTCCTCTACGATGGCAGATGGTGAGTTGAAGAAGGAGGTGAATAAAATAACAAAAGTTATAAAAGTGCATAGAACAAGCCAGAGCAGCTAGATCAGGAACACCCCTTAAGAAGGAAACTTCACAGGAATTGCGATTTGGAAGTACAGAGCAATAAAAGGGAATACTTTTTTTTTTTTCCCACACAGGGCAAGATAAACTCTGGGACTCACTGCCCCAGAGAGGTGAAAATTAAAACACCAAAAGAGATATATTTTTTAAGTGTTTATGGAGATAACACAAAGATAGAGAGTTGCTATAGTAAATGTTAAAATGCATGTTGGTGGCAAGGAGGAGGTAGTTGTTACATGTAATAAATCCAAAGCTAATTCCTAACTGGAATTAGCCTGAAGCTGAGGAGCACCAGGCCCCATCTCACCCATATCGTGTCTCATTCGGGGCAAAGTGCGGTGGAATCGAGCCATGTCTGCTTTGGGCTACTGGTAACACTTTACACCTACTGATTTTGCCGTAGACCATTGTTTAAAAAAAAATGACTGAATCAATACTGACTCTGCCGTCCTCGCTATGTAGCAATGCCAGGCAGGTCTGTGGAGTTTCCCTCTGCACTCGAAGCCTGGATCCTCTTTACCTTGACAGAGTAGGGATGGAGATTTGGGCACGTTCTCAAATTAAACCTCGTAGCATTAATGACTTCTTATTACTTGAAACACATTTAATGTGTCTCATCAGCATAATTTTCTCTAATGGAAAGAGAAGGTCTGTCCCATTGCCAGCCTGTTGGGATAGACCAGCCTTTGTGAGCCCCCTCTTTGAAGGTGCATTTTTCATATGCGCAGGGTTTGCATGTGTGGAAATGGTCTCTGGAAGAGCCGAGCTCCAGTTGTTAACACAGCCCAGGTTTCATGTTCTTAGTGCAAACCATCCATCTGCCGTGGCCAATCCACCTGCTTTATCGCAGGAGGTTTCTGCCCAGTGCTGGAGACAATCCTGCGCACAGCTCCAAGTTTCTCCCTAGTTGGGCTTTTTCATGGCATGTTTCCAGTTCTATATCAGTTTTCTCTGTCTGTCCTAGAGACTCTCTGATTATTTCAGTCTGTGTTTTTTAGCAACAGTCTACAGACAGTTGGCCATCTGGTTAGCATTAATCTGAAGGAGGAGGTGGCATGCTTACCTGCAGTAAAATCACTTGCCTTTCAAGACCAGTCCTGTTAACTTTCATGTTTATGTTGAGCCAAACTGAGGACAGCCAGTTCTGGCAAGAGGGGAGAAGAGGTGAAAATGGGATAGCTAGGACACATTCCCTTCCCAGCTGTCCCTTGTGAAACCCAAAGCTCGTATCAGCAACTGGAGTTCTTGCTTTGATTCCTGTGTCTTGGCAGGCATGGTGAGATAGAAAGTACCTGCCTTCTCCCCCAGCATGACGGGCAGGCCCCCGCTCAGCCTCCACAGCCAGCTGGTTTTGATTTGGTTGGTTGTGTTGGCTAAGTTCTCTCTTTTGGGAAATCCGTTTCTTTTTGAGCTTACATTTCACGATAGGATTTATGGGTACCACAGCCTAGCTCCCCTTGCAGCTGTCCCGTAAGAACATACATTTGGATTCATTTTTCCTATAACAGAGCTGAGGGTACAATCAGGCCTTTCTGAGGGATTTAGGAAGTCTGGAGGTCCATGAGAAATGTCCAGAAATGACCCACAGTGTGGAGCTCAGAGATGGTCTGGGCATTGAGCAGATATTTGCTGGAGACAGAATTGTCTTTATGGCCCTAGAAGTGACTACAGGGCTCTCACTGGGGTGTCTTAGATGCCAAGCAGCTATAACTGAAGAAGCAGTTTAATTCTAATGCATCTGCACTGCAGAATGAAAGACAGAAAGATCTGTACTTTTGGGTCCTCCTACTCTCTCCATCCCATCAAATCCCTGAGACGACCAAGCACTTATTGCTCTGCTCTGTCCTGTTGTGGGGGGTCCTTGCTTCTGCAGCGGCTGGCAGAAATTCAGCCCCTCCATTGGGGCCAGTAGATGCTCTACAGCATCTACAGTAGATGCTCCAGATGTAGATACTCTACAGCATCTACAGACCATCTAAGCAAGCGTTGCCCTAAGAATGAAATCCAAACACTAGAGGCCAAGACAGAAGGAAAAAGGGTTTTTAATTCTTCCACAAAAGCAAAGACTGAACTGGTGGAGCAACTTGCGCTAGGGACCTGCGCACCCTGTGTCAGGGAATTTGCAAGGTGGATTTGAAATCCCTGTCCCACCCAGGGTACAGCTGATTTTGAATGTCCTTCTTTTATAATTCAGTGTCTGTGGCTCTGCCATGCTGTTTTACAAGGCAGATATCCAATTCCTGAAGGGATGGAAGCCAAAGTTCAGCACGAAGTATTATGCCCTGACGAGGGTGTTGTATTAATGCCAAGAGGAAGAGCAATACCACCGCTGATTTATGGGATGCGGGCACGTGTGGCTAAGCAGCATGGGTCTGTAAACATTTCCTCTGCCAACGCAGTGGATATTCGTTTTGCAGTAAAGATCCGTAACATTAAGCTGGCTGTGGAAGGGGCTCTCGTGTGGAATAGTACAAGGTCCAGCAAGTGGGACTTTTAAAAGCAGTTTTTCTCTGGCTTCTCACAGTCGCAGAGCATTGATGAAATGTGACCTGATAGGGCTTCGGTGATGCAAATTTCCAAAGTATTTGAGGGGAAAAAGCCTGAATCTGCTAGGATCACACAGAGCTGCGTTTCCAAGCTCCTTGCACAAGCAAGGAATGGTTTGCGTGTGCGCATCTGTACACGCTGCTGTTGTGCACTAACTAAAGCTGTGCACAGGAAAACTTTTGTCTGTGGCAGTCCTGCCTTTTGATTTTATGCTTTGGATCTTACGCCTCAAAAATCCAGGAGTAAATTGAGGCCTTTTTGCAAATTTGGATTTCCTGATCCATAATGGTTGATTGGAGCTGGAATTCTCCTGAGTGGCAGTTTGCTTCATTCCCTTTTGCTTTGCTTTCTCACTGAAGTAGAAAAGTCATATACAGTACAATGAATTTAGTGCAGTCAGCAACAATTCAGCCATGCTGATTTATTCGAGCCGTTCACCGAGAAGTACTGCACTTCTCTGGAAGTGCTAGTGCCCGTGAATTTCATGTTGATTTTTACTGTTGCCCATGAATGGTCAAAGGTTTGTAGTTATTACAACCAGATTTTTTGCTCTCGTGTTCTCTGCGTGATGCCGAACTCCGTTACTCAGCTGTCCTTGGAGGATGCGTGCGTGGAAGCGGAGCTGGCTTTCCAGCCGGAGGTCGCTGGGAGGAGTCAGGAGTGGGGTTCTTGCAATAATTTTAAATCATGTTCTGTTGTATTTACAGTTTTGCAGTGTTTGTGTTGTGTGGGAGGTTGGCCATATGATTACAATAAATAGGTGTGAGGATGTGGCTGATAACATTTTTAACACCCAGTCAATCACTTGGCACGCTCTGATGCCAGGTACACCAGGAATAATAATATCTGGACTTCAGTTACAGCTTACGTTGAAAGTTCGCTGGGGAAAAATTAGATGAACAACTACAGTTACGGCTTTAGCAAGATGGCTCCTTTATAGTACATAACCTATGGTAATTTAGAAAACGTGGATCATTAAAATCAATACATATTGCAACCAGACTTTACGAGCTTGATTCTCCCTTACACGAAGACATATCGGTCTTGTCAAGAGCTGAGAGCCAAAGTTATGGAAAACAGCATTAGCTCAAGGAAGATATTTCCTCCAAGAAAAATATTCCTAGTTCACTTCTTCCTTGTGTTTATCACTGAGTGGAAATGGAGGTATTTAACATGAGCAGAGCGGACTTCTCAGCCACTTTGAATTTGGCATGGAAATAGTGTAGCCAACAGTGCTGCTAAGTAGACAAGACTTGAGGATGCGTCTGGTTTATGGGATTGTAAGGCTTGGCTCCAGGAGCCCTGTCCCATGGGGCCAGTGCTGTGAAGTTCCCTGTTTTCTGGCGAATGGGAAGCTGGTCCTGCAGGATGGTGCTTTGGTCAGCAAAGAAACATTGTGTGATACCAGGAGTCCCAGGCACCTGATACAGGGCAGCGAGTATTTTTGAGGTCGCCAGGGTTGGCTTTATTGAGAAAGGACACTGCCTTTGAGCTGACTGCTCTAAGCCTGCATACTACAACATCTAAATAGCCCGCCATGGCAGGAACCGAGGGCGCCCGGTCATAGGACAAATAGACATTTAGATGACTTTGAAGCCAAAAAGACCAAGAACATGGAGACAGAAGAAGGAGAAACCCTCTGCCCTAATGGAGATTGGGCCAGAGTCACTGAGAATAGACAGTGCCCTTCTTGCTGGAGGGTCTGACAAAGAAGTTATGAAAAGTCCTTAAGAGATAGTAGCTTACAAAAGAAATCATGTTCATGAAAAAACAGGTTTTCCAGCCAAAGACAAGTACAAGATTGCCAACTGCAGGGCAGTGTCAGTGTTGAGTCACAAGTATAAAAAATACTAAGCATTGAGCCTGGCCATTTCATTAAAAACATTGCAAATACGGAAAATGCCTACATCAATAAGCCAACTTTGTGGAGTGATAGCCAGGGTGGGAGTCACTCACCATGCCTGAATTAGTCACCCAGATTTCTTTGACAGTGAAGAGGCTCTTCTGGAGTGTGATTCATTGGACCTGTCTGAAATACCTATCTTGGGATGGAGCAAATGTCTCTGTAGGGATTTGAGGAGGCCTGTACACCCAGCTCACATGCATTAGTCCACATTTTAGGTGCCTGTGTTTGCATAGATGTTAATTTTTCCAGCTATTCAGTGGAAAGGAATGGTTGCATGTTGAAGGTGAAGGTTAGTAAAATAATTCACATTCTGTCTTTGCAACACACTGAAGAGACATTAGTAGCCATGAACATGGTGAGGAGCAGCTAAATTTAGGAGTGAGATCCTGTTGTGGGCACCCAGTCCTGATCGTCAATGGGCAGGCACTGATGCTGCGGGGTGAGCAGTGGCTGAGATGCGGGAGGGAAGGGGCTGGAGGGACAGGGGATAGCTGTGGTTTGCACCCACTTCACCCGATGCAGGAGAAGGGAACGTGGCAGCATTCCCGCTCATATCACAGGAAGGGATATTCCTTGGTGCATCATCCCCCTGCCAACCTTGACTGCAAAGGCAAAGCAACAGGGTAAGACCCTGCAGTTGTGCATCAAGGGAAGTTTCTTGTCTTCAGCTTGTGTTTCTGAAGGGTTGAGGCAGCCAAGTGCCTAGTCTGTCCCGTGGTACTGCAGCTCAGCTCTGGGTGGGTTAGCCACGTAGGAGAACTGCGTGTTCACAGGGTGAGGGTAACCTCTGGTGACAAACAAACAGGAGCTATGAATGTACACAGCCCTCTGGGACAGTCAGTGGAATCAAGGAATTTAGAAGAGTGTCAGAACATCCTAGCAGATAGCATCACCTGTGTGAGTAGGTCCATTCATGTACAGCCATGGAGGAAATAAAGGGTGTCTTGAACTTTGCATCAATCCCAGGGAGATGAGCGAGAATTTTAAAAGGAAATGTTGGCACTTGCCCACAAAACCTGGTGTTTGCCAAAATGGCAAGAACCAAATTCTTCCACAGGTTAGAAGTGTCTTTCCCACTTTCTCCTACATCTACAGTTGGCCGAATTTCATTCTGTCAATGGACCATCCATCCTGCCTCTGCAGACTCTGCTTCTAGGCTGGAAGCCATCAGTCTCACAGCGCCCACGAGGCGGGGATATCCTGCAGGAGCAAAAGGGGACGCCAGTAATGATCCATTCCATTCAGGGTGCTGGATACCAGGATCACCACGGTCCCTCAGAGCTTCGGGCAGAAGACGCTTCATGCTGAACAGAGTAAAGTGGCAGTTTCCAGTTGACGTGAATGCAAATTGCAGGGCAGGGTGAATTACAGCAGAGTTTGTAGGAGCTCAACCAACTCCCCCCCATCTCAGAGAGGCAGAACGGGCCCTGGATCTGGGGGCATAAAGGAAAATGTGTCTGAATCATGCATTGACATCACCAGGAGCTGCAGCTCTCCGACTCACGTCAGAGCTGAATTGATATGGTTACAGGAGACTGCGTGGCTTTTAATATTCTGGGAGAGCTGCTACAGTGGCAGAAAAAATTATTCATGGATCAAAAAAAGAAAGGCGTTAGCAGTACAAAGTGTCACAATTGTCTCTGTTCTACCGCAAGGTTGAAACAATATGCCAGCTGCGGTACATGAGAAATAGCTTGAAGAAACACCAGCAAAAATGCACTGATTATTCTTGAAAGACCCTTGCAACTCAAGCCAAGGTATCACTTACTAATTTATGGGGAAGAATAACGGGTGCCCAGCCCTCCGCTGACTCACTGGCGGTTGGTCTGGAACAAGAGGCATCACAACAGAAGAGCGTAACAGTCGCCTGCTTTATGTCACTGGAAATAAAGGTTGAGGTGAACAGAGGAACTGCTAGCGACAAAGTCGTAATTAAGAGATGCCAAACCAGCTTTTTGTCCTAGAGGGGGGACAAAAAAGGAATACAAAGTTCACGGAGGAGACGGTGGTTCCTGCTGTGCGCACAGGGGAATAGAGCAAGGCATAATCTTCCCCGTGAGTAATCGAATTCAGGTACCAACAGGCAAATGCCACGCTGAACGTTGAGTCCTGTGGTGGAAGCATATTGTTAGAAAAGGAGCAGATCCAAAATTACCTTAATGCCTTTTACCAGGATCTGTTCAATGTTGAGTGTTGGATTTTAGCAAGGTGACTATTGCCAATGAAGCCCTGGGTGGTTAGCAATAGTCACTCTGTCCACTGGTAGAAGAAAGTTGAAATGTGTATAAAATACTTGTAGATGTCTGCTGGAGGTACTGCGAATGACTTTTGGGGTTATAAAAGTCTGAATAGATTGCTATAGGAGAAGGATGATGTATGGAAGTTGCTTTCCTCGACACTGGGCCTAAAATCCTTCAAATGACCCCACACCAACTAAAACGTGTCGACACAGGAATAACTTTATAATAATGTTGTTTCGTTGAACTTCTGCATTTTTGAAGTTGTTCGCTCAGCTGAGTAATTAGCGTTTAAGCACTTTGTGAATATTCATTAGCTTTGCCACCCCTCCTCCCAGAAGAACATCACTCTTGGTACCCAGGAGGGGCCGAGGGGTCGAGGCGCTTGCGGGCGCATCTCGGGAGTGAGCTGCGAGGTGATGGGGGACCCTCGGCCCAGCGCTCCCTGTGGTGATATGCTCACCTCGGGACACGAGGGCCTCGGAGCGGCTCGTGGTCACATCAGCAATCAGCAAAATCCCCTGCTGGGATAAACTGCGCGGCCTTCGGTCTTCTCCTTCATCCACTCGCTAATAAGATTACCCCATACAACAGAGGGACAGCGATATTATCCCCTAAGTAAGCAGGCAGGCTGTGTCGTGTACATGAGAATGTCCTGGCCGGGTGTTTGCTCCAAAAAAACTAAAAATCTATGTTTTTCTGGAAATAAAACAACGGCTGCAAAAGCTGTTATTTCTCAGCCGGCAGATCCGATCTGTGCGGGTGAAAGTCAGCGCCCGCGAGGGTGCGTCTGAGTACTCAGGATTTCCCTGAGTCTTTCCGCATTGCTGGGAATGCTTCGCAGCCCTGTGTGATGCTGAATCTCTGCTACCGAGTCCCTGCTACCTTCGGTCTCACATCGCCGACCCTGTTTGCAAGGATGGCGGTTATGGGAGGAAATGTTTTAATTTCTGATCTAAGCCAATGTTATGTGGTGCTGCTGACAAGCCACAGATGCAGAGTCCCACAATGCTGTTTTTACAGTCTCCTCTCAGAGCGGGACCTCGCTTTTAAATGAGAAAGTTCAGTCTTAAAATAGAAAACCACACTGAATTATACAGCCACTTGATAATTATTTTTTAGTGCTGCTGCTAAAAACGCCCCATTAAAAGACTGTAAGTCATCACAGAGCTCTGTCGGGCTACCACACACAGGGATTTTATTTCCAGCTGCATTTTATTTCCTAATTTTGGTGGGCCAAAGTCTTGAGATCAGAGAGTAAATATTTACATCTATCTCTATTTATCTCTCTATGCCTATCTCCTGCGGGGGGGGACGCGGGGGGCAGAGCGCGGTGCGGGTGGCGGAGGGGGGTGCCAGCTCGGCGGTGGTCCCCGGGCGCTGCGGGTGCCGGGTGGAGCGTCGCTGGGGGGGGCACCCTGGGGGTCTCGCCCTGGGATTTGGCCGGGACGGTTTGGAAAGCTGCGGTGCCAAAGCCGCGGCATGGGTGGATGTGCCAGGCTTTGAAAGCGTGCCAGTCCGCGTGTTCGGAGGCAAACAGGAGGGAAAGGATAACCGCCCGATATTAATTATGACTTTTGAAGCTTTGCCTAATTACATTGTCTCTCTTAAGACAACGACACAAATATTTATGAGTGGGACTTTTTATTCTCATCGTAATCAGTGACATAAATAGGTAACACCTTTATAAAGAGTTAATAAAAATGTGTCAACAGGCTCGAGCACAAACTATCGAGCAGTGTGCAGTAAAACATTCCAGTGTTTATTGTATTAATTGAATATTCATGAGATGCCAATTTAAATTACAGTTCACAACTGTTGCTGTGTCTAATGAATAATTTAAACAAGTGTGGCCAAAGAGATTTCAACGCTGCATTAGCAAACTGCAAGGGATTAAGCAACAGAGAATTTATAATTAGCTTTGTATATCCTATAATAAATTCATTGGAAAGATGGTTTTAATTATCCCACATGTTAATTCAGAATTCAGTGCATTAATTTTCGATTGAAAAGTAACCCTTTCTTCCCAGACAATATATTTGTCTCCTTCCTCTTCTGCATCTCGGGAACAGGAAATTACAAGTGTGGAATGGTCCCATCTTTGCAAACCTCGTCCATCTGACACAGAATTTATATCTGCCTGTCTCAGGTCTGGAGTAATTGCTTTTTTGCATTTCCAGCTGGGGAAGCCGAGACAAGTGAGGTCAGATCCCTTCCTACAAGTCTGGATCCCAGAATCCTGCTGTAGCTTCTCCCAAGTCTATCCACTACGGCGCGTCCTCTTTGATACACTTCTGGCTACGTGAGAAATAGTGTCTATTCCTGGGAAGCAAGTCTACAAAAGTGATAAAAGTTTTTGGCAGTCATCTCCTATAAGCAGCTTTAAGTTTTTGTTTAAAAAACGAGAATGCACGTAAAAACCAGTCTAAACCCCAAAGTTCGAGCTGAGGTTGCTGCCTTATTTTTCGAGCAGAACAGGAATAGTTTTTTTCTCAGTTTGGTGTTCTTGCGAAGTGCTTTTTCTGTGGGAGACGGGCCCCTTTGTGCAGTCCCCACTGCTCGCCCCTCTCCAGGGCGAGGAGGGCAGCCGCCCCATGCCACGGCGGCTGTAGGGGCTGGGGCTGCACTGGGCTGTCGTGGCTTTACCCTCTGCGGCTGCCGGTGGTAAAAAGGGGATTGAGATGTCCTTAGCAGCAGGGAGAGCTGAGGTCCTCATCAGTTGTGAGCCCCACGAGGAGATGCTAAGCCCTTCAGAGGGGTGAATATTGTCTGTGCTTTCCTCTCCACCTGCTTCCATAACCTACCATCTTTGCCGTGCTGCTCGGCTATAAAGCCTGTTTGTATGTATAGCGACAGCCGTAGCTCTTGAAGAACCTGAATGCCTGTGCTGAAACTTGCTGGACAGAAAAAAACCTGGGAAGTATTCCAGGGAGCGCAAATCCTTACACCTACGTGAAGGCGCCCATGCTCAAAGCCAGGCTGGGGAACTCAGAAGGTGTCTTTGGTTGCGCATCGGGGAGGAAAGCGCTTCCTTTCCAGGTGGCTTTGTTTAATTCCAGGTCAACAGGTTAATGAGATCTCTGGGATATTTGATTTGATCTGGAATGTAAACATTCGCTTGGCACGTGTCCTTGATGTCTGATCAGATGGAAATGCAAATGTGGCGCTGAGCATGGCACGCCATCCAAAATGTTTTGGTGACACAATGTGTAAGACAAAATAACGATCACTTTTTCAAGGAGCCTAATTGAAATGTTTTCTGTTGCCTTTGAGTCCTGCCATGTCTATCAAATCAACAGCTCAGCACCAAGGGTAACGTGCCTGGTACTGGAGTGGAAGCTCCTTTGGCTCCCTCGGGAGCACCGAAAACCCAGGGCTGTCCCGGGAGCTGCCGCTGCGGCAGAGGCAGCGTTCAGACTTCCCCGAAGATCTTAATTGCTGGTTTAGTGCCTCTGTCTTTTGGGTGAGTGGAGTTATTTAAGTTGATAAATGGATAGCATCGCTGTAATGCAGTATGTTGTCGTTGACACTTATTGATTGAACCTCGGGACTCAATTGATCAAGCTCCCCAGTGCCAGCATGTAATCCCAGTGGAAAAAATCAAACCTTTAATGGGGTCATGCGTTACTCTTGGTTTTCCACTTGGGGTTATACATTTTGGGAGGGAAGGAATTGGTTTTGATGGCCTGAATCCCCACTGATACCTGGATTAAATAAAGACTGGCAGTAGGAACACTTGTTATTGTGGCAATCCAGTCTTGGGCAGACCCAAGCCTCATCTGATATGGCATATTTCACCTCCAGGACTTGAGTGTCTTGATGTTAGAAGGAAAGAAAGGACCCTTTCAGGTGTCTGTTATCCATCATGAGGAGGCCCAAGAGGACAGAGGTGCTGCTGGACTGAATATTTTTTCGCCAGTCCTCCTCAGTACACTGCAGCTAATCCAATAAACCCTGTGGCACAACGCAGGCAGTGCAGCGCCTCAGGTTGACGTTGCTGCTGGAACCTAAGTAAGCACTTCCTAAAGTTGCATGGCTTTAATTCTGAATTTATTGTAGGTTTTTGCATGTTTGTAATTTGTGTTGGAATAGTATCTGCAGTTACGCTGGCTACTTAAGAAATGCGAAGGGTTTGTCGTTGTCGAGAGTCAGAACAGAAGTTACGGCATCTGGCTCTTGTGGCAGGAGTCGGTGCTCGAGGATCTCTTCTCTGTCCCGTCCTGCAGTTAGTTTTGTACATACAGAGTCATTTGGGCTTTTTGCGCCTATTTTAAAAGTGTTCAGCATTTGCTATAATTAAAGATGAGAAGATAATCCACTGTACCTTCTGTTGACAGTTTACGGGATGCAGCATAGTCATCGCCTACCTTGCAGGTCTCAGAGGTTTCCTCTGCAGAGCAGGTAAATGCTGTGAGCATCGTTTTGATGGTGGGGAACTGGTGTGCGGGGGGTTCAGTTCCCTGTCTCAAATTTGCTCTGGCAGAGCTGGGTTTTGAAACCCAAATAGTTTCCCAGCGAATATTCAGCCACAGAGCCAGCCTTCTTCCCTGGGCACTTGTGTTCCCAGTAATCAGAGACCTTATGAAACACTTATTACAAAGACAATAATCCCAGCAATATCTGGCCACAGAGGGATGCCGAGTTGGGGGGCAAGAAGCAGGCAGCTCGCTGCAGGCGTGTAAAAGAAGTGATGTGGTTTGTGTGCAGATGTGGTATCAACGCTGAGGGACTCAACTCTTTCTAATACCGCAGGCATTTCTTACAGTACTAGAAAAGTGGGCTGTTAAACTTTGCAATAAAAAAAAAAAAAAGCTTTTACAATTCATTCACAGAGTTTAATCCCACAGGGACAATTTTTCTGTGTAGTCTTCCCATTTTCCTGTTGTGTTCCAAAATTACTTCTTTTTTTTTTCTTCTTCTTCTTCTTCTTCTCCTTCTTCTTCTTCTTCTTCTTCTTCTTCTTTAATGCTCCATGCAATAAAACTTGGAGGCCTGTCATTACTTTTGAGTCTATCGCTTTATGTGAATGCAATATCTAAAATGCCTGAGAAGAGCCAGGAGAGACATAAACCAAAGTGAACTGGACTGTGCAGAAAGGCTTCAATAAGCTGCAAGAGCTCACAGGGAAGGGCCCATAAATACCACGGGAGATGATGGGGCCAGCATGGCTGCAGGTCCAGCCCGCAGGTGGGAGGGTGGATGGAGGAGTGTGGTGTACAGCAGTAGGTCAGCTGGCTGTGGAAGGGCCCCTAGGAGCTGGAGGTGCTCTTGCCAACATTAATTTTTATCCCCCAGCTACCCTGAGAAGCAAACACCAGGATTTACACAGTCTCCCACATTGCCCAGCGTCTTCTCTATCAAAAATGAAGCTTCTTGCCCTTCTGCCCGGCTGGGGCCGGGCTCAGTTCCAGGTGCTCCACGGCTGTCACCAAGCAGTGCAGAGCCATGTGGCTGGGGGGTTCCCCGGGGTGCTCTCCCTTGTGAGCAGGATGGGGAAGGGCTGGACGTGATGCCGCCTGGGCAAGGATGCGCGATAGAGCGCACTTCGGCTCTCTCCATGGTGGTGTCCCATTTGGCAGGCAGGATAACAGCAATGAAATGAGTGGTCTCCAATCCACCAGCAGCTTTTTGTCGGATCCACCAAGAGCCCTCAGCTATCCTGAGCCCCATCAGGGGCTGCAGAGCTTGCAAGGGACAGCAGCTTCTGTACGGCCTCGGCTGGGCCGCTGCCATGCAGGAGCTCTCTCGGCCTTCCTGCCAGTCAGGCACACCTGAGTTTGCATCATTCCAGCCTCCCCCAGTGCCTCCCACCAGCATACTGGCTTCTTGATGGGCACCGGCATCTTCCATTACTCATTTTTCTCCTTTTTTCCATAGTGCTCATTTTTTCCTTTTTGTTTTTTTTGGCATTGTCCTTTGTTGCGTAGGGAATGGAAGTGGATGTCAAACCCATTGCATTGTCTGGGAAATTGAATTCTTCCTTTCCGGCCACCCCTACTGCCTCGCTGGGAGTGCCAGGAGCACCACAGTGTTTGTGGGAGCAGAGCCTGTGGAGAAGGACTTCTGTCCATCCCAGCAGTTCAAAACCTTGTAAAGAGGAGGCTGAGCTGTAACTCAAGATGTTAAACATATAATATCATCAAGGATCTGGTAAACCCACCAGGAAAATCAAACTCCCCCAGGGAGTCTCTGTAGAGATGGAGATGTGAAGCAAAAAACTTTCTGTCTCTAATATTTTCCTGCTTTCCCTTTTTTTTTTTTTGTCCCTAATGTTACTTGCGTGAAACCAGATCTCTGCTTCTCAGGAATCTATTTGCGTGTCTTTGACCTGTGGAAGAGCTTTGCTGGGCAGGTGACTGTGCCCTAGTGTGCACAGCTCAGGGTCGGATGCACCTTCAGAGGGGACCTGGGAAGCGTGGCCAGGGACCACCTGTAGCACCATGTAACGTGTGGTCTCTCATCCCAGCCTGGGAAGCACACAGCAAGTCCCACTATACAGATACTTATTTCAGTAGAAGGTTTTAACACTGGCTTCTGAATCCATCTCCCCACCAGTATCTTTGGGATTAAAAAGTGAAAGCCAAAAATTAAAGAAAATCTGATGTATAAAGAGGTCTGATGCTGAAGAGATTTCCCCCTTGCTTCCCGTGGGGATAGCTGTGCCTCAACCGTTTGACCCATATAATGCAACAAAAATACTCCCTGAGACAGTTAATCTGCTTCTCCATCCGTCTCCAGCACAGAGGCAGAAGTCTGGAGTAGGAAATCGGTTTGGGTGGGCTTCAGGGCCGGAGCAGACCCTTCCCCGCTCCCAGGACCATCTCGGCCCCCTCGGTCCCTACCCCTGCACGCCTGCAGGTGGTTCTCACCTACCCCCTTCGCTTCTTTTCCGCTGCGTAGCTGGTTCTCACTGGCTTTCCTCCCCTTGCCAGCACACGAGAAGGGGATGTGACAATTTTATTAAGTTTTATACCCTCCATGGGTTGGCGGGGGGCTCAGGGTCTGGTGCTGCTTAATTACCTCCCACTGCCTGTTACAGGGGAATTCTGGCCCCAGCTTTTGGGACGTGATGGTGTTATGCCTGGCTGAGCGGCAATTGCCTTCATCTACAAATGGTTTTTACAAAATCGCTAAATAATGTATTCAGAAAACATGCTGGAAATTAATGGAATAGATTATTTGCAAACATGTTCACTGAATTATCAGGCTTGTTCTTTATCCGTAAAATAATGTACTTTAAAAAAAAAAAAAGAAGTTTATTGAATACGTTATTTACAGACTGTTCTCCAGCTGAGAGCTGCAGGAACACCGACGGAGCGCACATGTGGATCGGCTGCTTCCTGGTGGCCGGGGGCAGTTGCTCCTCCTCCAGACAGATGCATGGTCCAGGACTTTGCTTGCGTTTTGCTGGACCATTTTGCTCATCCCTGACCTCGGAGGAGTGAGTTTGGAGAGGGACGTGTGCCTATTCCCCCACTCCCCGTGGGAATAGTCACAACGGTTGCTTTGCTTCGTGCATCGCCTTCTAAGACTCAGCGCTGCTCCTGTAAAAAAGTCCATGGAGAGGAATTAAGCCGTTTTGTGTAGCATTGTCGCATCATGGGGCCCTGCTCTGACAAGCAGCGAGGGATCATTTGGGGGTGGATGGTTTAGACCTCCCGCCTGGCCAGTCCCCACAGCAGCACATCGCCCTGCAGTGAAGGGAGCATGACGGGTGGGAACCCACCTCGGAGGAACCGTGCCTTAAGGGAGGGGAGATCCTGCCACCAGTCTTGGTTGCTTCTGCAGTTCTCCTGCGGTATCCATCCTGTTGAGCTATTCTCAAGCACCCCCAATGCAAGCAGCAGGGTTTATCCCTCCCTCAAGTCAAAGGGGCACTGTGTGACACTGGTGTACAGCGACGATGTCACCTGCCTGCTGGTGATGAGGCAGCTCAGGAGCATGAAGGAAGCACAGGTCAGCCCTGGGGTCTCCGTAGTGCAGGCGAGGTGGAGCTGCAGGGCTGCAGGAGGTCAGCTATAGGAAA
Organism: Burhinus oedicnemus; assembly: GCA_008921705.1. NCBI lineage: Eukaryota > Metazoa > Chordata > Aves > Charadriiformes > Burhinidae > Burhinus > Burhinus oedicnemus. The sequence goes on from VFFE01006670.1 coordinate 376,058, forward strand.
CATCCCATGCGTAGTCCAGGTCCCCGTCTCATCTGTGTTGTTTCTCCACCATCACACAGCTGGTGGGATTCAGGACTCAGCGTGGGCCAAGACCTTACAATACTTCGGTCTTCTTAAGAAGCAACATCCCAGCTAGGGGTGCAGGTCTGCAGCAGTGCTGAGATGGAGGACAGGTCTGGAGGTCTAGCTGGCTTGGATTTGTCTTCTGACATCTCAAGGTGCTTTAAAACCATAACCTTTTGCAATCTGTATAATAACTCCAGTAGCCCAAGAGAGGGGGAAGCACACATTGAAGCAGGACTCCTACCTGCTTGGCACTCCCTGCGGGTGGGAGTTACTGGATTTGGGCCCCTCATGGACATCTCTGCTGTACAAACCCACAATAATGCTCTTATTGGCAGATGACCATGGGGGGGTGGGGGGGTGGGGGGTGGTTCTATCATAGGAAAATAACAAGATTCAGTTCATGCCGTATGGGGTTGGTCTGTTCCTTTTGACCGTGCCCTTCCAGCACCGGGAGCGATGAGAATATTAATGAGAAATATTTCCCGTTTGCCAAGCACAGTCTCCATCCTGTTTTGCACCGCGGGTCTCACCCAGAAGTTCCAGTGCTTTATCTTCGTGATGAAGTGTTAATTGTGTTTGGAGGATTCTTTCCCCCGTAATAGCAGCATATCGTAACACAAGATCACAGCCTGTCAAAGTGCTGAATTCAGCTCGTCGGGCAGGTGCTTTCCAAAACCAGCCCCCGGTCCTGCCTCCCCCTGCCCGCCAGGCGCCCGGGGGCTGCAAGCTGCGGGGAACTTCTCTTTGGGGGGAAAAAGATATGAAGCAATTTATGTAGTAACAGAGCAGATCAAAAAAAAACCCCTATGGGTGAGGAGCCAGAGATAAACACAACTGAACTGGGCAAGCCCCGGGAGCCTTGTCTGGGGTCAGCTGTATGGCTTTGCGGTGAAGCTTCGTGTTGGAAAATACTGCATTTGCAACAGCCAGTATTAATTAGAAAGGTCAGGATTTCAAATTATGTAGGATTTAAAGCAGACCGTAAAACTTTCTTTCCTCATATAAGTCTGCTCAAATCCTCTTTAAGTCGTCAGGCTGAGCTGGCTTGTCTGCACATGGCTTGGAATAACTGACTGAGGAGGTCTTCGTACTGCTAACGCTGGTATTTAGTAATTCTTGGAATATTGGGGAAGCTCTGGAGGACTAGAAAAGAGCTAATGTGCAAATATTTAAAAAGGGAAACAGAACAACCCAGGTAATTACAGACCTGTCAGTCTGTCATCAATCCTCAGCAAAATAATGGAGTGGCAGATCCAGGCCTCAATTAATGAATTAAGGGAAGGTAATATAATTAATGCCAATCAACATGGGGTGATGGAAAACAAATCTTGTCAAACTAACTTGATATCTTTTTTGATAAGATTACAGGTTTGGGTGATAAAGGTAACAGTGTTAACATAATATACTTAGACATCTGCAAGACATTTGACTTGGAAGCACAAAGTATATTGAGAAAGTTGAACAATACAGAATCAGTGTTACGCAAGTTTGGTGGATCGGCTTGTCACTCTGTCTTCCTGGAGTTTGTCATATTTTTGCCAAAGAAAGCATTAAATAATAGCCAGTGAAGTTTGTAGATGACGCAGTGAGTAGGGAAGCGGCAGAAGACAGAGACGCAGAGCTGTTAGCATGGCCTGGTAAACTGGTCACTGGTAATGAATATTGGGGAACCAATATTGTCCCACCTGCAGGAGCAAAAGAAATCTTTCAAGATGAGGACTCTCCTTCTTACGGATGGGGGCTCTGGAAAAGGGATGTGAGATGGTGGGAACAGCTATGCCTCGGGGTGGGTGCTGGCTGATGGAGACATCCAAAAAGCATCCATAGCAGTGAGCAGGGGGGGCAGCTTGGAGACAGTGCAGAGGACCGCTCTGCATCTTTGGCCAAAGCGGGAGGGGTTTGATTATGATCAAGGGCTTTGATGAAGAACAGTCTGGTGAGAGCCCTCCGGTCTGGCAAGCGATGGGATGTGGAGCTCCGGGCTCTGGCAGCGTGGGCTGGCCTCGCAGGCTGCACGGAGGGCTTGCTGCAGGGATCACCCGCTGGGTGACTGAGCAAGTGAATCCATCCCCATGGGCAGCTTTTCAGCCACGCCTGGCAGGGAGGGCTGTGGGCAGTGGGCAGTACCTGTCCTCATCCACTGCCTCCTTGCAGCCACCCCTTCTCTGTACCCTCCACCTGCGGGTCCCGCGTTGTGCCCAGCAGACTCACAGCGATGCCTTGGATCCCCTGCGGGATGCCCCCACCGGGACAAAAGTAAGAAGGCTCATGAAACCGAGGGCCTGGGAAAGCTGTGCCTTCAAATCTGCCCTAGGGCGTGTCTGCGTCTCAGAAATAGTCTTTTTAAATCGTGAATGTGGATTCTTTCTCTTTGCTGCCTGGCCTAGAATTCAGAGGTGGTCCTTCGGCTCATGCTTGCAAACTTGAGTCTGTAAAACTCTTTTTTCACTGTGTTTGATGAAAAAACCCTGTGATTTCAATATAGAATCATAGAATCATAGAATGGATTGGGTTGGAAGGGACCTTAAAGATCATCTAGTTCCAACCCCCTGCCATGAGCAGGGACACCTCCCACTAGACCTGGTTGCTCCAAGCCCCATCCAACCTGGCCTTGAACACCTCCAGGGGTTGGGCATCCACAGCTTCCCTGGGCAACCTGGGCCAGTGTTCCAAAAAATTTCCATGTGCCCAAACCCCCAAAGCCGGCACCAGCAGTTCCCATGGGCTCCCCATGGCAGCCTGGTGGGGTTACGGGTCCCCAGGAGCTGGCAGGGGGGTGCTTGGTCCCCCTGGGGACTAGGAGCGTCCAGGTGGGAGGCTTGTCCCAGGGAGTGACAACCATGGCTGGGAACCCCACTGCATATAGAAAACCTCTGCCGTATGATAAATGTCCCCCCTGCCCCTACAAAAATAAATTGCTTCCTTTTTAAATCCTTTCCTACTGTTCCCCTCGTATTCCTAATAGGATGATCAGTGGAACCAAAGATGTGGCTGTTACTTTAAAGGATAAATTAGTTTGACTCTTAACTCAATAATTAAAACTGTTATGGCTATGAGCCTGCAGGGATAATGTACTATTATTATAGTCATTTGTTTCAATTAAATGCTTACTGATTTTACAATAGCAGCTGGGCACCTGTGTGAGATAGCTATTACTCTGAACAAGACATCTCAAATTCCAGCAGAAATTTGTCACTGCACTAAAGCATTTTACATAGACCATGAAAGTTTATTAGGAGCAGTTACAAATCGGGAAGAGGAGGGGCGGTAATTGGGGATATATTTTCTTATCAGCTTCTCTCTCTCCTGCTCTCTCTCTTTTTTAAGTAAATCATCTTTAAGCATTTCAGCTGTGGTGATGCGTTTACATTTAAACTTCAATACAGAAAAAGCCTGCTGGGAAAACTTTGCTTCAAAGCTGTTCAGCAGATAATTTCTCTCCCTGGTTGATTGTGAATGGCTTGTTCTCAGGAACAAACCTAAGGAGAGGTAAGCTGTGCCGCCAGTGAGCCTTGTGGCTGCCCCTGGAATAGCTGCTCCCCTCACCCAGGGAGGAAGACCCCGACAGGGGAAGGCTCCAGCAGCTCTGCCCATACGAACTCGCCCTGGGAAGGGTGGCAGTCATAGAATCACAGAACGGTTTGGGTTGGAAGAGACCTTTAAAGGCCATCTAGTCCAGCCCCCTGCCATGGGGAGGGGAGGACTTAGTGGACGCCTTCCACTAGATCAGGTTGCTCAGAGCCCCGTCCAACCTGACCTTGGATGGTTCCAGGGATGGGGCATCCACCGCCTCTCTGGGCAACCTGGGCCAGTGCCTCACCAAGATAATGTTTTGAAACACACCAAGCGGAGCTTCCAGTTAACTGCCCCCCAAAATTCATATGCGAAAGGCAGCTCTTTCCAGCAATAAGGGCCGCAGCACTAGCCAGCAGACCTGGGGCTCAGGTCCCAGGCTCAGGCAGGGGTGGCTGCTGTTGTTGAATGTCCTCTCCTGCAAAATCCTGATTCCCAACTGAAGCCTTGAGGCAGGTCTCACCCCCATAACCACCTTCCGCCTTTGCTTTGCATGGGATTTTTCTCCTCCCGCTTTCCTTGGCCTCAGCCACACCCTAAAGGTATCACCATGTTTTGGTGGCAGAAGTACAAATTCAGAGGTTCTGCGTTATTCCCTCGTGGTGTGTTTTGCCCTTGCTGCATACGTGGCTGGCTGCAATCCCGGGTGGGATCTGTGCCGAAGCGCTCGCAGATGTTACCCAGCAGGAAAGGAGGAAATTTGGCTGGAGCTTGCCGTAACGGCGTTGGCTGACCCCCGCTGCACCGCAGCCCCCCGAGCTAAAGCCAAGCCGTGTAAGGCAGGACGTGTAAAAGATGACGGCCAAGACCAGTGATAGCAGGTAGACGGCGCAGCTCCAGCCCAGGGGCATCGCCCCTTTGAAGGTCCCTTCTAACCCAAACTATTTATGATTCTGTGCTCTTTGCCTGTAGAGCGCCCAGGTCCCCAGCCAGGCTCTTCCTCGCAGCCTTTTGTCACTCGCACTGACAGAAACTCTTCTCCCCAGAAACTAGGACCGCAGAGCATGTGCTGTTTGCCAGCCTATTTTTCTCCTGCTTAGGATTAGCTGGAGCATTTATAGGCTTGCTATGCATATTCATTAAAAAAATTGAAATATTGTGGAAAAAAAGAAGCCGTCTTTGAGTTAGCACAGCCTTTGGGAATCTGCTAAGTAAGATGCACTTAATTACTTTAGCTATGACTACATCACATTTCACTCGTGTTTCCTCTGAGATGCAAAACATCTTTTCAGCGGAGGCTGCAAACACATCCCGAGACTTTTGCAGCACCTCGTGGTGAGCTTGTTGCGCTGAACGCCCGGGATGGAGACAGGATCTGACCTGGCTCGTGGAGCCGCCCCTCCCGGTGACGGAGCTAATCACGTTTGCAGGGCGGTTATTTAATTACCGCGTGCACTTCCGTCGGGCTGCGCAGGGATGTTGAATGTTTTGCGGAGGGCAGAGGCGCGGGTGCAGCCCCAGTGAGCCTGCGGCAGGGGTTGCATCCCGCAGGACCCGGTGTGCTGCGGGAGAAGAGGTTGTGTGCTTCTGCAGGGGGGATGTCGCATTCGTTACCTTCTCTCACTTTGGTTGGCCGACATCGCAATTTCATTCATCATTTACTTGCCTAATTAGGCAGGGGAGCATCTCTGAATCCTGCTGCTGGGTTTCTCTTTCCTTGGGACTTTCTTGGGGTGGGTATTAACTATTTTGGGTGCACAACTAAGGCCCCTGAAATCGCTCGGTGTCTGCAGGGTCTTGCAGCGGAAAGCAGGACTAACCCTTTCCCCAGCTGGAGCAAAGGCCGTTGTCACCCAAAGGCCCACGGAAGAAGTGCCGGGGCTGCACACAAACCGCTCGCCTTCGTTTTCACCCCAAATATTTTCCATTTGGAGAACACAAATGGCTTTTCCACCACTCACCCTCTCCAGTCCTGAGGACATCGGGAGTTGTGGGCAGGGGCTATGGGGAGGTGGCAACCTGGTGTGTTGTTCCAAAACTGTATTTTTTTTTTTTTATTAAAAAAAAGGGAAATGGAGAGAAATTTAGTGAGTGGCAAAGGATGCGGTCAGATCCTGCTCCTGCAGACAGCGGTCAGCAGGGTGGCACTGGGGAGCGTAGTCGCACATGTCCCTGCAAAACCTGGCCAGGGTGGGAAGAGATGGAGACATGGGTGTGGGTCAGAACCAGCAACATTCAGCAAAGGTTTTAAGTGAAACTGCTGATTTTTAATGATGTAAAGAAATAGGCAGCTGCTTGGGAGGAGGCCTCTGGGCCAAGATATCCTTGGGAGGGGGGTGTCCCAGGAAAAATGCAGTGTCTCCACTTTTTAAGAGAGGGCTGTGGTTGGGTTGCTGTCAGCAGGAGGCTTCTGCATGGATTCTCTGAGCCAGGGCTCAGATTTCTGTTTTTTCCTACAAATTTTCATAAGCATTTGCAGCACGTGTCCCATATCCATAATTGCACTCCTGGACTTGTTCTGCTCTGATGCATAAATAACATGCACTGTAAAGAAAAAGTGTATGATTACATATTTAATGGATAAACGGAGCCGTTGTGGTCTATTGGCCACATAATAAAAGTTTCAAAAAAATTGTCTTAATACAGTATTTACCCAAGAGACTGCCATGGCTGCAAACGTGAATGAGCTATTTTAAATTTTAAAATTTTTTAAGCCACGTTTCATAGCCTTCCCCATTTCTACAACACCCATCTTCTAAACTTTTTCTTCATTTAAATTTAAAATAAGGACAATAAATTATTCTTTTCCTTAGCAGCTGGCAGATCTTCTCCAACATGAAAGGTCTGGATTAAGCTGACAAAATCCCAGATAAATGTACCTTTTCGACTGGAATTTGGGAAGGAGCTTGCTGCTTGCGCGGCAGACAGGTGCTGACCTGTCTTCCCATCTTGCAGGCTCCCTGTCGCTGCCTGTCTCACCCCTGGCCATTCCCACAGCGTTTGCAAATTCAGTTGCAAATGCAAAAATTGCCTCTCTGATGCCTCCTGTGCTGCCCGAGCCCGTTGTCCATCCCCATCTTGCTTGGCTGCGGTGTGCACGTCCTTGATGTCGTTGTGGGGTTGTGATCAGCGGTGCGGAGTCCAGTTGGAGCCTGTAGCTAGTGGCATTCCCCAGAGGTCAGTACTGGGTCCAGTCTTGTTCAACATATTTGTCAACCACGTGGGTGAGGGGACAGAGTGTACCCTCAGCAAGTTTGCTGATGACACAAAACTGGGAGGGGTGGCTGACACAGCGGAAGGCTGTGCTGCCGTTCAGCGTGACCTGGACAGGCTGGAGAGTTGGGCAGAGAGAAACCTCATGAAGTTCAACAAGGGCAGGTGTAGGGTCCTGCACCTGGGGAGGAATAACCCCACGCACCAGTACAGGTTAGGGCCTGACCTGCTGGAAAGCAGCTTGGTGGAAAGGGACCTGGGAGTCCTGGTGGACGACAAGTTGCCCATGAGCCAGCAATGGGCCCTTGTGGCCAAGAAGGCCAGTGGTCTCCTGGGGTGCGTTAAAAAGAGTGTGGCCAGCAGGTCACGGGAGGTCATCCTCCCCCTCTACTCTGCCCTGCTGAGGCCACATCTGGAGTCCTGTGCCCAGTGCTGGGCTCCCCAGTTCAAGACAAGGAACTACTGGAGAGAGTAGCACCGATGCTTAACGATACCTAAAGGGTGCGTGTCAAGAGGATGGGGCCAGACTCTTTTCAGTGGAGCCCAGCGACAGGTCGAGGGGCAACAGCACAAGCTGGAACATGGGAAATTATGTCTGAACATGAGGAAAAACTTCTTTCCTTTGAGGGTGGCAGAGCACGGGAAGAGGCTGCCCAGAGAGGGTGTGGAGTCTCCTTCTCTGGAGACATTCCAAACCTGCCAGGATGCCACCCTGTGCAACCTGCTCTGGGTGAACCTGCTCTGGCAGGGGGGATGGACTAGATGATCTCCAGAAGCCTCTTCCAACCCCTGCCAGTCTGTGATTCTGTGATGTCTTTTTGGCTGGGATTTCCCACGCAGCAGTGCGTGGCAAGGAGAGGCCAGACCTCTGCAGTAAGGCAGGATTTAAGAGCACATAAAACTTGCCATAGTTCAAGCAGCAGGGAGTTTTCTCAGCTCCGTGACGGAGCAAAGCCAGCCCTGCTCCCTCTGTAAGCTGGTGTTTCCTTGCAAACCGCCAAAGCCAAGGACAGCAGTTCAGCCTGGTCTCTCAGCCTCGGTCAGACTCCTTGCGCTGTTGAAATGCAAGACATTCTTTTCTTCCTGTGCGTTAAATCCCCACACTTCATAATGAATACAGAAAAAGGGCAGATCTAGGAAAATGTGTTCCCCTGACACACACTCCTCTACGGATGGAGAATGCGAAAGAGAGCAGAACATGCTGTTGGGTGTTGCGTAAAGCTCTTGATTCCTGACCTGCAGGAGTAAATCTGGTTTTGTGTTCGGATTTATTTCCTCTGAAGCCTACTGAGCCCTTGCAGGTCTTCCCTGGGTTTCTTTCTGTATGTGCTGCTAATGGAGTTGGCAAGCTTCCCCTGGTAATGAGAGATTGCACCTCAGCGGGCTTATCGGAAATGAAGATTGTTAATAAATAAAGCCTGGGTCTTTAAACTCATGTTAACATTAATCAGATTAATATAAAAGGGAAAAAGTCTGGAATACGTTTCAGGCAGTGCTTGCTCTCCCTCCCACTGGCTTCCTCCGTGGCTGGATGAGGCTGTGCTGTGCGGTGGGGCTGAGCCCTGCTGCCAGGGGGTGGCTGGGCAGGGATGGATCCTGGCGTGGAAATGGGGTTTTCAGGAAAAATGGTGCAAACTGGAAATGGGGTCTTGGCTCAGCAGACAGCAGGGCAGCACCAAAACGTTCCACACACCTAGAGCATCGCCGGATTTGTCTCCATCTCATCTCATATTCCCTCCATGGCCCGGACAGGGGGTTGTTGCTGCTCCCGCTTGACCCAACCACTTGAACTTTAGTTTATGCCGTGACACAGGGGGATGTACACTCTGTAAGGTATTTTTATTTTGTCCAATGTAGTATTCGACATTTCTTATTAGCCATATATATATGTCTCATTTTTCATTCGAATCTTTCAAGGCTGTTGGGCTCAGCAGCCTCAGGAGGCAGGGCTTGTGCCGATGGCCGGTGCCGTGTCCGTGCGTCCCTGCAGCCATGTGTGATTAGTCGCCTTTGAGTCCCATCAGATGTCCTCTCGCTCTCGTGTTCCGAGAACAGATAAATAGGTGTTAGGAAACTCTTTATTTTTGGGGATAACTCTATCACGTAGCCACCTCTCTCATCTCTTACACATGCACACAGACACACATCGCTTCTGGTCCCTTCCCTCACTGGGAAATCTTAACAGGCAGCCAATAGTTTTCTTTTCCCTTGTCTGGATTGTTTTTTCTTTCTGCTACATTCATTTCAAGTGGGATAGGAGCTGATTGCAATATTTAAAATCAGAAGAGTCATCTCCTGGAGGAGCTGTAACAAGGTGGTGGCCACCAGCAGACCTTGCCCCCACATGTTGGGGTCCATCTCAGGCCATGCCGTGGTGCTCCCTGCCTCTGGGGCTCGGGGACGTAGAAACCTCAGGCTTGATGGTAGTGTCACAGCTTTGGGCAGACGGACGTGGTGGGACTAGGGACCTGGGGCTGCCACTGATGGCTTTTGTGTATACTACTTCTAGGTTTTACCCCAGTGGCACTAGCGACCCATACAGATGGTGCAGAAGGGTTGGTTGTGGCACCATCATAAACTCAGACAAGCAATTTTTTCATTGGTGCAGTCGCTAAATGTCAACACCAAGTATTGCTCAGAAAGAGCATGTTTGGGATCTACGGCCTCTAACGCTGCATTGCTGATGTACCAGGGCTGGACTGTCAGCCGTGGGCACCAAAGACCCTGGCACGACACGTGCCGGTGCTCAGCGATGGCCTCATGTGTGCAGCAGCAAGGCTCAGCCCCAGAAATACCCAGGACATTGCAACACCCTCACTTCTCCTCATCATTTGGCCAAAAACTGCTCGTTTCTGAACATTTCTTTCAGACCCCTGATAGGTACCAGACACCACTGGTCCCTGAGGCAGGCAGGGTCACCTCCTGGACACACAGACATATCTACAAAGACAATTTAGCACCTCTCTGTAGTCCCCATGGGCAGGACGATGGCAGGAGCAGAGCCCCAGGTGCACGGTGCTCATTTCTTGCTCTTGGCTTGTTTGGAAGGGGGCACGAGGAAGACTTTACTGGCTGTGTAGAATAATTTTAAATCAGTTGATAAGAGTTCGTCGTAAAGTGATTTGACAGTGTGATAAATAAATAAATACATTTTTTAATTACAAAGTGATATTCTCCTAACTCAGATCCAAGAGATGGTCCACTCGGACGCCACGTCCTATGAGTCCAACCGTCAAGTGCCCCTGATCAATCGCCCCGGGATGTTAGCCGGCCCCATGAGCGCTCTCAGCCAGTCACAGCTGATTTCTCAGATGGGGATGCGGAGCGGTGTTACCCACGGTTCCCCATCGCCCCCGGGAAGTAAGTCTGCGACACCATCTCCCTCCAGTTCTACTCAGGAAGAGGAGACAGAGTCACATTACAAGGTACGTGCAGCCAAGCCTGTTTTAACACACAGTGAGAGAACGGCAGATGATGTTTTTCAGTGAGGGATAAAATGTGTGGAATAAGAACACAAACTTCTGGTCATTTTGTTTTTAATATATACATATAGTGGGAGACTCTCCCAAGGATGGGGAGATCGTTTCCAGCCTAGGGTGAGGTACAGCGTGGCAGGCTGGCACACGTGCTTGGGTTCTGCATGCAACAAGTTTGGCAATGAGAGCTGGGCTTTTCTGTCCATGGTCTACCAGGTCCATCAAGCTGCAGAGTTTCCTCTGCTGAGGGTTTTGATGAGCAAAGCAGGTTCAGGGCTAAGGTTCTGCAAACGCTTGGGTGCAAAATTAGATTTCTGGTGGCACGGAGAGGAGACTAAAACAGGGAAGGACAATGACGCAGGGTGGGATTTAACTGAGCTCACCAGACATGGCTTGCTAAGAAAAAAAACAAACCCACAGAACTCAAAAGAGGAAGACTGTTCTGCCTTTTAGTTCACCCGGGCAGTGTTTTAGGTAGTCAGCAATGTCTTAGTGGCACAGAGTCTGCCTCTACAGCCAGCACAACTGCTGGTGAGCATGGCATCCAGAAATCCAAGGATTTCCTAGGGTTTGGGGCATATCTTGGCTGTTGCCCGTCTTTCTCAAAACACACCAGCAAAGCGAACAACACATGCTGTGTTCTGTGAGTCTTCGTCTGTTATTTTCTGAGGACAACTTGCAGCAATTGCAGGGTTGCTGCCTCAACAGGCGGTGGGTCTCATCCATGCAGGTCAAACACTGGGCTCCCTGGCGGACTTTGATTAAAGCCTTTTGTGGAAAACCTTCTCCTGGAAGGTGCTGATCCAAGGATGACAGTGGAAGCACTGGTATTGTAACCGTGTCCCCTAAAAAACAGGATTTGAATGTATAACCAGAGCAGCAAACAGTGCAGAGACCAGAAAACTAGGAAAACTCTAGGACTGAGCAAAAGCCTTTCCCTTTCCATGGAAATCTTACAGGTGTTTTCCAACCTGAATGATTCTATGATTCTATGAAATCTAAGTAAATGTATTCCCATAAGTCCTGTAGTTCTTCGTCCGTTGGCATCTTTCACTTCAGATTGGGACATTTTAAAAGCAGAGTGCACATGTGGATGCAAAAACTGAGCTTCAGTGGAATAAAACTGTAAAAAGAAGGGATACACATGATTGAAAACAGATGGAGAGTCTCGAACTCTGCAATTCCACCTTTGGGGGACACTGTAGGATGGGTTGTGCTGCTGGACCCCACGGTCTGCCACCTCCCCAAGCCTGTGTCACACAGCTCCAGGCAATTACCTGGGAGCTGAAATCTTTTACATCAGCAGAAAATGAGTTTCAGCTTAGTTACACAGCAGATTCTCTCGCTCTGCCTCTTTCAGCGTCACCCAGCTCTTCTCCCGGCCGGCCGGGGCTGCAGGAGTCACTGGGGAGGACACAGCTTTGGGGTTGGGTCTTCTGTTCTCATTGGGCCAGTGGCGCCTGTGGGAGTAGGAAGAATTGGAGATGTCCAAATTATGACAACTTGCAGAGATTTGAATTTTTCCTAATCCTGAAGGCTCACCCCCTCATTTTTCTGCCCTGTAAACTACCCAATGAGACAGGTGGAACAGGAGTGGTGTGTTTGATGGAGGAAGGAGACCGTAAGGATAAAGAAAGCAGCACTGCACTGTGGCCTGCAGGTTTCTGTTTGCTTTACACAGCTGCTGTATTCACCCATCAGTCATTTGTCGTATGGCCGTTAAGGGCCTTTCTGCAACAAGTCATCAAAGCAATGTCTAACAAGCAGAAGTTAATCTTGTAACTGAGAAGGTCACACGTTAAAGAAATGAGCCTGATGCCAGTGGGTGGTTCAGGTCCAGTAGGTCCTCAGAGCCAGGGAGCTTGTGATTTTAGGAGGCCTCCCAGCCTCACTGATGCATTTACATCCTGTAGGGGGCAGTGTGTGGGGGTGTGTACACGTGCAGGGAAGGGAGAAGTAGTTATAGCCCAGATTCCAGTTGGATCAGTGATCTCTTTCCATAGTCATTAAAATCACAGTGTCCATGAGGTTCCTGCTCTCCCTGGGTTCAACATCTAAGAAGGCACCAAGCCACCAGTTTATAGGATAATACCTGTCACCAGTGAATTGCCCCAGTCTGCGTCTGTTGTTAAGCATACCTTCTGCTGCCTCTCCAGAGCAGGTCCATGCAGGGGCTGGTGCCCATGCCCTTCATCCCCCTGCACGAGCCTTCACCGTCACTCTGACCATGGCTCACTCCTTTGGGGGACGCGGTTGCTCTGGGGCAGCAAGGCGCTGGCTCGCCGGGGCTTGCCTTTACCCGTGAACGCGGTTTAGGTTGTTCAAGCATCTTCCGCAGCCCAGGGCTGGGCTGTTGTCTCGTCCTGTGCTGCATCACACCTGGTAAACCCCAGCAAAACCAGGCAAAATCCGTATCTGCTCTGCTCCCTCTTGGGAGCTGCTGGCTCCAGGCAGCCTTGCAGGCAGCGTCTGTTTTCCATAAATACCGTTTGCTCTTTGGTGCTGCCTAAGCAGGACCAACTGTAAGACCATCGTCATGGCTGTGGTTGGACTGCGCCTGTTGCCGGCTCCTTCGCTTGGTCAACGGCTGTGAGGAGAGCGGGTCCCCCCCGCGGCACTTAAGTGAATCAAACAGGATTACCGTTAGTTAAAATAACATCTCGCTCGCTAATGGGCTGAAGCCCTGTCATGCATTTTTTTTTTTCTCCTAATAAGCTGGCCTTTCACCTCCAGGCTTCCCATTCAAGCCCAATTGGGCAATTTTAAATTAAATGCGATTTTTTTGGTCTCTCTGCTCATTCACTAATGGTCACTGTCTGTTTGACAAATGTCACTGCGCTGATACTGAACTTAATGACCAGTCAAGAGCTGCTGAGCGGAGGAGAGGAGCGCTGCTGCCCTTTCCTCCCCGTGCCTGGCCTGTGCCAGCTGAAGTGAAGCCTCTTAAATCCCAGCGCTTCCAAGCACGCAATCAAATCAGTAAATCCATCAGGAGAAAAACCCTTACTGGGAGGCACGGTTTTCGCAACAGCTTGGCGTTTAGACCTGTGTCAATTGAATTTTTTTTAATTTTTTTTTTTTTAGACCTCTTAAGTGACAGACCGGGCAACTTTCTCAGTAATATAATTAGCCCGTGCACCTGGTAGAGCAGGGACTGCCGAAGTCCAGTAGTGGCTGAGCACTCGGTGCCTGAGCACAGCGGGTCCGCAGGCGGAGGGGCTGGCGCCCCGTTTGCCCTCCGGGAAGCAGAGGTCAGGCTGCAGCCCCCAGCTGGCAGCAAGCGGTTTTATTCTTTGCCGTGTTTAACCTCTGATGTATTTAGTTTTTCCTCCGCTGTGAAATAAGGATAATGGTGCTTCCCTGTAGTGCAAGCTTTCACTGACTGCAGTTAATGCCTTGAGAGCTTTGATGTACATCCAGGTGCTTTCCAGGGGTCTTCTCCTTTGCACACCATCACACACAGGCTTCTGCGGTCCCATGTATTCAACACGCTGCCCAGGGCATCCCGGCGGAGCCTCAGCCTTAGGCTCTTCTTTCTGTGCTTCCTTCACTGGAAGCATCCCTGTTTCCACCTTGCTGTTTTACTTCCCAGCCCAGTGGCAGCGTCTCGTGCTGAGCAGCCACAAAGTCCATCTACTGTTGCCGGTGTCCTGCTCCCCTTGGGTCAACCACCCACAGGGCACCGAGCCTGGATACAGCCAGACCCGGTCATCCGGCTGCACCCAGCCTGGTCATAAAGAGTGAGCGGTGCATGCAAAGCGTTTAATACATAAGATTAAAATAGCTTAATTTCCTGCATATTTTTCCTGGGTAGGGGTACCTACATGTTAGCAGGGTGAGGCAAATTTTGGGTGGCTCCAGTGTGATGGCCAATGTGGCGGTGGTGCCGCTTGGTCGGTGCTTGTGGCCCTGCTGCCTCGGGAGCAGGGAGGCTGAGACGCCGGCACACGCAGGGGCGAGGACAGTCAGAAGCAGGTTGCCAAGGGGGATTATTGGACTGGCAATCAGAAATCATGTGGAAGCCGAGCTTGGAAAAATTAATGAACTGTTAAAGGGATCTGACTGGGAAGCAAGGCGTTTGGAGAGGTCCCAGAAGAGGATCAAGGTGAGAGTGAGCTTGTGATGCTGGGAAGGAGGAGAGGGAAGGGGGGTGACCGAGGATGAGTGTCTGGGCAGCCCCAGCTTTGGAAGCAGGGACCACTGGAGCAGCAAGGGGCGAACCCAAGCTGTGACCCGGGCTGTGAGGAGGCACCCAAGCTGGGCTCAGGCACCCACCAGCAGTTTGTGCAATAATCCTAGAGGTTCCTGGGGGCCAAAGAGACTTCCAGGGCTGCTGCCCTCCTCGCCACACTGGGAGCCCTGCTCTGCCCGTGCCCTCTGTCATCCCCTTTGCTAACAAGCTGTAGCAGGGACTCGTATTGGACTACTCCCAGCTGACTGCTAAGGTTCATCTCTTGGTTTTGCAGGTTACTGGAGAGAAAAGACCATCAACAGACCTGGGCAAAAAGCCCAAAAGCCAAAAGAAGAAGAAAAAGAAGGATCCCAATGAGCCCCAGAAGCCAGTGTCAGCCTACGCCCTGTTTTTCAGAGACACGCAAGCAGCCATCAAAGGGCAAAACCCCAACGCCACCTTTGGAGACGTATCGAAAATTGTCGCATCAATGTGGGACAGTTTGGGAGAAGAACAAAAGCAAGTGAGTTACTGATGTCTTTTTTTTTTTTTTCTTCCAACTGTTCAAATATGTTTTTCCATGGTACAGAGCGTCAGCGTCTCCCCAAGCACGTTAGGAGCATGGCCAGGGTCTTAAGCAGGCTGAAGTGTATGCGCAGGAAGGGAGGCTATTTTCCGGAGCGGTGCTGAAGTGCCCACCACCACTCGAAGCGATGCTCGAGTGGTTGGCATGCCGCGCTCCCAGCCCCGAGCTGGTGCGGTGGTGATGTGAGCTGGCCCTTGGACACCTCCCTGGGGCGCCCTGCAGACAGGTCTTTGCCACCCACGTGCCCCAAGGCAGGAGGGTCTGACCCCTGTCGCCGGCAGGGCAGGGACGGGGCTGCAGAAGGATGCGCTAAGGTTGCTTTGCCTCTGCCACTTTTTTTAGAAAAAACTCTGTTGTTACCTGGGGAAGAGGAAATTTTTGTGACAAGTAATTATTCTTGAGAAGATCATACTTTGCAAAAAGATCAGGGGCCTTTCCCTGACATGGCGTTTTTACAGCCTTACATGGGAGATGGGTTTGTATTTGCTTATTTACTTACAAGGAGTGACGGCAAACTGGCTAAAAACTATTAACTCTCTACATCACTGGCCTAAAATCTAGTGTTAAGGCTTTAAAAGCTTAGGAGGGAGATGTCTGAAGTGGCCTCACAGAGGAAACCTTCCTGCCCCAAAGCTGTCAACCGCTTTCATTCTGCCTCATGCAGAGACTTCTCGGTCCCGCTTTAACTGTTTTGTTGATGCTGAGTCAGTTACAAAAGCCTGTAATTGCTTGTTGCCTGTTGAGAAAACCCCAGGGAACACTTTCTGTAGCAAGTACGCCTTTTTATCAGGCTGAGCGAGATCTGACACTGTGTGTGATGTGTCTCTGAACCTAAATATGCTTTAACTGACAATCCCCCCATGGGCAGTGAGCCCTTCTCCTAGAGCCCGGCTGCCAACTCCAGCCTGGCTCCGTCTCTCGTTGAGTGTCCATGGCCAGCATTTGAACCAGCTACGTTTGGGGAGGGAGCAGCAGAAAGGAAAAAAAGTCATTTAAATGGAAGTCATGCTAGGAAATAGCCTTGCTTTCCACCCTGCACCAAGTCAGGACTAAGAGCAAGGCATCTTCTGGGATGAAAGCCCTTTTGCTGATCCATCAGGAGTCTCCATACTGTGCAAAGTGTTGGTTTGATGTTTTCATGATCCTCCCTTTGGACGAATCGCTGGAGGATCATACAGGAATGTCTCTCGCTGAAGAAGGGAGGAAGATCCCTTCCTTGTGCAGCAGGTTGACCCCAGCCCTGCTGCCCGGAAGGTGCTGGGCAGGGGCTGGGTTTGGACTATTGGTGCAAGGTGTGGGAGGTTCTGGAGCGTGGAAAAACTTTTATGTCACCTCTTTCTCCTGCTTTCATCCCTCCCAGCGTCTCGGTCTGCCTCTCCCTTACTCCATCTGGTTGCAAGTATCTCTGTAGATTGGGCGCTGAGCTCGGCTGCAAGTGTGGTTTATATAATGGAATTGCTGGTGTGACCCTGACTCAGCGCAGTGCAAATGCTCGGCTCTTAATTAACAGCAGGGATTAGACCAGTCCGTTTATCTTCCCTGCTAACTCTCCCTTCTTCTCTTTTATGAGATAGTAGCCGCCTTGCCGTCTCTTTACACACGCTTTCTAAGTGGCTCCATTTCTCCCTCTGTAATTGATTTAATTAAGTCATTTGTTCCTTGTCTGAATGCTTAAATATTAACTTCCTGGCTTTGTCTCCAGCTGTGTACTTTTCTCCCACGGCAGCTACCTCCCTGCCCGGGACTCCGGCTGGAGGGATGCTATTTATCTTCGGCTCTGGCACTGTATTGCTGGTTTGTGCGATGGGGCACGTTCACTCCTGAAGAGTTTGGCTGGAAAAGAGTTTATCTGGTCCCTGTTTGCTTTCCCCTGCCAGCATCCCCAGTCAGGTTTGTTTAGATTCATAAGGCAATGCAATGGAAAGGAAAAAAGGAAAAAGGAAAAAAAAAAAAGCATTAACAAAATGTCTTTAATACATGAAAACAAGTGCCTAGGATGTCCTGCAGGTCCTTTGTCCCGAGGACTGCAGGACATGATGCATGCATTCACGGTGAAGGCAAGCAGCCCATGCCAAGCCCTCCCTTGGCACGTCTTGGGAGGGGACGGTGACCAAGCAGAACAGCTCCATGGTGATGCCATCACTGGCCAAAATCCTGCTGGGACCTCGGAGTCCAGACTGCCACATGGCTGCACCAGACCGTGGTTCAGCTCATCACCGTGCGTCGTGCTCTGGGCGGGGGTGCAAAGGAGGAAAAGGGAAGTATTTCACCCGGTGTGCTGCTCCTAGCTCTGGTGACAACAGTTTTTGAAGACTACCCAGGGAAAGCCAACAGAGCAATAGCAAAGTAGACAAGCAGGAGCCAAATCTGGACGTTCTTGCTCAATTAGGACCAAGGTTTTAGTTAAAGAAAGCTTTCCCTCTTCCTGGCATGAGAAAAGAGGGTGGATTTGAGGCTGGAGGACGTGGTTTTGGGCTGGGATCCCTCACAGCCCGAGATGTTCAGGGTGGGGCTGGGGCATCGCGTCTCCAGAGGGCTGATGTGCAGACTTAGCCCCACCATGCAGTTATTAAGTAGTCATTTATACCACTCTGCTTCAGATGAGGATTACAAACCTTATCTTCCACTTCCCAACGGGCACAGCGTTTCCCCAGCCCTGAGTGTGTTTTGGTTCCTGCCTCATGGGAGAACAGCAGGCAGAACAGGCAGGGAGCAACCAGGGAGCGGGTTCAAAGCAGGCTGGCCCGTAAACCCAACTTCAGCCAGGGCATTTTGGACTTGTGATCTCCCACCATGTGTCAGCAGCCCCCCGCACATGCCCTGCTGTGCCTGCAGACGTGTCCGTCCATCCATCCACCCCTCCCTCCCTCCCTCCTAGCTCCATCTTGCTCAGAGAAGTTATGTAGAGCGTGGGGTGGCCGCCCTGCCAGCACCGAAGGGACAAGGAAAGCCCAGTGCCGGTGGCTCGTAGCCATGCTGCCGGTGGCTCAGGGTAGGAGGGGTGCTCCTGTGCCCCCCCAGGCAGGCAGAGCTGCGCTGGCCCCACAGCCACTCTGCGGAGCGTTTCTGAGGCAGAAAGGAGATGCCGCCCCTTTGCCGGTGAGCTCAGGCCGGCACGTGGGGGGTTAATCCTCTGCCGTTTGTGCTGCTAATGATTATATGCACTGTAATATCAAAGCTGTAGCTATTTATTTGCCATTGAGCAGGTGCTGCTGCTCCCACAAAGCAAATTTGCTTTCTCCTCCTGATGAAACAAGCAAAATAAAGGTTGCTCACGTCCCATTTCAGATATGGTTTTTTCCCTGTGCAGTAGCTGAAAGACAAACACCAAGCGGGAACTAGAATGCGTATTATGCAAGAAACCGTATAATCTAGGAGCATCTTTGATTTGGCTGCTGCTGTCACAGACATGTATTTCACAGAGACGCTCCCCCCCGCTTTCTTTCGTTCTCACTGGTTTATCATTTGTGCCTTTGTCATTTTGTTCCTTCTTCTTCTCTTCTCAGCCTCTTCACAATGAATCTTCATTTTCCCTCTGACACACTTGTATCTAAATTTCCTTATTTCCTGCCTTTTTTTATTTATATCTGTTGCCTGGTGATTTGATCATGCTGTGGAATACAGGATTAGCAATCTCCGTGTCCTTGGGTACTGCTCAAGGACACCTGTTCGGCAAAGCGCTGTTTTCTTCCCCGTTTTAACCCCTTCCAGTGTGGCCACGCGTGCATAACAGCAATAAATATGAATACCTTTAAATATCTCCAGCGCTGCATTAGCAGGACGTTGTAATCTTCATTCTTCAACAGCTGGTGTGGCCCTTTCTAAGAAGCTTACATGGGAATCTGAAGAATGTGACTCGGGGGAAAAAAAAAATATTAATACGTACTCTTTGAACTTTGCAAATAGTTTAGCAGCTGTTCCTGTAGAGATAGCTTAGACTTTGGTGGAGAGTGAAATGCTAATTCAGCCATTATCATCAAATGGGGTACCTGTCGTAGTAATCCGCCTGCGGCTCCAGGTCCTTGCTCGAGGCTCGCAGAATCCCGTGCCTCAGTGTTATTTTTTTTCATTAGCAGATACAGACCAGCTTTCGCAGCGTTATCCAGCGAGGTTTAAAAGGGCTGCCCGATTTGACAGAAATTAGAAGAATTTGAGCACTAGACTGGAGCAAACTCTGCTAATTCACTAGGAAGGCTTTTTCCCTGGCCCGGACGTAGTGCTCACAGCCTGGTCCCAGCTTGTGCCACCCACCAGGGCTGCAGCTCCCTCCCTTCCTTCCGTGGGGCCACCAGCCCTCCTGTGGGCAGTGTCTGCTCCAGAGCAGGTGACACCCAGCCCTGGGTGGCTGTCCTCCATCAGGGGGATTTCAT
This sequence comes from Burhinus oedicnemus, assembly GCA_008921705.1. Lineage (NCBI taxonomy): Eukaryota > Metazoa > Chordata > Aves > Charadriiformes > Burhinidae > Burhinus > Burhinus oedicnemus. The sequence continues at coordinate 395,453 of VFFE01006670.1, forward strand.
TTGGGTGATAAGCCTGGTAACTCTCCGGTGCACACTGAGAAGTCACCGTTGGGTTTTGCTCTTCTCTGCTGTGTTCTCTTATTCCATCTCTAAGCACCTGCCCGTTGCCCACTGTATTTTGAGGGAAAAAGACATTGGTTTGGAGCCTGATAATGATGGAGCAGGGGAACGCTGCCAAACTGGCCGTTGCAGATGTCTCTGGAACCTGCTGCTTTTTGCTCGGAAATCCAGCAACAAATTCAAAGCTTTGGGTCAATGTTTCCCTCCACCCTGGAAACTCAGAGCAGAGGCATCAAGAAGTTCCTGAGCAACCTGCTGAGTGAACTTCAGGCTAAACCAGGCCTTCCCGTCCTAAGTGGCAGAAGCAATGTCGGACAAAATCAGCATTTCCAGTTGAGTGTATGAATCTGGGGACTCACTGGGCACACAAAGGTACCGGAGATGACTTCTTGCTCATGATAGCCCTGCTTCACCCAGGACCAGTTCAGTAATGCTAAGTGACTCCATGGCCAAATGCAGATGTGATTTTCCCCTACAAATGCACAGCCTGGAGAATAACACAGCGTTCACACTCCAGGGATAAATTACCCAGCAGAGAAATTACTTGCTCAGCAGAAAATAATAGATCACCCATCTAATCAGATCCATCTGCTCATTGAACCTGATACATCACCTGGTGACAGGACACTGCATATATCTGCAGTGGGACGGAGGCATCTCAGGCCAGCTGTAAAGCTGTATTACGGCAGAGGCATCACAGGGGAGAGATCCCATGGGAACTGCATGCAGCAGGTGCTGCCTGACAGCATGGCCATCAGACTGCCCAATTCCAGCATTGCACGGAGCTGTCAGCGGTGGAGCCACCGCTGGTGGCTGCTTTCCTGCTGCTGCCCCAAAGCTCTGGCAGTGAGGGGCTGGAAAGGTCCAACCAGTTTCCCTGGCCTGGAAGGAGGTCTCAGCTTCTTCTGAGTGTCAAGGAAAGCCATGTATCGGAGAAGGATGAAAGCACCAATCCTGAACAAGGTTTCAAGACAAGTCTGGTGGAGACCAGGGAGACCAGGACAGGGTAATGATAGGGAAGGTGTGAAGGGTCAGAACTACTCTTAAAAGCAGCTCCAAGAGCGTGACTTCTCTTCTTGGAAAGCAAGATCAGAAATTTGGAAGATGAATGTTGTGTGCTTTTCATTGGAGGTTAGGGGTTGGATTTGTCACCCTCTCCTCTGTTTCATTTGGAGTCTTCTATGGGTTGTCCTGAGAACACGTGTGCCCTCACATGGAGTGACAGGTGACATATAGCCAGGTGGCACCATGAAGTCAAGGCAGAGGAAAGCAGGAATCTTTCAGGATGCTTTAATCAGTGATAATTGCTACTTGATTATGGCTTTATCCAGTCATTCTCCAAAGGACTGCTTCACAATGCTGTATCTCCACCACAGTAAAGGAGCAGCTCTCCTGAAACCATGCAGATACTTCCCACAGCCAGAGCCTTCTATGCAGGTGTCCTCAGGTATGTCAGACGCTCAACAGCTCCCATGCCATAGCTGGGAGAGCCAGGGGGAATTGGACTACTGCTTAACCAGCAGCATCGTGATGGGCATCATTGACAGGGCCTTCCTTGTCCAAGCTTGTGGACCTCAGGATTTAGCAATGCAGAATATAGGTATTAGTCCAAAGGAGATGTGCTGAGATTTACACAATAAACCTAGCTTGGGTTAGTTGGTTTTAATGGAGGGAGGGACAGAATAAGTCTTCACCAAGAAGGGAGCGGGAGGGATACAGAGGAGGGTGCGAGAAGGTGAGGAAGAGCTGGGAAGGAATAAGGGTGATGTGGCCGTGTTTGCTATATGCATTTCCCATGGCCGTGTGGAGCCCTTATGCAAAGAGAAGGGTGGCGTGGCAGACACTGCCGTGCAGGAAGGAAGTGCCTTTGAGTCATCTTATGAAAAAGCTGTAAGTTATGATGATCCCAAGAGATATCTTGCAGGAAAATGTATAATAGTTACAAGAAGAACCCTCCAGATTTACAAGCAGAACAAAATCCAAATTTATACATTTGGGGGGAAAAAAACCAAAAAACAGTCATGGAATCATAGAAAGGAGGGCAAGGAGAGACTTAAGAGGTCAACCAGACCATACTGCTGCCTGAAGTCAGGATCATCTCTACTTAAGCCATTCTTGATGGATGTGTGCCTAATCTGTTCTTAAACCTTCAGTGGTGGAGATCACACATCTCCCCAGGCAATCTCTTTCCGTGCTTAATTATCCTTACTGTTAGGAACGCTTTCCTCTTGCTTAGCCAACATTTCCCTTGTTACAATTTAAGCCTACTGCCTCTTTTCCTATCTGCAGTAGATGCAGAGGTTCATTCATTGCCTCTTTCTTTGCTGCGTCGCATTTGGAGGCTGTGGCTCCCCTTGGTCTTCTCTCCTAGCTAAATGAACCACGTTGAAGGACGTCTCCTCCTGGAGACCTTTGCTGCACTTTTCATCTCTTCTCTCCTGATGGTCTGTCTCTTTTTTGGAGCAAAATGCCTCAAAGTCCATGTAGGGTTGCAGCAGAGACCTTTTCACTTGGGATCGGCGGACACCTTGATTTTCTGGGGAGAGTTTGGGTTCTTTTTATCCTTCTCCAGGCTTGGAAAGCAGAGTTTCTGCTGAAGCAGGCGGGCCGGGATGCAGAGGTTACCGATAACAGCTCCGGCTGTCATTCAGTGCCTGCACGACACGGAGCCGTTCGTGGGCGTCAGCGGGGTTTGGAATAATTGTCTTCTCTAATTAACTGGTTATCAAACAAGAACATTTCATTACGGTACAATTACTAGCTGCTTTGCTGAGACACAGAGGTGTCAGGATTACGATCCCAACATATGCTTCTTACAGCTCTGATTTTTTGTTTTCATAATCACTAACCATTTCCCCCCGCTCCAACCCACCCACTCGCTTAATGACTAATGAATCCTCCCGCTAACGAATAAGGAAAATAAATCAGCGGGCATGGCAGGTTAGAAAGAAAAACATGCAAAATGTTTTGAGGATCCTTAAATCTGGTAAATTACTTTGAAATTAAAATCCCTGGGAGAAAATGGTATTTAATTAGAAAGTAACATGATTTTGTCAATGTTTAAATTAAAATTTTAAAGGTTATAAATACTGCACTGGAGCTGCCATTACACAGAGGATTCATGAGTTTTGTTCGGATCCGCTCTTCCCACGCCAGCACGGCATCTCCCCAGCGGCAGGCTGCGGTTTCGCTGCTCAGTGTCCTCGGCGGAGCCCAGTGTGGGTGCAGAAAGCCCCCATGTGCGGGACAGGACTGCAGAAGTCCCAGCAGGAGACCCTTAGGGATGCTTTTTTATAATGAGGGTGGTGAGACACTGGCCCAGGTTGCTCAGGGAAGCTGTGGATGCCCAACCCCTGGAGGTGTTCAAGGCCAGGTTGGACGGGGCTTTGAGCAACCTGGTGTAGTGGAAGGTGTCCCTGCTCATGGCAGGGGGTTGGAACTGGATGATTTCTGAAGGTCCTTTCCAACCTAAACCACTCTGTTATTCCTTGGCCACAAACAAGATATTTCACCAGGAACCTTCCAGAGCTGGAGAGAGCATCAGAGGAGCATCAGAGGAGGCACCACCTGGACTTGTCCTCTTACCTATCACTGTAGCCCTGCTGGTGGCCAGGGCTGGAGCAGGGGCTGGCCGGAGCAGGACATCCCCCTCGCCCTTTGGGAGGACGCGCTGCCCAGCTGCCCCTTCCCAGTCTTGCTGCAACGGACACCGCCCGGCAGCGCTTTCCAAATACGAGTGAGGCACAGCGCTGTCGAGCAAAGACAAGGACAGATGAAGAGTGGGGCGGGGGGGAAAAGTGTAGCAGGAAAAAAGAGTGATGGAGATGAAGATAGGCACAGAATTTATTGGTTATTCATTTATTTGCATTTAGGTTAAGGAAGTCTCATTTACCTGCCCTCTCACTGTCCATAAATTGCAGGTTTTTCTCCAGACAAGTCTTCCTAATAATTGAATTCGTCTCCGCGTAGCTGTGCATACTTTGATTTCCCACTGTCCCAGATTTAAAAAAGGCAGAAACGCTCTTGCTATTTTGCAGTTACAGAGGAGAAATACAAATATGTTTTCAATACACCAGCACCCAGCTATGGCCGCTGTTAGGCCAACAGGAATTCATATTTCCTTGCTGTGCAGGCGTCAGGTTCCGCATTGAAGAGCATCCGTTAGCAGCAGTGCTGGGGTCACCCTGCATTTCTGCTTTCCAGTAAGTGCTGTGGCGGTAGCACTGGTGGCACCGCGACGGGCTACGGACATAAGCGAGGCCAGGATTGTAGAGAAAGGTAATAGCTCTTATTAGGGGAACTGATACAGTTTGAAGAAATAGTTGCTTTTCACAGGCAAACTCTTCTTCAGGCTGACATTTTGAAATGTAATTTGGTTCGGAATGGAGCAAATATAATACTTCCCGAATACCATAAAGCCAAAGCCAAACTTAGGAAAACACTCCGTTTCAGAAAATTACCATCTGAGACCTCCAGTGTGTCAAGTCAAACTGTTTCATTACGGGAATCTCTCTGATTTAGAAATGAAAATAAGGTTTTCAAACCATTTTTAGTCTGATTTTACTGATTTTAAACTGAAATCCAAGTAACTGGATGGTTTCGCTGCTGGAGGGTTATTTTCCCTTCGGAGGTCAGTGTTAGAAGGGAGTCCGGATTGCTGTCGTGGCCGTGGAAATTTGCAGAGGAAAGGAGCTAAATATTCCCACTAGGCTTCAGCATCTTGGTTATTGAAAGCTGTCATTGTTGTAAAAGCAGAATTAAATATATGCAAATCTGTTCTAATTGAAATCAACTTTGGGTGCGCCGCTTGAGGATGGCTTTGAGTTTCCAGCAGAGGAGAGGACTGATGGGTATTTTCTGGGGGGAGTTTCTGCCCTTTTGCTGAAATTTTTATTCTGTTTTAAAATATTCCTCTTGCTTGCTCAGTTCAATTTGTTTAACCCCTTGAGGACTCCCGCTGCATGAGACAGGCTGGATTACGCCGTTATTTTTACATACATGGAGGACCAGACTCTGGGCAGGAGGGGGACCAGCACTGTGAAACGATCATGAAAGGTGTCTCATTACAGGGGAGGGAAGGAAGAATAAACAATAATTCACTCTTACAAAGCTATATTATTTTTTTTTCCTGGGGTAGCAAACTCTCTTGATACTTGCTGTTTCCCTGCAAGCCCCAGCTCCCAGAGTCATAAGATTTGGCAAAAATCTCAGCTTTTATATGCTGAGAAAGGACTTCCCAGCTGTCAGGACTGTGGAGAAGAGCTTGAGAGTGTTGAGCTCTAAAAACTTGATAATGGGAAAGCCGAGAAAGCGAGTGAGTAGTTTAGGATTTCTTAATGTCTCACCATTTTTTAAGCTAGTCCTGTAATTTGGGGATTTCACCTTTTGTCTTGCTCTTCGAAGAGCCTGGATCGCACTTCCCCCTGGTTCCTGTGGGGAACTGATTTCATTGAGTTCACCCTATAAAATCAGACTACGTCTCTTACAGCAGATGTGCATAAATGTCTGCCTAGGTGCACAGACCACTCTGGCCTGTGATGCCTCCAAAAATCCCAGCATGGTCCAATATTTGCTTGATTTTGGGGTAAATTCCTCCCCAGCAGAAATGGGTTTTCCATGCAGACGTGCATGCGGGAGTGGCCTCAGCGGAGGGAGGGTCCCATTGAGCAGGCAGGGTGCAGCCGAGCCCAGCAGCACCCTATTCTACTTTACTAATTATTATCCCTGGCTTGGTCCCTTTCAGGCATACAAGAGGAAAACAGAAGCCGCGAAGAAGGAGTACCTGAAAGCCCTGGCAGCGTACCGGGCCAGCCTCGTCTCCAAGGTACAGCCCGCGCTTGCGCGGTCGCTGGACGTGACAATGCTGAATTCATTGCAACTTGTGGGATTCTCTGGGGAGGAGCAAGTTTATAAGAAATACAGTGTAATCGTGCTATCAGAACTGATATCGGTGTTAGCCACCTTCCCGAGGAGCTAAGAGAAATGCTTTGTGTTCTGCATGCTGCCTTCTGCCTTTAGCGCCCCGAAACAAGACCCCACTTTGGGTTGTCTTCGTCAGCAGGTGTCACAGCAGGGCAGGGGTGTCCCTGCTCAGGGACAAAGGGGTCCCTGCTGACCGTCCCCAGCACCCGTGGCTGTTCCTCACCCAGCTCTCGGGGTGTGAGTCCAGCAAACAAGGGAGCACTGGCGCGGGCAGGAGGATGAGGCTCACCGTGGGTGACACTGGGGACTGGCACAGTGACATCCCAGCCCTGGGCTTACCGGCCAGCACTGGGCAGCAGCCAGGTGCCAGGACCCTGGTGCGGGCACTTGGGCTGTTCCGGCTGCTCAGGACCCCGAGTCCTGCTTCTCCCATGCAGGCTCAGCCGAGAGCAGGGGTTCCAGGGAGCAAGAGCCGTAACTGTGGGTTGATGAGCGTGTGAGCACATACACACTTAACACACTGCAGTAACACACTGCAGTCAGGCGAAACCCAGAGAGCCCAGTTCGGCACCTAATAGTGAACTTTCAGGCGATTTCAGGTTCATACAGGAACTCCTGGTGCTGCAAGGCTGCACCTGGGACCACGATGAAGGGCCAAGTGCCGGCCCATCCCAACTCTCCAAATGTGGACGCCCATCCCGGGAGACCCTGCACCTCATCCTCCTCCATGCCTTCAGAGAGGGGACATGGGCACTTGCTGCCTGTGAATTTGAGGTGGCTCCTTCAGAGCTCATAGTCTTGCTGGCACAGGGGGATGTGCTGCCCTTGGTTGTATGTGTATTGGGTTGTTTTCCCTTCAAAGCTTCTCCTTGGTACTATACCACACCGTCAGTGCTTAATCATCGCAGTCAGCTGCCATGGGAGATACTGTGATGTCCCAAATCAACCATAATTTGTGGGATCTGTGTGACTGTGGTGGTGGGCTGGAAAGGCTCAAAGCCCCTGTACAGACATGGGCACCGTTATCTGTCTTACCTTGTAAACAGAACCACAGCAAGGACAGAAAATGGAATGGAAAGGACTGTTTGGGGCGTTTAAAAGCTCTTCTTGATCCCACTGGAAACATCTGAGGGTCTTGCCTTGAAAGTGCGTAGCAGCAGTGTGGGGCAGGTAGCATGGAAGGCATGGGGTTACCACGCTCCATGGTTTTGTTTTTTTCCAGTTTCTCCAATGACCAGTTTTTGTAGAAGAGCAACTTTGTTTTGAGTAAAACAGCACAGTGTGATCCTGGCTGCCAGGTGAGAAGGGATCTGGAGTATCATTACAGAGCCCATCGCAGGACAAAAACCGCATTGTCCGAGCCAGAAAATGTCCCGTTGTTCTTCTCTTTTTCCTGCAGAAATGAGGCCACCATTGTCCTGTGTGTTATAGACCCCACCAGTGCTGCAGGAATCCATGAGCTTAAGAAAGCAGAATTTTTACAGTCCCGTTCATTCTCTATTGGAAGCAAAAGTGATTTTGTCCCCCCACCTCAGTGGACCTAAGGGGTGAGCCGCTGGCGGGCGGTTTGCCCCCACGCCGGTTAATGGCTCTGCCGAAGGCACGGTTGAGTTACTGGACTTTAATTTCCCAGATGTGGATACTGCACACAGCCTGCGGTCACCCAGCAAGCCGCAGGGCTGGAAGGGCATGTGCTGGCTGCTGGGAGAGGAGCAGGAGCCATGGGGAGTCCGGGTAGCTCGGTTGGACAGATGGATGTCTTGGGACACACAACGATGTTTCCTCCCTTCCTTCCTCATCACCCTCCGTTCTGTTTTCCCACAGAGCTCTGCTGACCAAGGGGAGACGAAAAGTGCCCAGAGCAATCCACCTTCCAAAATGATCCCCCCCAAGCAGCCCATGTACCCGATGCCACCGCAGGCTTCCTCGCCCTACCCCGGCCTGGGCTCATTCCTGTCCCCATCGGACCTGCAGAACTACCGTGGCCACCCCCACCCCGGCCTCTCCCGGACCCTCACCTCCAAACCCATGCTGCCCAGCATCAGTGCCTCCCCGCCCCCCTCCTTCCAGATCAGCCCCCCCCTCCACCAGCAGCTCTCCTTGCACCACCCGCAGAGCTCCCTCCTCAGCCAGCCCCTCAGCATGCAGCAGGTCCCCCAGCAGCCCCTCCTGTCCCCCCCCATGGCACTACAGGTACAGCCCCCCATGAACGCCTCACCTCCCGGGCAGCAGGTAGGTGCTCAGAGAGGGTTTGCGGCATCAACCGCAGCGTTTCCCCTCTTTCCCTTGGGTCTGTTGGTTTCTGGATGGTTTGGGGATGTTGGGTGTTGATGTTGTCCCCAAGGGAGTCTTCTCCTGGCTCCATCAGCTCGCAGATCTCGTAGTTTGGGGGTGGCGTTTTCAAGAGTGTTGAGCTGGGAGCACGAGCAGCCCCACAAATGGGGCAGATTTGTGCACCGGAGCAATGAAGGCTCTTCCAGCGCGGGAAGATGCGGGAACTGGGGCTGCCCTGGTAAAAGCTCCTTGTGCACATGGTCCCCCAGCCTTGTCTGGGGGGGGGCTTCGCTGATGGTCGTCTGAAACAATGGGTTGGATAGTCAGTGAGAAGCCCCTCGTGTGAGACTGCTGAGAGAAGGGGGGAGGGCTTGGAAGGACGGGATAATAGCAGGGATCCAGAGGGGTTGGCAGAAGGAGGAGAAAAAGGATAGAGGGAATCTCACAAACAAAATGTAAAATCAATGCTTTTCCAAAAACTTCATGGCAATAGGAGAAAATCACTTTTGCGGCAGAGAGCCAAGAGCACGCGACGTGTGCTTGCACGTACGCCTGTACGAACGGCATAGCAGCAAAGCAAATCCTGTAGATGTGTGCTATGAATGTGTAAAACCTGCAGAAGCGAGCCGTCCTCTGCCATGCCCGGCTCAGCGCGGCAGCCCGCGCTCGGGGAGCCAGCCTGCGGGGTCAAAGTCTCTCCTCTTTAAACCTGCTCTTAAGGAAATGTATCTGGAGGAAAAACTGGCTATAGCAGAAAACATTTCCTGTATTTTACGGAGAACTTGCCAGTATACAAAGGAGGAGACGAGTGGTTTCCAGAGTTTCTCCATCTGGAATATGAACTGGACGGGCTATTCACAGTGGAGGACATGTCCTCTGAATTCACAGCTGCTACCATTTACTTGATGATACTTTTAACTGCAGTATTCACCCAGCTGGCTGCATAATTTGCGTTCTACATGTTTACTAGCTATGTATCATGAAATTCATACAGTACTTGAGCACGGAACAAAGCTTTCCTTCCCATAATGTGACCTATTTGGTTTGGGGCTAACTTTGAGCAAACAGACGTGGTTATTTTAGGAACAGATTCTGCAGTGGCAGAAAACCAAAGGAAAGCAGGAGTGTGGCAGCACAGTTATACCTGACCATCATAAAAAGGGAGCCCATGTGGGAAGGTCAGATCCTTAATCAGATTCTGACTTCCAACCTGCTCAGGGTATTCCAAGTAAATTCTCCAGCACAGTGGTTGGGCTTTAGCTCTACATAAGCAAAAGTGCCTTCTGTAATTCGGTGATAGCCTGCGTCCGGAAGTGAGCGTAAAAGGGCATCCTCATAGTCACTTTAATTGGGGTAGTTGTTGTTGCTGAGGGCAGCGTTTTGTGAATCTTCATTCCACATAAATTTGTGAATAAAAAACAAAAAGTAAAAAAAAAAAAAAACCCCACCCACGCTTCCCTAATTTGGATATTTTGGAGAAAATCATGTTCTTGGTCAGGTAACTACCATGACTCTTGTTTATATACATTGCCTAATGTTACCTAATTAAGCCAACCCCCAAAAAAATCAGAAAAGCTAATCAGCTTTCAAATAAAACAGTTCCCCAGCGTCCTTGTTAAATTGCTCGCAGTGAGAGCTGATGGAGAGAGCGTTGGCTTGTGTGGATGTTCCTTACCTTGTTAGTGTACATTATGATGGGCCAGTGCATTGCTGCAAAGGGGGCTGCGACCTGACGTGGAAAAACGGTTTTGATTGCCAGGCTGCTGACGCAGAGGCTTTCATGGCCACGTGTCTTCTGCAGCCATTCCCACCCCCGAGGAGGGAGGTCCTGAAAAAAACTAGAGGGGGGAAGAGGGATGTAAAACAGATTTTGCTGCGTTGACACCTGCTTGCAACAACTCGCAGTGTGCAAGGTCCCACCGCGGTGGTTTCGGGTCCTCGGCTTGGACCCGCTGCTGTCCCTGGGGCTCCCCCTGCGCTCTGCACTGCCACGGGTTGTGGGGCAATGCACGTAAATGTGCCTATGCGCTATGATTAGATCTGCCGTGTCTCCTGCTGTGTATACTCCTGTAACCCTTCCTTTCTTTTCCGCCCTGCAGGACTTCTCACATATTTCATCTGAGTTTCAAAACAGTGTTGGACCCCGTTCGCCTGGTGCATCAAACCCACCAGGAGGCAGCGAGTGGGACAACGACTACCCCAGCAGAGAGTGTGGGATTAACCACTGCAGGCCAGTAGACAAAACAGCACATTGCTCATGCACTTTCTGTTACCTGAGCTGCGACAGTGTATAAGAGCTGAGAATCTGTCCTCAAATGTACAGCAAGCTGGTAGGCTAGTTATGGTCAATGAAGTTCAAGGTTTCCTCTTCTCTGTAGGCTTGCTGAAGTGATGCTATGGAAGCAGGCAGCTTAAAAATCACAGATAAATTCTTCACTGGGTGTGAAGAGGTTTCCTGTTGTTGTGTTTCTATCACATTAGCAAAGGAGGAGTCAGACACGTTTCCTTCTGGAGCGGGCCAGGGAAGCCCAGTCTCCCAAGCAAAGTGCCTGGAGGTTTGAAGGTGGCCACGTCCATAAGCAATGTCCTTCTGTTCCTTAAGTGATTGCTCTTATCGCTGAGACCACAACCTCCCATAGTTGTCTCCAGCACTGGGTCCCTTATCGGTGCCAGGGTGTCACCACGATAGTGTACAAAGCCTCATCTTCCCGAGAGCCACACGATGCTCCAGCCCCCTGCACCTTGCAGGAAAAGTCCGGACATCTGCACAGATCTTGCCCCGTAAGCCCTACAAGCTCTGGCATGCATGTGCCAGCACGAAAGTCCCTTCAATGCTGCTTGAATTCCCCAATAAATAAAAACATCAGGACAGCCTCAAAGCTGGGGAAGAGGGAGGGTGTGAAAGCCGTTTCCACCCTCTGCCTAGTCCACTGCTCTTGGCTCAGCAATAGCAGCTGGGAGACCACAACTGTGCTCTGTGAAACAGGCACAGGGTTTGCTGGGAGAGCAGGTAGGGAAGGAGGCGCGGTGGCTTCTGAGTATTGTTTGATTTGCTTGAAGTACTGGAACATAGTGCTTTCACTGGAGATAATAGCAAGCTCCCAGCCTTTTCAGAGCACAGCTCCCGCCTGTGCCAGCAGTGCACTTACAATCGCTGGGCTGGGCACAGGCTGTACAGACATTTATTTCTTTCAGGGAAATAAATACCTTGCTGAGCTGTTAGAATCTCGCTGCTGTCTGTCTGCCTGAGGGGGCTCGGCTACGTGGATGGGTCTGGGCTCGGCCAGCGACCTCTGCGTGGTCCTTCCTGAGGGCTCTGCAGACAACCCGAAAGAAGGAACCTGTTTGGGGCTTGATGATAAAAGTCACTTTAGAGGCTGCGGGCAAAATGCTGAATATGCTTGGGGGGTTACGGCACATGGATCCCCATTTCCAGAGGTGCTGAGCAGAGGCAGCTCCCACAGAAATTAGCCCCCCTAGAAATAAGCATCACTCCTTAGGGGATCAGCTGGGAAAACACTTGATTCCCTCTGCAAATCCCAGTGCCCGGGCCCCATGCAGAAAACTCAGGGCACTCTAGAAACGGGTGAAACGCTCCCATAGTCGTCAGGATTGAGTTTTGTGTTGCTAAAACAAGCTGTGTGACATCTGGCTGGAGTGCCGTATTGTAAGCAGAGGGCCCATGCAATTCATGATCAAAGCTCATGCGTTTCATGCCTTTGTCGCAGCAGAAATATCAAATTTCATGGGCTTATCGCTAGCTTCCTGGAAAAAAAAAAATCATTCTAAAAGCAGACAGATTATGCACAGACTTCCAGATAATTATTAGAGTAGATTATAGCAAAGAACTCAGATGGATATAGATCAGTACTGCAGAGAGTGCTTAGTGCACTGAAAAATGTCACAGTCTCTGTTGAGGAAGGAGCCCGTCTCCCGTGACTAGAGACACAGGAGCTGCTGGCCCCAGCTCCCAAAGCTGGCTTGGTCTCATTTTATTGTAAAGCCTGGTGTGCCAGCAGTGCCATCGCCTCCTGCTCCTGCTGGCCCCTGGTATTCGCTGCCTAAGCACACGCTCTGCATCGCTTGGAGCATCCCCACACGTCGGCAGCGCTGCAGCCCCGGTGTGTCGCAAGGTTACACTCGCGTCGAGAAAAGAGATGATCTGGTTCTCATCGTCTGCCTGTCTGTACTGCTCTCTCCGCTGTGCTTGGCGCTAATTTGCAAGCGGTGTTCAAAGTTGCCCTTGGGCTCCTCAGCGGCAGCGTGCCGTGAGCTGGGCGTGAGGATGCGGGCTGAGCTGTGTGCCTCAACAGCCCCGGCAATCAGCAAACAGCGATAAAGGGAAGGCAGATCTTGTTGGGTTTGATTCATCAGCGCAGTTTTAGGTATAATCAGGAAGTCTCTGGATCATGTAATTGCCCATTTCAACCTCAAAACTGCATTCAGCTTAATTGCAATTAAAGAGGCACTCTGAGGAGCAAAATCAGCAACTGGCTGGAAAGAAAAAGGATTCTTTTCTGTTGTGATCTGGCTCAGCTGTAGAGTCCCAGATTCCTGCAAGAGGGGATCGTACCAACCTCCCCAGCACATGGGCAGTCCTGTCTTGCTCTCCGGGTTAGGATTTTCATTTCATGCCTGACCTTGATATTTCTTTAGCTTCCAGCATGTGTTGGCACTGGGTTAGCTGGGGTAAAACCTCCCAGTCCTACATTTTCTTTTGTGTTTGTCACCCAGACAACTTCTGAAAAACTAACAAGGTTGTCTTTCTCTCTGTCCTTCTCCATCTAATAAGGGAACTGCTGTAGGTTTTTTTATTTTTCCAGCCTATCCATGCTATTAAAATGCCATTTAATGACACTTCTTCCCTTACGCCCCTCAAATTCTAGGATCTTGTGAGCAGAAACTCCTTAATTCATAAATCAGCCATGTTAGAGAGAGAGTTTGAAATGTTTCTTAGCTCATCCTCTCCCCATTCTTAATGATTTTGTGCTTACTGACTTCCATCCAATTTTCCTAGCTCTTTCTGGGCTTAAGCCCAAGCTGTCCTAGACTGCTAGCAAAGACACGGGCAGCATTTCTCAGTTCCTGCTTAGTCTATGACTATCGCTTCCCACAAGCAACTGCAGCATACGATTTTATTGCTTTTTGCCGTCGTATCACAAACTACTTAGATAGTCCCCTGTCTCCCTCACCTGACAGCCTTGTTCTCGCGCTTGCTCTTTCCCCGGCACCCACGCAATACCTGTGCTTCGCACTGACTTTCTCCAAGGGAACCGGCTCACCTCTATCGAGGGTGCAGCTTGGTTTACAATCACTTACCAATCTGTCTTAATTCCTTCAGGCACCTCACTCGTTTTTTTCTGCCCTGACTTCTGATTACAACTCTTTCCGTACCAAAGCCGTCTTCAGGGCTGCCTTTACCTTTGTCTCCTGGCATCGAGGTTTTTTTGGTGATAACTGAACTGGATTCATCTTTCTATGTCGTTCCTCTCATTTGCAAGGCACAGATTAGGTTCTTCTTGAGTACCGTCATTTAGCAACTTTTCTCCCCTCTTCCCACTCTCCTTTGGGCTAAAAGATGGGATACGCTCAGTTATAGCTTGTCCAGATGCACAAAACCATGTACAGCGACTTCATCCGAACACTTATAACCTCACTTATTCCTGCTAACGACAAAGTGAGATCCTCTCCAAATGGGGGGATTTTCCAAATCAGAAACTAAATAAGCAAACATTGTAAAAAGGCAAGGGTAAACCATCACCAATGCACTTAGTTTGGATTCAATTATTTATGGTAACACTTTGTAATGAACTGGGAAATGTTCTGCAGCATATTTTGTAAAATTAATGAAGTTTCAGTACTGGAATACCTCACTGCTGCTCAGTGGCATTAAATCTGTGCTGAGTGCAGTAGGGAAGACTCTGCATTTTAAATGCAGATTATAAAACGTGGAGATTAACGAAGTGCAGACTCTGCTGCGCTCTATCAGAAGACAGCTCTATCAACAACAGCATTACCTTGCTGTCTGCTATTTCCCTATTATTCCACTCAAGCACACCCACACCAGAATCTCCCAAAGCTTTGTAATGTTCTTCACCACCTTTTAAGGCCAAGATGTCTTTATGCAGCCAATGAGGTTTCCGTCGGGTCTGTGTAGATGATAAAACCCATTAAAATGCCTGGATTTCAGACCAGAACCCACATATGATGTCAGCCAGGAGAAAGGGACTTCAGCCACTCCTTTCTCTACTAAGTCCTGAAAAAAAGAGCATCTGGGCTCCCTAGCAGGTCACTGCTGATGGCAAGTTCAAAGTGCCAGCCAGCCCACATGGAGGGTTGAGGCACTGGATACTGCAGGCAGGGACGGGAGCGGTGATCCCTATCTGCACACCTTGCTGTAGAGCCCTCTGCACGCAGGGTGTCTCAGTGGTGTAAGCTGGCTTCCTTCATCAGGACACACCTGGATCTCTTGAAATCAAAGTCATTGCCTCAATAATGTGATCAATTCAAAATCTGGTGGGCCAGGGATGTGCAGAGCACACCGCCTGGCTGCTGTCCCACCAGCCCTCCTCCCTAGCCTCCTGCGAGTGAGGCAGCACCACAGTCTTCCATGGGTTCCTTGTAGCTCCTGTCTCCATCAGACCCACAGGAATGACTGGCTAATCCTGGTGTCTCAAAGCATTTTTCCCTCACTTCCTGATTATTAATTCTTCTAGTTGTACTTATTTTGGGAGAGGAGGAGAGTGGCATTGAGCAGGTGGTGTTTCCTGCTCCCATGCTCTTCAGCCATCAGACTTACGTATGACACCCACAAGCATCTTCAGGCATAAGCCCCTCAATCATACTTTGAGACCCCCTCTCCTTATGCAGGGTCAGAATGACACATTTTATCCAAAAGCAAGTGTACATTTTCTGAATCTCCATGGCTTAGCCTAAGTACAGCGTGTGATGAAGAAGGGGGCCGGTGGCCAAGGGGCCGATTCCAGGCACAGCACAATGGTGGAGCTGGTACCAGCATCTTGCTGGCGAGCTCTGCAGGGAAAGCCAGAGCTGGCCCGCCCCTGCAGCCCCGGCAAGAGCAAAAGTTAAGCTACAGGAAGGAATTTATGTCTTAGCCCTTGTTGTTGAAATTCAGGAAGAAATAAAATTCCATCAGGCTCTGACTCTTAAGTGCCTTCTGCTTGGTTCATCTCCGCACCCTCGTCCCTTGGTGCAGACCACTTTATGTGTTGCATTATGGAGTGCCATAAAAACCATGGCACACCTGAGCGTGGGTGTGCGACCGGGTGTGCAAAGGCTAATTTAAGCTCCCCCGGGGTGACGCCCCAGCCGTTTCCCTGCCCGTCTCACCTTCTGCCTCTCGTTTCTCTTACAGCATGCTGCCAAGGGACAAGGCACTCTACCTCACCTAAAACTCAACATCTCTTTTTGAGGAGGCTCAGATGAAGGACACTGGAGAGGGTCTATCTTACAGACTACCCGGAGAGGCACCGAGCAAGTCGTACGGACGAGAGAGCTACCACTGCACCTCGTCGCTGGCTTCGTTTCCAGGCTCTAAGAGCAGTTTTCTTTTATTATTTTTGAACTCTAAAGTCTACTTTCTGTGGAAGCCCAAAAACTCATAAATCATGAAGAACAACAAAAAAAAAAAGTAAAAAAAAATAAAATAAATAAACACAAAACCAACAACAACAACAAAAAAAAACCCCTAAGGACACCATTTTTCTGCTTGCCATCAGCTTAGCTACAGACTATTTTCCTAGTGAACTGCTTTTAGACGCGGCATAGCCCAGGTCTGGTGTCCTACAGCATTAGGCCAGCTCAGTAGGAGGATGCACTCTTTTGACTTGCTAACAGCACTAAACTTTGTGCAAGAAAATGTGAAGTTTGTGTGAATATTGTACATGCAAAGGCCTTGGATGTCTGGCGAAAAAATACAAAACATAAATAAAAACTATTGCTAGGTAGGTGGGGGGAGAGAGCAGAGGGCAAAATACGAGAGGAAAAATGTGAAAAAGATCATGAAAATATAATTTGTTGGATAGTTGTAAGTAGTTTACTAAGTGTTTTAGAGCTGTGCTAAAGACATCTTTAAGATTTTTTTGTGAAAAAAATTAGTAGTTTACTTTATAGTAAAAGCATTTTATATTAATTGTAGCACATTTTTTAGTTATACATAGAAGGGAGATGTGTATAAAAAAACCAACAAAAAAAGCCTGCCAAACTTGTTTCTATTATTTGTACAGCAAGAAATGGACAATTTATATCCATGTTGTATGGCATTATTATATTTTTTCTGCCATATGTCCATCTATTTAAAAATTGCTGACAATGATTTTTGTCTATTTATGAAAAATTAGAGAGCATAATTACCGTTTCTCATAAGGTGCATTTTTGAGGTTTTTTTATTTTTTATTTTGTTTGACGGTACTGCTTTCGCAGCACCTGGCACATTCGGTTCACAATGCTTATCTTACCTTTCTTTATAATAAAACGTATGAAAAGTAGAACTGAACCGGTCTGTCCTTATTCTGGGGGCACACCCTGGAAATGTCCCCGCCAGCAAGGTCCCTGCCTTGGCCTTGTCCTCCTCGGCTTTCCCGTCCCTCGCTCCTCTCCCATCACATTCTCACTTGCTTTCCCTTTCTCCCCCCTTGCTCTGGGCCAGTGCTACTTAATTAAATATATCTGCGACCACCCCCAGCAATGAGAGCCACCACTGAGCAATGGCAGACAGACAAGCATTTTTCTATCATTTTCTTGGAAAACGCCAACTTTACACTCGGCAGAGTGTAAAGTTACTTTCTCAAGCAGTAACTTCTTGCCATATGCATTTGCTTACAAAGCTATCCCATGCCCCAGCCCTATCGACCCTCCTCCCCTCTGCCAACCCTTGAGCAGACCGAAAATGTCCACGCAGACATGAGGGTCACCCAGCTGCCTGGTAGCTGCCAGCAAACACCCACAAGAGCCCCATTTCCAACTTTTCCTAGAAGCATGGATGAGAAGGATGCAAAAAGGATGGAAAATTCAAATGGCCTAAGGATGGAATTGGCATTCGCATCCTTCCATAGCAAGGACGGAAAATTCAAGTGGCATAAAAAATAACAGGATATGAAATTTCACACCCTGGGCCACCTGCCTGGAGGAAACCTGTTAATTAATGTACCGTTTTAAGCCCATTTGTAGACACAGCTTGGCCATAGGATTGTCACCATATTGTGTCACTAGCACACAAGTTACTGTCATTTAGATAATGGAAACATGAAGCTGGAGCATGGATGTGTTCCTCATGCAATTTGGGGCATCGGGTCTTGTTCAGATCCAAATGCCACAGCTAAGGTCCTGTTTTTCCCCCCATCTGTGATGAAAGTGCCCTTAGCATTTATGTTCTCCAATGACTTGAAATAACTTTTTTAAGCTTTCAGACCATTTTAATAAACTGGGGAAGAGCTCATCCTTCAGAGTTAAGAGTTTTTTCAATGAGGTAAACGGTCATCGACCATCAATTTCATCGACTAATGGTTTTACGTATGCTACAAAAACTTGCTGCCATGCCCTGTGCCTATTGCAGTAAGTCCGCATTAGAATACCGAGCCTCAGCTCTTGCTGGCCCACAGGCTGCTGGACAGGGCAGGGAATGTGGTGGGAGTTGTCCTGCTGTGTCCTCTGGTTGACACCTGCTGTAGCATCATCCCCCACACCCTGCTGGCACATAAAACAAGACCCACCCCAAAATCCCACCCAGGTGCTGCCTGCTCTGGGTAGGGCAATGAGGAAGACCTTCTGAGATGGAGGGGTGGTTTGGGGCATGGTGGGTTTGGACCAAGTAGTCCCCAGCAGACCACCCTGGATGCCGGGAAGTGTGGAGATAATGGCATCATGGCAATGGACGGCAAGTCACTGGAACTACATGACCCCACAGAGGCTTGCAGAAATCCAGACAGGTCACAAATTCCTTCTATAATCAGCCTGACATAAAATCTATGTTCTCCTCCACTTCTGAGGCCATCACAGTGTTATTGCAAGGAGATTGAGTGGCAGTCCTCTCTGCTGAGAACATTTGCTTTCTTGGCATGAGAGAGACATGAAATCAAGATGTAACTCTGCGAATCAACTTTCTTTAGAGCAGTTACACTTTTAACCCCCAGCTTCCTGCTCTCTGCAAGTATGAACAGAAAAAGTGCCTGTTCCTTGTCCCATAGACCATGGGGACTCTGTATTTTATCATAGAATCATAGAATGGTTAGAGACCATGGGACCTTAAAGACCATCTCATTCCAACCCCCCTGCCATGGGCAGGGACACCTCCCATTAGACCTGGTTGCTCAAACCCTCGTCCAACCTGGCCTTGAACACCTCCAGGGATGGGGCAGCCACAGCTTCTCTGGGCAACCTGTTCCACTGTCTCGCCACTCTCGGAGTGAAAAATTTCTTCCTGAGATCTAATCTATATCTCCCTACTTCCAGCTTGAAGCCATTACCCTTCGTCCTATCAGTACATGCCCTTGTGAAAAGTCCCTCTCCAGCTTTCTTGTAGGCCCCTTTCAGGTACTGGAAGGGGCTCTAAGGTCTCCCTGGAACCTTCTCTTCTCCAGGCTCAACAACTCCAACTCTCTCAGCCTATCCTCACAGCAGAGGGGCTCTAATCCTCTGATCATCTTCGTGGCCTCCTCTGGACCTGCTCCAACAGGTCCATGTCCTTCTTATGTTGCGGGCTCCAGACCTGGACACAGCACTGCAGGTGGGGTCTCATGAGAGACAAGCAGAGGGGGAGAATCCCCTCCTCGCCCTGCTGCCCACCCTGCTTTTGATGCAGCCCAGGATGCAGTTGGCTTTCTGGGCTGCAAGCACACATTGCCGACTCATGTTGAGGTTCTTGTCCACCAACACCCCCAAGTCCCTCTTCTCAGGACTGCTCTTGATCCATTCTCCTCCCAGCCTGGATTTGTGCATGGGATTTTATTCCAGTATAAGCACAGCAAAATCTCACCAACACAGCACAACTGCTGTAGAGCTGGGCAAGCGAGGAGAGCTGCTGGATAAAGGTATAAATGTGGGACTCTTCCTCACTGGTGGCCAGCGTAAGGCCCTGAAGCTCCCCTTTCATCTCTGTAATCTTGAGCCATTTGAAAATAAAACGAGGAGCATAATAAAACTTCCTGAAGAGCAGCACGAGCAATAACATCTCAGCCCAGCTTGGCTAGCTAGTGGTGAGCAGACAATTATTCTGCAATATCGGAGCCAGGAGATTTCTTCCAAACATGCAATTATTAAAATGGAGGGGGGGTGGGGGGTGGAATAGGACATTAAGATGAAAACCTACCTTGAGTTATCACAGCAAGGAGATAGGACTTATTCCAGGGAGAGTTTCTGAAATGTTAATTTTTTCTATGTGTATCGGGTAAGTGGCCTTGAGACTCTGAAATCACAGGGAAGCCATTTCCAGCCCTGGGAGGAGATCTGGAAGAGGTTTTCACGAGAAGCATCACGTTACACCTGGTCCTGTGCTTTGCCTTTTCTGAAGGAAGGTGCCCGTCCATGATACCCAGCAGCCCCGTGGACCTGCGTCCCAGCCTGCAGCCCCCAGCTGCATCGTCTTTGTGTCACTGTGACGGTGGTTTTGAAGCCATCTAAAAGCCTCCACTGAGAAGATCTCCTTGGTGGCAAGGTGACCTTGCCAATTTAGGATTGACTGTGCAAAGCAATACCCATGCTGTTAATGACTTTCTAGCCAGCCTACTAATGCTATTGGGGGCTGCCTCAGCTTGTCTGCGGGCAGGCGATGGCAAAGGGCTGGTGGCTGCCAGGGGGCAGCCGTGCAGGACACAACGACCGACCTCCAGCCGCGATGATGCAGCAGCCACCTCGGAGATGTGGGGCAGTTGGCTATTATAGAGCCTGGGGCATTAATGAGAAATTGTGAGGCATTCCAGATCACTTTAATCCCTACTAATCTCTAAATTTGCATGATGGCAGCTGTGCTTAAATGATATTCCAGCTGTTGGCTATTTGTTGTGGATCTGGAATTGCTCCAGGGAAGCAACTGGGAGCTAAGCCTCTCAGCCACCATCACAGCTGGCTCACGAAATGCATCCAGTCTCCACCGCGGGCAGGCAAGGGCAAGCAGCTGGGGGCAATGGGCCAGGCAGCAATGGCGTGGCCAGGTGAACCTCTCCTTGGTCTGAACCCTTGGTCTAGTATTAACGTTAGTAGAAAATGCGGTTGCTGGGTCTCAAGAAGCCATCCGATCACCCCTTGCACCTTGGGGCAGGGTCAGCTCTTCCTAAACCCTGCCTGTGTGCCTAACCTCCCTTTAAAAACCTTTAAATTCCAGGCAGATAACCTTAATCTTTCTCCCTACAAAACAAATCCCTTGCTTTTGAACACAGGGAAGAATTTATTGCTTTCCTTGTTGTGGTAATTTTTTCCATGTTTGAAGAAGGATATTGCCCCCCCACCTCCTCACCTCCCAGCCCAGCAGTTGCGATTGCGGAGGTCGTGCTCCTGGGCAGGACGAGCTGCGGCACTTCCAGGTTTAGTCAATAAGCACCGGCCTGATCCTCGAAAGGCTCCTGAACAGCTTTGGGTCAGGGGGCTGGCAGGGCAGACCACTCCGCGGTGCCACGGGGAGGCAGGTCCCAGGCAGGGGTTCCCAGCATCGGGCTAATGATGGAGAGGGAAGTTAAGAGGCGCAGGCAGGGAGAGACCCGGCTAATTGACTTTGGTTTATGAAGACGTAATTAGCAGCGCGGTAGGATGTAATGGGGAGTTTAACAAATCTCATCAGCGGGATCTCGGCAGTGTTAACTCTTCGGGCGCAGGGACTCAGCCCTCCGGCATAGCCCACACAGCCCCAGGTGGGGTGGGATGGGGTGCTTCCAGACAGTGATGCCTGGCTCACACAGAAACAGGGATAACCACCAGCATCCCACCATCCCGCCAGGACACAGCCTGCCGCACGCTCAGAGTGTGCAGGAAGGGCCTGGTGGTGCTTGCGGTTTTGCCTTAGACACCACCCCAAGCTGCACTCACGGCACAGGGCCATGGCCACAAATGTCCAGGCAGCACTGGGAGGACAGTTTGTCTTTGTAACATCTGTGTTATTATTATTAAGATGATGGAATGGACGGGAAAACAGTCCTGACAAGCAATATTGAGAACTTCACGCAAGAAGGATCAAAGGAAAGGACTTCATTTGACAAATCCCAGGACCCTGACAACAGTGGCACGTGCGAGGAGCGGAAGTCTTGTGCCAGCCCCAGTGAGGTCCTGGTCCCCCGCTGAGGGCAGTTTTGCACCTCAGCAAGTGCCACCATTCCCCAAAGGTCCCATGGGGTTTGGGGCTGCGGTGCGGTGCCGGTGGGGAGAGCAGTGGTCCTCACTGCACTCTTGCTGGAAGCAGAGTGGTCAGACGTAGAGCACGTCCGTGGTGAAGGAAATGTGCTGCAGCACTGGGACCCGGCTCTCGGCCCAGCCCCCGCGTACAGCGCTGGGACGCCCCCGCTCAGGCTCAGCAGTGCTGTGTGACCGGCAAAGAGGTGGTGTGTCAGACCCAGCGCTGGCTGCTCAGCACCTCCATCACCCCGGACATACCTGTGCTTCACAAAGGTGGTGGCCACCATCAAATACCTGTGTCATGACCCAGCCCATCAGCACAGGTGTTGGGGCACGGGGCCGAGGTAGTTGGGCTATAAGCCTCATCAGCAGGACCTGCTGTGTTTTGCCTGCCCTCTGCCCACTGCTGTCACCAAGTGATGGAAAAGCTCTGCCCATCAAGCAAACATGACATGATGGGGCTTTGCCATCTTTCTGAGGACAGAAGGGCCCAAAAGAGAGACTTTGTCTTGCAGTGATGAACCACAGTCAGTTTGCTCCCACCCTGTCTCTCCACCCTGCAGTGGGAGGTTTGTGTGACCCGGCCCAAAATGCTCAGCATCACCTTAGCAGCTAATCACACAGTGCAGAGTGCAGGCAAAGTACTTACTCCGATACACAAGGAGTGCAAAATTATCAGTTTGAGCAATGATTTTTGAAGAAGAGAGATGAGAGGAATAATAATTCTTCTGGATGAAATACTCTGCTGGCCAGAAGGGTAATTTAGAGTCAGATTTGAGATCAGATGTTTTATCACTGTATCCTCAACACTTGACTTTCAACTGCAATTTGATAAATCAGCATAATACCTGGCATAGTAATTGCTGTAGATTTTATTCCTAGTGGGGTTACTTTATTACACTGCAAGCACATTAGAGAGCTTTCTGTTGCTCTGCCATTATTATTTGTGGGGACAAAAGGTCAAATAATGCAGAACTTCCTAGGTGGGTATTTTTGCAGATGATGCTGGTGAGCTCATTTGCAGGTATTTGTGCAGCTGAATGGCTTGTTGCTCAGCAGTGCTCAGCCTCTCCATCCCAGCACCTCCATGGCTCCTGCCAACTCGCTGCTTTGCTCTTCTGCATGTGTTTATGCTCCCATCACGGCTCCAAGGGAGTAAAGGGCTGGGAACCCACCAGTGAGTCTCTGCCCAGGATTTTGTTGAATTTCCCTAGGCAGTGCATTACCTGTTGCTCCTTATTTGCTTGAGTGGGATGATCAGGTTTCCCAGAGCAAAAAGAGATGCTGTGGAGCTGTGTGCTCTTCTGCCGCCTCCCAGCCAGGTCCCCATGGAAGACGAGCGGATGCTGCTCACTATCCCATACCCGCTTAGCAGGGAAAGCCTTGGGTCTCAAAGTCCCCAACTCCTCTCCTTGTCAAAGTCCCCTGGGTCTTCATGCATCTGCCGGAGCCGAGCCCCCCCACTCCGCTCCTGCCCTGACTCCCTCCCCACATCAAGACTCGGAGCCCCCATTCCCACAGCTCCTGGCCCAGAGGTCCCCCCAGCCCACTTCACCATCCAGCCACCAGCACTGCACTGCGGCCACCATGGCTCTGCAGGCGTTGTGGCCACGATGGCTGGAGATAACCACTACAGCTTTAGGATGGGGTTAAACAAGAAGGTAATGCAAGGGAAGGCCAAGCCCTGCATCATGGCCTGATGATGTGAGAGCATCTGTGTTGTGCCCTGCCCCAGCCATCACTCTAGTACTCACTGCACACTCACCCATGGACAAGGATCACAGGGGACAAATACAGACTTTAGTGGGATCCTGAAGATCCCCCCAGTCACTTGGCATTTCCTCATCTCCCAGGATCCTCATCCAGAGACAGGAGCAAGGACCAGGAGATGCTGCAGGGCTGTCCCTCCCCATGGCCTCGCTTTTAATGTCAGGGACCTGCAGCTGCCCTAAGTCACCAACAGCCCTGGGTCACAGCAGTATAATGCAATTACTGTAATCACAGTAAAATTTTATTATGAATGAAGCCTCTTGCACTGCAAGTCTGTGGGAAAGAGTAACACTTTTACTACTCTTCAATATGCAATTCATGTACATTTCATTGCTTTCCAGATGAATTTTTGGTCACGGCAGATAGTTATGACTATAAAAATGACAGTTACTTCTGATGGGATAAGGACTATATGTCAGTGTCTCTGCAAACCAGGAGAGGCCACATGCACGTGCCCTGCGCCACCCGTCTGCCACAGGGCTGGTGCTTGCGAAGGGAAGGCAGATGGAGAGCGCGGCCACCCGGGTCTGGCACGGAGATCTGTGGGCGAGCCAGCAATACCCCACTAATAGATATCCTGAGGTTTGATGCGGTTGACAGGATTAGCCCAGAGCAAAAGAGCAGAATAACCCCACGTGTTAGAGGCACCGCCAGCCCGGTGACAATCTAACAGTAGAAAAATAGACTACAGAGCCTGAGATGCATCTATCCTAGAGGGTCTTCTGGAGTTTGACGTGTCCTTGTCTTCTTCTTACAGCCATCCACCCCGTGGCTGAGCATCCCTGCCCCATGGCACCCACACTGCTGAGACACCGTTCAGCCAGGCAGCTGCTCCACCACTGGGGTCGCTCTGCTCCTCAACCCCTCCTATGGCTCCTACGGCTCCTGACAAAGGAGGAAACAAAAAATGCCACCTATTGATGATAAATAGCCAAAAATTCATAAGGCCTGTCGGTCTATGAGAAATATCTAGGCAGGAACGGCAGTTCCCCTCTACATTTCCTTCTGATCACCCGTGGCCTGGTCGTGTCTCACCGTAGTCACGTCTGGGTGATATGGCTGCCTCCACCCCTGATTCAAACCTGCCCTTCAGCTCTATGGGGAACACCAGGACCGCTGCTTGCACCCTACACCTGATGGGAGCAAGAGTGAGCAAGGAGGGATGGCTGGAGAAAGCCAGGTGGGCTTCCAGACTCATCTCGGCTGCGGTCAGCTTCATGCAGTGTCCCTTTGTGCTCCATGCAGTGCCTGCAGCAGGAATCTGGTAGCGGGATGTCCAAAGTCAGACTGCATCTCCCCATCCCATCAGGGCACATGTGTAACATGCAATCATTTCTGTTTCCTGATTAGGAGCTTGTAACTCCTGCAATAAAGAGGAGGGCTGGAAGAAGTCCCAGGGATTTGGGATTTCTCCAGGAGACAGAACGGCTTGGGGGAAGTTAGCAGAGAAACAGGATAAAGGCATTTCAGAACATATTGAACCTTTTTTCTGGAACACACAGACATTCGCTAGATACCGTCTCCGGAAGCACTACACTGCAAGTAGATTTATTGGCTTGGAGCACAGTTTATACCAAATTTTTTCTCTAGCAATTTACACAAAATATTTCTGTAGTTACGCGGGGAGTTTTTGTAATTAGAGCCTTATTTGACTGCTTTAACTGTGGCTGGTCTTTTGGCAGAGGGTTTGTGAAGTACTGCCCTTTAGAGGGCTTGTGCTGTCTCCCACTCACCTGAATGACTGGGGCATACAGAGAAAAAAAGGTCTCAAGCATTCCCCCAGTTTCCCTGCCAACACTCTGGAAATGGCACATGGAGAGGCTCTTCCAGCTTCTAAAATTATTGAAGGAAAAAGGTGGGACAGGATGGACTTGAAAGCCTTTTCCACCCTCAAAACCCATCTGCTGGGAGTTTCTCACATCAGCTCTGTCACGGAGCGAGCGTTGTGAAGGACCACAGCTCTGCTGCCCTCTCTAGGGAGAGCCAGCCTGTCAAGTGAGGCTGAATTAACACCCCGAGCAAGTCACACTAATTGACCTGACGATGGGCAAAATGAACTTCAGCCCACGAATGGTCCCAACTCTCTGCTGTCGCCCAGGTACCCAGTTTCTCCGCTGGAGCTTCAGGAGCGCTCCTGGAGGAGCCAGTTACTTCCCAAGTCTGTCCCCTTCCCTGTCACCAAAGTGCTGGCTCAGATCAGGTGGAAAAAAAAACATCCACAAGAACTCCCAAGATTTTTGGGAGTGTTTCTGCCAAAACACCATGAACACTCAGGGCCTTTGTCAGTAGTTGGTAATTCCACTGGAAACATTCACAGACCAAAGCCTGCATCAGGTTTGGGGTTCCAAATATCAAGAGAAGAAATAGCTAAATATCTTATTTTGAATAATTGAAAAGGAATCTAAAGTTATCTTGCAAAACAAACGCATGGTTCCCATTTTACAGATCAGAAATTGTTGATTTCTTAACACCCCCCCCCCAACAATTCAAGACTCCCAATCAAGAGTTTCATGTTTCTAGGCTGTTTTTTTTTTTTCTTTGACCCCTTCATAACACTGAATGCATTAAAGCAAGAAATGCTCAAGAATTGATTAATTTTCTTTTCTCTGCACTGGAATGTCTCAAGACTTCGCTTTTTTACTTTTCAAGTTGCCGTTTTTACACAGTTGCAGGCATTATTTAAAGCAATAGAGTTGAAAAGACTCAAAAACCTGGAGAGAATAAGTCTCCTCTTCCCTATAAACATTTGCCATCCATCCCTTTGTGTTCTCATTTTTGGCACAGAGGGAAAGAAAGAGAGAAATGAGAGAGAGATGGGAGGAACTGGAGACATGAATAATTTCTGCTTTCTCTAAACCCAAAATGAAAAGAAAATGTGAATACAGAGCGAGACATGAACTTTAATTTTTTTTCTTTCGTGTGGAAATTTCCCATGGAAAGATAATAATGCACCTCCACCGCATCCTTCTCTTCAGTTCCTCCACCACGCAGCCAGGCAGGAAGGCAGGGCACTGCAGGGCCTCCCAGGGGAGCAACAGAAGACCCTTTGGGGAGTCTCTTGTTCTGGATTTGCATAGACATCCACACCCTGGAGACATGGTTTCTGCAGGATGCTCCAGGTAGGGCGTCCATGCAAATAATCAGGCCAGCTCTTTAAGAGTGGAGTGAGCACAAAATGGGTCATCTCTTCCATGCTTGGGTATTCTCCTTTGGGAAACTGTTGCTTCATCAGAGTGAACTGTGATATTGCCTTTTGTAGGAGGAAATAGCAATATTCTGCTTGACGTCAGACAAGAAAGGTGACTTTCTGTAAGACATAACATGGCAGAACCTCAACCCACCTGCAAGTTCAGCTCCCACACCCCTCGCCAGCCCGCTGGTGTTCCTACGTGGTTTAGCATAGACAAAAGCAGGTGAGGGTCTTAGCTGGTATGAAGTGTAACCACAGCACTGGTTTCAGCACACCCTGGGGTGAGCCACCATCAGCTGCTCTCCAGGCTCCATGGGCCTGTCCATCCTTGGGTCATGCTCACACTTACTCCATAGTTAGCCCCACTGAGAGCTTAGGCTGCTACCCAAAACCCAAAACTTCATGCCTAAGGGATAACGCCCAGCCTGCGCACCACAGGCCTGAGTCAAAATGCACTGCAAGGAACAGATGATCCTTCAGTGCTTTTGGTGGGTTTTAGATCAAGTCAGCTTTAAGCAGTAACATGGTAACTTTTGAGCACCCTGGTTTTTAAGCCAGCTTTACACCAAGCCAAACCACCCCACACGTGCAGAGACGCCAGCATCGGTGGGCACAGACCACAAAGTTCAGGTTTACTCACATGCTCAGGCAGTAGGTCAACCCACGGTCAACCCACCAAAATGCATTGGTGTTGACAGCGTTGTCTGCCACTGCAGGGCTTGGTTTCATGGCTGCGTCCTGGGTCCTTGCACCCAGCACTGCTCAGCATCGGCTCATCCCGATGCACAAGCCAGGCCATGGGCATTGGATGCCGTGTGGCTTCCATACTGAGAAAGGTGGAGCACACATAGCTGAGCTCCTGAAACTCCCCTGTGCATTTCTGCACAACATCTTAAGAAAAATCAGTTCATTTGGGGAACAGAAAGCGTTTGCCTTTGCAAACTGGCAGCTGGGCTGGCAGCTCTGTGTCCCTAGGACCTACCATGAAGGGAGTTGGCGTGGCGATGGTAACATTAAGTACCATTAGGTACCATCAGGGTTCAAAAGGGCTCAAAGACATTCATGGACAGCAGCCCCATAAGCAGAGACTGAAACGACTGGAGGCGTTCCCACCTCCACGCTCAGTGCTGCAGCTGCAGGGGCTGCTGGAGTGCACGGGGAACAGACTGCAGGATACGGCCAGGCCCATGTGCTCTCCCAAAATAGCATCATCCAGCACTGCTTCTGAAGACGCAGACCATCTCTCTGACCCTGTACAGCACGGGATATCAGCTGCAGAGAAGCACAGCAGTACTCCCAGATCTCTTGAAGCCCTGCCTTGTCTTATCAGTATTTGCCCTAGGATAACCTCCAAGTATAACAAGAACAAAATCCCGTTAAATTCTGCCTGTCTTGGAACTGGCTTGACCTTCCCAGGTGGCTCCATCTCAGAGGTGCAAGGGAACCGTTTGGCTGTGACAAACCAACCCGAATGAAGGTTTTCCTCGAAGCCGGATGATATGGCGCGTGCCTGAACTGCTGGTGCTCAGCTGGCGGTTCCTGGAGAGTCACAGGAGCCTTCTGTTCGTGCAGCTTTTCACTATTCTTCCTAATTATAATGTTTTAGGCATGAAATATGCTCTGGGGTTTCGAGCAGCAGCGAGTATAATCTACTGCCAACACGACTTTGAATGCACACGGGGCTCAGCGAGGCAGGGTTGGGGACACGAGGGGCAGGGCTGTTACCCCACCCTGCGGGCAGCTCCGGGGCACACTGCCCACACGGTCACCGTATGTTTTATCCCCACATCTCTTCATTGCTCATGGTGGGGGAGACGTAGCTTTTCAGAGCCCCTTCACTGGATGTGCAGAGACCTCAGTGCACCTAGTACCACAACAGCAGGGTTCGTTCTGTGTCTTTCAAGTGTCCTTCTCAAAGCAAAGTTTGTCTCTGTGGTCCTCTTGACCCACTCCACCCTGCCGGTAAGGAGCACTTACAGGTGCCTTGCAAGCTCCTCAGGGTTTTCATAAAGACAAGGTAAAAAAAAATGAGCTCAGTGCATCTCCCAGGGTTCAGCTGTATGTGACTGTCTGCAACCAGGTTTTGCACAGAAATGGTTCAGCAGTGCTGCCTGTGCTCGGCTCTCCCAGCCCCCAAAACACGAGTTATTGTGGCCCAGAAAGCCACCAGGCAGTTATGCTCACTCTTGTGCTGGATTTACACCTGTGAAAACAAAACTTGATCTTCTCCTGCAGCAGTCCTGGTCCTGTGGCAGTCCCCATCCTGCAGCGGTCCATATCCTGTGGTCACCCTTGTCCTGCGGTGGTCATTGTCCCATGGTGGTCCCACATCCTTGTCCTGCCGTGGTCCCACGTCCCTGTCCTGCTGCAGGAGGCAGGGCTGCAGGAAAGCATCACAACGCTGTGCAGGGCAAGGTGGCACCCAGGGCCATGCTCAGCACCCAGCCCAGCTGGTGCTGGGGGGCTCAAGCATGCCCACCCCTCCTGCTTTTCATTGCCTTTCCCTTACCCCCTTGCAAGCCTGACATTTTATAAATCCAACCCCAAAACCATGCTGGCATGAGGCTGTTGTACTGCGACAGAAGACCGGCTCAGCTGACCACCCCGGAGCTGCTGGGCATGGACACGATCACCAAGGGACTCATTTTTGAGACATCTCCAGGGTAGGCCCCAGTTTACTCCTTTTACCGGGAGCAGACTGCACTCGGTAGTCACGTTCCCAAACCCACCGGGCAGTGGGTGCAATGCAGGACAAGGATTACCCTGCCCACACACCGGACCCAGGGGCACCTTGGCTGGCTCGGGGAAGCATTCCTGATTTTTCCCTGGATTTTCCCATCAGCACCAAAGCATTGGGTTGTGCCTGCCGGGAGGTGTCTCCCCTGCCTGCTGTGTGGGTGCTGGCAACCTCAGCGCTCTCCTCCAGCATCATTGCTGCACTGCCGTGCTTGCTCACTTTGGCACCCTTAGTCCAAAATCCCCAAGGCAGAGCAGGACCTGGGTGCTACATGGAGCACCTTCCTCCCATCCTTGCCACCCCAGCATGGAGGATCCAGACTCTCTCCCCCGGCAAACACTAAGCTGGGGTGGAGCTGGCCCAACAACAGCCTGGAGGAAAAGAGCCATTAAAAAAATTGAAAAAAGCGCTTTTCTAAAATAACTACTGGTGAGAACCCAGCGAGGAGCTCCCAGAAGCAGAAGGGCCCCATGCCACAAACCTCGGGTTGCTGGGTCAGGCCGCTGGGGCTGTGGGAGAGGCAGCGAGGGACGTGATGACCAAAAAAGGCTGGAGAAGATCAGGGGCTCGGCCAAGCACCGCCGTTTTGGGATTCGCACCCCGGCACCCCAGCCCCGGTTATGCAAGCACAGGACAGAGGTTTCCGGTGGTATTTGCAGGGGGAGGTGTAGCCCCCGAGGCACAGAGGTCCACCTCCCCCCGCAGACCTTTCCACTCACTGTTCGACGGCGTTTGCTTCTCAGTTTATTATCTTGCGGTTTGACACAATACAGGAAGGATGTAGGTGTTTGCAAGAAGAAAGAGAAAGAGGAGGGGGAAGGGAGGAGAGCTCGCCAGCTGCTGCCGGGCTCCTCGGTGGGTGTCACTTGCTGGGAACTGCTCACCCACGCATGTTATTAAAGGTGTTAAAATAAATTTGGGGGAGAACAGAGCAGAAAAGGGTCAAGTTCCCACCAGAGTTGGACTGCGAGGGGCAAATATGCTCCCACAAGTACCCTCAAGCATGGGCGATGGGTATCCTCCATGGCACCCCAGGCTCGTTCCTCTTAAAAATCAACGGGAAGCTGCTGCTGGGGATGAACTGGAGATGCAGTAGGGACATGATGAAATTGGGGAGTTAGACGAGCTGGGAGGAGGATGGGGTGTAGGCAGCCCCCAGCCAACAACCCAAGGACTGCAGGAGGCCCTGCAGAGAGCTTGGGCAAGGTGCTGCCAGGAGCCCAGGAGCTGCGGGTCAGCCCCCGGGGATTTGTCATGAAACACATGATGGCCAAAGGGATGGAGCTTGCCTAGGTCCCAGTGGACTGGGTCTGCCGCACACGGAGCACTCAGGAAGGCGTGAAAGCAGAGAGAGGAACAGACGGAGCTGAGCGCTGCGTCTCACCTGGTGACAGGGAACATCGCAGGAACAGCAGCAAATGGGTCTGAATCAGGAGCACTCTGGTCAAACCCCGTATTTCCACGACACAGTAGTGTTCTGACATTTCTCCTAAAGCAGGATCAAAACAACTATTTGTGTAAAATTCCCCATATTGTATATAACATACCCCTTTACAAGAAACCCCACCAGACCAGCATTATTTTGAAAATGTCACTTTGGAAAAACATTGAATTGCATTTTGGAAAGATATCCTCACCTTCAAAAGTATTTTATTGCATCGGTATTGTGTTACTATCGCATCTGAAGTTGGGCTGATAGCAAGACAGCAACAAATGATCAAACTAGTATTTTTTTTCTTTCCAAGAGAAACCCCTCCGCAGGCTGCACAGACTGCTGTGGCTGGTCCCCAAAGTACCGGGCGCCCCATCCATCTCCCGTGCCCAGCATGCCTGGGAAGCCTGGGACCCACTGCCGTTGCCCCCGCAGGGATTTGTCCCAGCACCGCGGCACCGCAGCAGGCCCGCAGGAGAACGGCACCGCCTCGGTCCAGCCGCACTGCCCGCGAAACCCCACCGGAGCTGGGCTCTGCAGCGGGGTCCCGGGGGCAGCGATGCCCAGGGGCTCGGCGTGACACCCCCCAGTCCCCACAGGAGGGATCCCGGTGCCGGGAAAGGAGCTGGCGGCTCTCCAGGGCGGGATTTGAAAGGTGTATCGCTGCTTCGGTGACAGGAAAGCTGCTCTCTCGAGCGGCGTTATCTCATCTATTTTGCAAATACAAATGTGATAGAAATCTGCAAAATAAGGAATATGCATTAACTTCTGAAAAGTTTTGACTACATATCATTATCTGTAATTTCGCTGCTTTGATTTGCATATTCATAAAAGAAACATACAGCACGGATGTGTCAAAGGCTTTCAGATGAACATGAACAAAACCGGCAGACTTGCAAGCTCAGTTCTGAAGTAATTGCCAAGACGCCTTCACTTTCCCTGATGTTCGTGTTGGCCCTGAGCTTGCAAAGCGCTTCCCAGGTCCTGCTCGGGTTTGCTCGGCTCCGAGGGCATGAGCCAGCACTTTGGCTGGGTGATGCGCCTTTACGGGCAGGAAAAGCAACCCAGCAGGGTAATCCACAGGCACCAGCGAGACAGCTTGGTGGCTTTCCAGCCCGGATGTTCTTATTTGGGTTATCCCAGCTCCAGCAGCACTGAGCAGCCACCAACCAGCGAGGCGGCACGATAAGAGATGCCGGGTGGACGGGCTGCACGCCGACGAGCTTCGCGTGCTCAGCTTGTACGTGCCCTGTCCCACCTCCGCTGGCGGGCGCTTTCGGAGGTATAGCGCAGCCCTTATTTTTCAGCCGTGCGACACGAACAGGCAAACCTGAGGCTGCCGTCCCCGCAGGCAGCCGGGGAGGTGACAGCGCCTGCAGCACAGCTGATAGCAAGGTGATAAAAGGTGTGAGTGACTTGGCTGTTAAGTTATTTCCATGCTTTTAAGCTGCTGAGTAGGTGAAGCAACTGCAACTGCTGCCGCACCGAGCTGCTCTTTGTGCTGTTACTCTCAGTATCACAGTGATGTTATTCCAGTACTTCAGGGGCACTTGCGATTCCTGTCTGGGTCTCTCCATCTTTGTAATGCACCTGTACCAAACTCTTTTCTTCCTTGGCCTTACCCGCTCCCTTTACAGAGGAAGGGCTCATCGGAGATGGGGTCCCATGCTTTTGCCCACCCCCCTTGGGGAGAAGCAGCACCCCGCCGTGTCCGTGTGTCCCTGGGTTCTGTGGGTGCCAGCGTCGCCCCCCCCAAGCTGCAGCAGCACCCGCCGGCGCAGAGCTCGTCAGGATGCTTGGAGAAATGCCAGTTGCTGTTGAAGGAAAGCAGGTGTGGCAGCAGGAAAAGGGGAAAATGTTATTTTTCAATTTCCCTCTGACATTTTTCAGGCGGGGAGCAGCGGGTTTTTTTAACAACAGAGAGCAAAGCAGAGGTGACAGGCTCAAATATACCCCGGTCTTCAGCGTTGTTTTGGGTGGAGAGTGTGAACTTTTGGTTACAAAAATAAAATGTTCTGGTTTTGAAAGCTTAACCCTTGCGCCCCCAACCACCAGAAAGTTAACCATTTTGGCAACATTTTACAGAAACACTTGGCATTTGGTTGAAGGCGCTCTCTCGCTGGAAAGGCAGCTGTGCTGTTTGCTGGCTGTCAGATGTGACGTGCCGAGACAGAAAGGGGCTTCCCCACCTCATTCCCGTGGCCACGGCTCGTGCTCCTCTCAGATGTGAGCCAAGGGAAAATCTAAGTTTCTTGGGGGGTTTTGCGAGACCACCAGTGAATGTGGCCGAGCTCAGGCTTCCCCATGCACAGCCAGCACCGACCCCGGCCACCATCTCACCCCAGGGACGGGACATCCATGGACCAGCACCACCACACCTCCTCGCCAGCCACACTCCCCAGAGCAGCCTTCTGCCATGAGTACATCAGCAATTTTGCTTAATTGCTACAGTCATATTTTTTCTCTGTCACCAGACAGCTTTTATTATAGGACAGAAATAAATTTGCCTCTTTGGACAAGAAATGTAAACTCAATAAGCGAAGACACGTTATCAGGTGAATACATCACGGCCACAAACAATGCCGTGGGTGCTGCATTGCTGGTGCTGGGCTGGGAGCAAATGTGGAAAAGAGTTTTTGCATGGGGAGGGGGTTACAATGGGATGGCTGGTTCTCCTCAGAAATGCCCCCAAAATATCCCACAGGCACCTGAGCCTTGGGGGAAGTGAGCATGAGAGAGCAAGGGAGATGGGTCAGCCCCAGGCTATCGGGACGAGGCGTAATCAATCCCACTTTTCTCACCCCACAGAGCAAGAAGAATGGTTTGACTGGAAGGGTTTCATAATCTTTTCTCTCCCCAAAACAACCTGCAGGAGTTCATGCCCAGATTCAGACCCCAGCCCAAGCGGGGTTTTCAATGGTCATTATGGTGCCCAGCTGCACGGAGGACAGGAGTTACAGTTTGTGAGACATCTTCTGAGATTTTGAACTGGAGCAAAAGAGCAAACAGAAAATCCCTAAAATGGGAAATTCAAAACAGATGTTTTTGTGGTGGGTTAAAGCATTTTACTACAAGATTGACTTCTTAACTATTAACAACAGACAATTTACAAAATATCTCTTTTTTTTTTTTTAAGGCCACTCAAAATGGGAAAAGGAGATATTTTATTTCTGCAACTGCCGATTGGAGATATGCCAATATTGCCAGTTATTCCCTTTTGAAAGGAAACGGTGAGAGATCTCCCTGTTTTCCATCTCTGCTCCTGCCAGCTTAACCCCTCCAGCCCTGGGCCGTGCCCCAGTGCAGTCATTGGGACACAGGGCAGCACCACCAGCCAAAAGCTCCCTGTAACCTCTCACCCTGTCCCCTCCTACCACACAGAGCAAATCTTCTCTGAAGAGCGAGGCAGCAAGGAACATGCCCTCCGTGAGACACGGTTTGCTGTTTTCTTTTACTGTCCTTCCCCCCCTCGGTTGCTGGATGGGGACAGAGACAAGGGAAATGCTTTGACTGTCCAAGGAAAGCTCCAACTGGCATGTGCAAATGCTGCTGATGCACAAGTAGGTGCTGGTTTAACTGGGACGGGGTATAGCAGAGTGAGGGGAATCTGCCCATCTCTTGGAGCAGTGTCTGGTGCCCTGATTGTTCCTACTTCAACCCAGTATAGCCAAATTCCCCCTTCCTACCATTTAGATCCTAGCCAAATCCTCTGAGTAGGATGTTTTCTCAAAGCCTTTTCATGGAAGGGAGAGACCGAGTGGGAACAAGCATTACTGCTTGCACATTGGCCTTGGGGCTGAATCATTCCAGCACCAAAACATCTTTGGTCCTAAAGGCATCCCAGGTATGGAGGACAGGTCCAGAGCAGACTTTGGCGTCACTTCAGTGAAGTCCTCCTGCCACCCCTGTCACTACAGCAGCCGCCATGGCAAGGGGATGGGTTCACGTCCCGACTGGGGAAACCAGTCAGCAGTCCGGGGAGCAGCCTGCACCCCTAACTTGCAGCCCCTGGAGGAACAAAGGTCACCCCCAGCTCTGCAGCCAGCAGGGCTGGAGGGGATGGGGGCTGCAAAGCCCAGCCCTGCGAGGGAGGAGGGCTGAGCTGGACCGGCCGCACTCCTGCTGCAAAGGCTGAGGCTAAACCCAGGGCCGGGGGTCCCTCTGCGTTACAGGGCTTGGTGCTTTCTCTTTTCAGGCGGCAGCGAAGCCCCTCCTCTGGCTAGTGTCCAGTTACTTACGTGAAGGCAAAAAATAAGCTCACCTATTGGTTTTAAAGGGAAGTCTGAAAATGGAAACACTGCATGCTCAGAAAGCAAAACTGAATACCCAGAACCCAAGATGTATGATTTTAAAAACAGATTTTTTCTAGTCATCCACCCGACGGGTGCCACAAATGATGGTATTTGAACATTGAGCATCAGTGGCAGATTACCAAGGTCTACCTGCAGCTGCCTGTCCCTTCAGGCCGGAGGGTAGCTCAGGTCACCAGAGCAGTGGGAAACTCAAGCCAGGCATGTGCCCACTGCGGTGGGACTGTCCTCGCTGCATCGCAGAGGCGGCACCTGCACCCTCGCGGTGCTCTGGCACGCTGGCCAGAGGCTGGACACATGGACTTTTTGTGGCCAGGGCATTGGGTGAGACATGAGCTAATAAGCAGAAGCAGAGAGGCGCTGTGTTTCTCAGAAAGCTCACCTGGGACTTTCCCTTTTCTCACAGCAAGCAGCAGCCGGGGAAGGTCTGGGGCAGTTTCTGGGCTTTGCAGCGACGTGGCGGGTCACATCTGGGGTCCCTGGGACAGCAGGGCTGAAGCAGACAGGACGGGTCATAGGGCTCAGATCTCCACCTAAAATCCCTTCGTGGAGCCAAGTGCTTCCTTCTCAGGGAAAGCAGCCATTCCCATGGGGGACTTACCAAGTGCCTCCTGCTCGGAACAGCTCCACTTTGGCCCATGCTCCCTCTCAAAGTGTACCCACCTCTGCTCCCCTCCACACCCAGTCCCAGGGTCCCTCCAGCTCCTATTTCCGACCTTACCTCCTGTTTGCAGTCCCTCCTCCTCCCTGCAACCTGCTGACAGACATGGTGATGCCAGGTATGCGTCCACCTCTTTGCTGCCTTGCAAAGACATTGGGAAAAGAACATTTACAATCACCCTCCTTGGAGGAAACCCCTGGCTGGGCTTCCTCAAGCACCCAGCCACAGTTGGTGTTTGCAGCTGTGGCCGTGCAACTCTTTCCTGTGAACCTTGGATGATGAGCAGCCTCCAGGGAAGCATCCAGATCTGTGAGTTTCCCTTCCCATGGGCAAAGCTGGGTCAGCACCAACACTCTTCTCCATCTGTTATCCCTTTCCCAGTTGTCCTGTTGGAGCTCTTTCCTACTCAATGAGACAGGCTGCTGAGATCGTCTTTCTCAATACCCGCTGGTTTTGTCCCCCTTTTCCCATGTTCATTCCTCCCTGATCCACCTTGATCTTTTCATCTCCTTTGGCCCTTCCCCTAAACATCCCATAAGTCTTGGACGACCCCCAGGTTCTCTTACTCATTCCCAAACTCCCATCCCAACACACTCCATAAGAAGCACCCTTCACCCCCTCTTTTCTTGGCACAAGTCCCTGGTGAGCAGTTCCTCCATGGGATCTCACAGTGACTGGGCCAGTGGCTTCCTTGCCACCCTAAGTAGCCCGAGAGGACAAGGCTGGCCAGGTGCCACATCCAGCATGGCTCCTTTGAGTCTGGTCACTGCATCTATTTTAGCCATTAACCTGTTTTCCTTACAAGTAATCACACTTCACATTTTGGGCCAAAATTGCAAAGAAAATAACTCAAATCAAATCTTTTGTTAAAATGAAACACTTCTTTCAAATGAAAGGATGGTGTTTCCATTTAACTTTTCAGCAGCAGAGAAAAAAGCACAATCAAGACTTCTTGAAACCAAGGAAGTTCATATTAAAAAAAGCAGACTGACCAGAATTTTCTCATTCTTTTTGAAGTTACTTTTAGTTTCACATTAAAAGCTCCACAGTGCTGACAAGGAGTCACAAATATTTTCTACTCACCAAATTCCTATCCTGGAGCACTGTGCCCAGATTTACTTTGCTGTGGTATTACAGTGACAATCATGACAGTCATGGAGCTGCTCCATGGGTGGGACCTGCCCTTAACCCAGCGTATGACCACCAGTACCAGGGATTGGAAAGTGGCATCAGCTGAACACCAGCCTCCTCCCTATGGGCCCATCCTCAAGGGCTGTCAAGGCATAGGTCAGTACTTTATGTGTATCTACAGCCACCCCTGCAAGCCATGGGCTTGGACAGCCAGTCCTCCTCACTCCTGCCTGAAACCAGTATTAACACATGCACTTTTCAACTATTTCTGCTGGTCTTTGTGTTCTCTGAAGCTGCTTGACCCAGACACGTCTACAATATTCCTGGCCAGGGCTGCAGTTCCTGCAGTAGAAGGAGCTGGTCCAGCTGGCAGTGGGAACAATGAAAATTGTCATTTTAAAAATAATTTTCAATTTATTCCCTTCTCCGTGCAACTCAGATGGGAGTTAAATTGATTTTTTTACACTGCCTTCATTTAATGTACACAGCTCTTTACTCTCTCTGCGTCACTGGAAGAAACCTATGAAAATCAGTTAAATAAACACATCTGTGCTCAGAGCCCTGGAAATGCAGAGTGGGTGTCTCACTGGGGAAACCAGAGCGGTTTGCAGAGTCCAGAAACAGCCCTCCCATCTATGTGGGGGCTTAAGAATATCACGCCTAGAGGAAGCCGTGTAGATCAGGACCTCAATTTGAAACATGAACTGGGTGCTAGCTGAGGACATCATAGCAACTGGCAGAGTCTGGTCTTCTGCTTCAGCTGGTGTTTGGCACCCAGAGCCCAACACGCAGGAAGCGCGATGGCAGCACAGCCACCCGGTATCAGGGTGGCTAAAAGTGTCACAGAGCATCCTGCATGGTCTCTCCTACCCTACCTTTCAGCTGCTGGAGGCTGTGTCACGACTGCCATTGCACTCCCCATCAGCATCACCCCGTGGTCCTTCTGCTGAGCTCTTCTGGGGGTGGAGAGGGAGAGTTAGGTGACAGACCCAAGCACAAGCACTTGTAGTTCCATCAGTCCCTGCAGAAACAAGGGGATGGGAAACCGGTGGTACTGGGCAGGGGTGTGGACCTGGAAGAGGCTGGGATTTCCCTAGAATGACCCTGTTGGTGACAGATTTCATCCTAGAAGAGTCAAATTGCACGGAAAGCGTTGTTGGGAGTGTGCTGCTGAGCAAGTCTGAAAGCCCAGACCACACATGGGCTGTGGGAAAGTTGCAGCAACCACACGGTGTACCTTCAGCACCTCACTGACATGGTCCGAGAGGTCCCCAAAGACATGTCCTTCCCCTTTCTGGTGTCACCAATTCTTGCAGGAACAGGGGTCCTAGCTTTGCATCCAGGCTCTGCTGGTGTAACATACCACCATCCCCAAGAGAAGTCCTCCCAGCCTCCCCCTAGCCCCAGGGGCCTGTCCTCCCCTCGTTGTCCCCTCCCTAGTCCATGGCACAAACTAGATTTGAAACTGGAGTGAAACCAAAACTCAGCCTCATTTCTTGCTACAGGAATTCTGGTTCCACGTCTCATTCAGCGTGTTACCGCATCATTTCAAGCCCTACCCTGAAATATTCCCTCCTTGGTAGAAGTGCTCAGACACTCACAGGTGCTTCAGGCTGCATCTCTACATCGCATGTTACCTTCCCCACACGCTGTTGGGTGGTGGGAAATGAGACCTGGCACATGGTCCCAGGCTTCCTGCTGCCTACTTTACCGGGGAACCTCCCCTCAGAGCGGGAACAACGCCACTGTTGTCCCAGGAGACCTGCAAAGGGTACCCTGGGCCAGACTTAATCCAGCTCCTACCCTGCATGGAACCTGCTCTCTGCCCACCAAATAGCTCCAATGCTGTCTTGCAGTGTGAACAGAAGATGTTCTCTTCGATCCACAAGGGAAGAGAAACAGCTCATCTTTGACATCATGCTAAAGCCATCTTAGATGAATTACCAGCTCCAGTGGAAGGTACACCACAAAGCCAGAGGCAGAAAACATCTTTGTTAATTGTAACATGCCCTGGGAAGAACAGTCCTGGAGCAGCCAGGTGGGGTGGGAGTTTTTGGGTGCCTGCACTGCTCCTGGCTCAGCAGCTGGCCCCATACAGGTAGTCAGGGCCTAGA